>CM053028.1:104113923-104476423 GCA_028564925.1 Lithobates sylvaticus | reverse complement strand
AGGAGAAACTCCTGTTTTCTCTGCGGCCTCTTTAATAGAAAGTCCCGCCTCTTATGATGGACAGAACAGTCGTCCAATGGCAACGCAGGAGACGGGACTTCCTTTTAAAGAGGCCACCGTGTAAACAGGAAATTCTCCTGTATGTACGGCCCTCGTCCTGCCCTCTCCCAGTCCCCTCCAAGGCAGCCAGCATATATATCTTTTGTGGCCCCCGGCGCTCAGGGGTTCGTTGGGGGGCCACAAAAGATATACATGTCAAAATTACCAGGCAGGCTGTCCGAAACCGGAACGTAGGCCACGATTGGCCTGCAGGCTGGACTTTGGACATGCCTGATCTAAATAATTCCATTGTAGTTCTGGCTATATGTTTAGGGATGTTGTCCTGTTTGAAGGTGAACCTCTGCCCCAGTCTCAAGTCTTTTGCAGACTCTAATGTCGTGTACACATGAGCAGAATATCTGTCAGAAAAATCTTGGATGTTTTTTCCAACGGAATTCCGCTCAAGCTTGTCTTGCATACACACGGTCACACAAAAGTTTGCTGAACTGACGAGCCGAGAAAATGAAGTTCAATGCTTCTGGGAATGCGCCAAATTGTTTCCGAGCATGCGTAGGAATTTTGCGCGTCGGAATTGGTACAGGCGATTTGAACTTTTTCCGACTGAAAAATTGAGAACATGCTCTTAATCTTTTGCTGGCTGGAATTCCGCAAGCAAAAGTCCGATGGAGCATACACACAGTCGCATTTTCGGACCAAAAGCTCTCATCAGACTTTTTCTGGTGGAATTTCCGCTTGTGTCTACGGGGCATTACAGGTTTTCTTCTAAGATTTCCCTGTATTTGGCTCCATCCATCTTCCCATCAATTCTAACCAGCTTCCCTGTCCCTGCTAAAGAATAGAATCCCCACAACATGATGCTGCCACCACCATGTTTCACGATGGGGATGGTGGGTTCAGGGTGATGTGCAGTGTTAGTTTTTCACCACACATAGCATTTTACTTCTTGGCCAAAAACTTAAATTTTGGTCTCATCTGACCAGAGCACCTTCTTCCACATGTTCGCTGTGTCCCCCACATGGCTTCTTGCAAACTGCAAACGGGACTTCTTATGTCTTTCTTTCAACAATGGCTTTCTTCTTGCCACTCTTGCCAGATTTGTGGAGTGCACGACTAATAGTTGTCATGTGGACAGATTCTCCCACCTGAGCTGTGGATCTCTGCAGCTACTCCAGAGTTAGGGAAAAAATACGGTTGCGCTAATAATAACAGACTATAAAAATACTGGTGAGTTATGATATACGTCTAAATGATTGTGGAAAAACATTAATTGTACAAGTGAAAATAGTGATCTAGGAAAACCATATTTGTGGCAAAATAGAGTGTGAATCATAAACACCCTTGATATTGTTAATCAAACCATATCAGGATTAAATACCAAGAAGTAAAAGAAAAAAAAAAAATCCAATAAAAGATGTATAATAAAAAATGAAATAAAATATGTATATTGAGAAATATATATTGAAAAATAAAGTTCACATGGAGAAGTGAAAAGTCCACATAAAAGAAAGTGTCCTGTGAAGTGGCATCAGGTGAATGAATTGGGTTTTCTCATAGGTGATGAAAGTTTTTAAATGCGTACACCACACACCCAGGCTTGTCACCACGTGGGAAGAAACTCACCCCTTTGGGGCTAAACTCACCAGAGATCTCATAAAATCAAGCATCCCAAGTACATTTTTTTGTTGCCACTTCTCGGGAATATCCACTGACTCTGCTAGTATTCCTATTAGGTATGGGCAGCTCCAATAAACCAGGATCATGTGAGAAGATAAAAAAATCACGTAGCATAATCGCCACCTATCGCCAGTATCAGGGAGACATCAGCATCAAAAGGACCGCCGCACTTAGCTGCATCCTGGTTTTCCTGGCTGACGTTGACCTGCAAACGTAATTTCCAGATATCGTGGAGATCACGCACCTGACACCTTTCGTCACTTCCGACTTCACCCTCAGTTGAAGTTGGATGCTTCCATGCTCTAGAAAACTGGTTATATTTCTCATTGTATCAACTTATTTTCCGCTGTGGAGAGAACTATGCAAATATTATTATAGTTTCATATGATACTTGAGTAATAAGGCTAACTTGATATATTTACAAGAAGTTAAATTAATTGGTAGTAACATGCGCTACTTGTATCTGGAGTAAGGAGACTGATGGTTTGGATGGTTAGTGTTCTGCGTCTTTTTTACTATATTGTTATTGCTAACTATAGAATGTTTTTATTACTTTGACTGAGTATAGTGAGAGGTACAGTTATGTATAGAACATAGTGTTGCCTCACATATTTCCCTATAATTGGGTGTGCATCATTTTCATCAATAAAGTCTATTTAATTACATCCAAAGCTGTGGTTGACCCTTCTCTTACTTTGCGTTCCTGGGACAACTCTTTTCCCATTCAATTACATTTTACATATAGTACCAGATTGGTACCGGGTTGGACCACATTTGCCTTCAGAACTGCCTTCATTTTTCATGGCATAGATTCAACAAGGTGTTGGAAACATTCCTCAGAGATTTTGGTCCATATTGACATGATAACATCACGCAAATGCTTCAGATTTGTCAGTGCACATCCATGATGCAAATCTCCCGTTCCACCTTATCGCAAAGGTGCTCTATTGGATTGATATCTGGTGACTGTGAAGGCCACTGGAGTACAGTGAATTCATTGTCGTATTCAAGAAACCAGTTTAAGATGATTTGAGCTTTGTGACATGCATTCTCCTGCTGGAAGTAGCCATCAGAAGATGGGTACACTGTAATCATAAAGGGCTGGACACGGTCAGTAACAATAATCAGCTAGGCTGTGGCATTTAAACGTTGCTAAGTTGGTACTAAGGGGCCCAAAGTGTGCCAAGAAAATATCCCCCACACCATTATGCCACCACCACCGTTGATACAAGGCAGGATAGATCCGTGTTTTCATGTAGTTTATGACAAATTCTGACGCTACATTCTGAATGTCGCAGCTGAAATCGAGATTCATCAGATCAGGCAATGTTTTTCCAATCAAAGACAAAACCAGAGAAAATTCCCCAGCTAAACTCACCAACCAGTCTGCTTTCCAACCGAATTAACATTTCCAACAAAATGCTATAAAAACAGGGGTTTAGTTAGCACACATTTGTAAACGCATGCGTAAGCTGCAAGGCCTCTTCGCGGCACCCTGTAATCACTTGCATAAGAGCAAGTGATACAGGGTGCCGTGAAGAGGCCCTGCAGCTTACGAATGCAAACACAATGCAAACACTGTCTTTGTTGTCTGTCATTTGCTATTTTTGGAATAAAATCATTGGAACGTTCCTGTGGTGTGCAGCCATTCTTTTCTTTCTATTGATCATCGGTGGCCGGCCGTGGCTTGCTCCCAGCGCATTTAGACTGTAGTGACTGCTCGCCTGGAGCAGCACCTGGAGCAGCATCTTCCTTGTTTGAATCTAGAGCTTGCTATGGGGGCAAACACAGAAGAGGTAGAGCTGAGAGTGCCAGCAGGGGACTCCAGAAGGGGAGGTTCGGGACAGCAGGTAAGTATAAGATGCTTAAAAATTACCTTTAGAAACTCTTTAAGGTCTTTGTGCCACGGATGGCTAACAGTCATCCGTATATGGAAGTATTCAAATAAACTGTGACCTTTGCATAGGTACCTCTTTTGAGCATTAAAAAGTTTGTAAGCTATCTTGTCCCATACTGAAATAAGATTAACTAAGGCAATACCTGTATTAAAAAGATCTAATACTTACCTCCTCTGCTGCCCACACCATTGAAAGCTCCAGTTATTGGCATTTATTCCCCAAAGTCTTCTGGCAACTTGATACTTCAGGGAGTGGTTTCACTGGTTTCTCCTGCTGACCTCACGTTGTTGCTTTCTTCTGTAGTAACATGGAGATCAGTGGAAGGAAACAGTGTGAACTGCAGTGCTTCAGTGGAGATGGACATTTCCCAAAGTGCTAGTTACCCAGCAGACTTCAAGGGATGAGTTCTATTGACTATAGCGGCATTCAGCAGCATGGGTGACAGGAGAGTTAAATATTCAGTGTCTTCTTTACAGGTATGGCCTAAGTTAAAATTATTACAGCATGTGACAGGGTTGCTTGATTATCTAAACTAAACAGCATATTAGACCACATTTATACCTGAACTGGTCGGTTTTCAGGTGATCTGGAATAATAAATAAATAAATAAAAATGACATTAAACTTTCCCTTATTTTGTAGATGCTATAACTTTTGCACAAACCAATCAATATACGATTGTGATTTTTTTATACCAAAAATATGTAAAAGAATACATATTGGCCTAAACTGATGAAGACATATTTTTTTATTTTTTATTCCTTTTTTTGGATACTTATTATAGCAAAAAAGTAAAAAATATTGTTATAAAAATATTGGTATAACGCAGTATATTTCAGTGGGTTACTGCAAGTTTAACGCTGTATACGTGAAAGCATTATCTTCCGTTTCAACACAGTACAGTTGAGTGCGTTACAGCAAGTTTAACGCTGTATATTTCAGTGCAGTATCTTCTGTTTGACGCAGTATAGTTCAGTGCATTAGTACACACTTAATGCAGTATATTTCAGTGCGTTACTGAAAGTTTAACGCCGTACAGTTCAGTGCGCTACTGCAAGTTTAACTCTTTATATTCTAGTGCGTTACCTTCAATTTAACGCAGTACAGATCAGTGGATCACTGAAAGTTTAATGCCATATATTGTTTCCTCTGTTTAGTGATGTTGCCCGTGCTATCCAGCCACAGCATGCAGATGAGGTGGTGGACTGGCTTACTAAACCATCCTCATCCCCTGTCACCCAAGCAGAGACGTGCGCAGTCCACTGCAGCTGCCAGAGTGGCTAAACCTGCCTCCTTGTCCACAGCTATTCCTGCCATAGCCCCAGCACCAGGCTTGGAGGAGTCAGCTGAGTTATTTGAACACAGCAAAAGCCACTTGCGCCTTGACGATGCACAGCCATTGCTTGATTCAGATGTTGGTTCTGAGGTTGAGGTGAGGAAGGCAGGAACATGAGCCTACATAGAAGGGAGAACACTGGTACACAAATTGGCAGTCATGTTCCTCCAACCGCAGCATATTGCCAAGTTTTCTCAAGTGGTAGTGAGGATAGAGGAGATGATGATGAGGTCACTGACGTGACTTGGGTGCCAGATAGAGCAGAGGAGGAAAGTGAGGGTGAGGCACAACCCCAACGAAGCAGCCATCATGGAAGAGTAGAGAGCAGCCACCCTATTCAATCACACTGTGGAGCTGTTATTTCCCGGCCCACTTCCCACAGCTCAGCTGTCTGGGCCTTTTTTAGCACATGTACATCTGATCGCACTGTTGCAATTTGCAATTTTGTCTCAAGCACATCAAGCGTGGCAAAAACACCAGCCATTTGGGTACCAGCTGCTTGACAAGGCATTTAACTTTTCACACTCAGCCCATTAGCAAGAGCACCTGAAAGCAACACAAAAGGGGTGCAAATCTGTTCCTCCTCCTTACTCACCTCAGTCTGCCCTGCTTTACCTCATGACCTCTCAGCAGCCTCCACTGACAGGGGTGATTTTATAGCTCAGGGTGTTCCAGGTCCTTGCTGCACATCTGCCAGCAGCACACCACCAGCTGTAGACCATAGCTGGCAAATGTCTCTGTCCCATCTGCTGCACCGAAAAATAATATACAGTCACTGCCACCCACATGCCCAGAGTCTAAATGCAAGCTTGTCAAAGCTGCTGGCCCTACAACTTCTGCCTTTCCGTCTGGTGGATTCTGCCCCCTTCCGTGAATTTTCAGAATGTGCTGTACCACAATGGTAGGTTCCCAGTTGCTATTTCTTTTCACGTAAGGCCATTCCAGCTCTGTATCATCATGTGGAAGGCAATGATTTGCTGTACAGTCTCATTGAAACTAAGCTTAGCTTCTGATTTGCAATGACAAACGTGCAACGTAATTTGCAATGACAAAACATGTCAAGCTAGGAAGCATGGTGTGTTGGATCAAGCTATAGATGGTATGCAACAAGCACAGCTGTTTTCTTGGAAAGTTTGTAATGACTTTTATGTGATGTACCAAGTATCTACAGAAAGCTGTTTTCTTCACCCACTCAATTGAGAACTGTATCTGCAATTTTAATCAAGTTTTATTAAAAGAGTCAAACTGGTTCATGCTTTAAGGAGCCCATCTTTCTTTTATTTTTGAATATACCACATGGTTGTCCTTCTGGAGTACGGATACCAGCCGGGAGCTGTTGGTCAGAGCTCCTGAGTGGAGCCGTTGATCTTTGAGACTGCATCACGGTCTGGATCTCGCCTATTGTTGGAGTGCGAGGGCTGTGACGGGAGCCGGTTCCTGCAATCCTCTGGTCGATGAGACCGTACAGCGCATTTGACCTCTCTTATCATAAGGTAATGAGGGTCAACTCCATTCAGTGAGTAGGGACCTTTACTTTTTACATGCATCGTTAAGGAGCACTCTCAACATTGGTTCACTATTATGTGACACTTCCACAAAGAGCACATATTATTTGAATGAAAGATTCATCGGATTCAACATTTATGGACTATATTTGCACTTTTTTATTCATGTAATTAATCATATGGTCACTGACAGTTTTTATTTACTGTGGGAATTAGTAGTTCCATTGCTAGCGCGGTTTGTCTTAAGCCCCACACACGCGCGGATTATCCGAGGACCAGGTCCGTCAGACCATGTCCGTCGTACTTTGTCTGATGTTGGTTTTGCGTACACACGGTCGGACAAAGTTGTCGGAAAATCCGATCATTCTGAACGTGGTGACGTTTGTTGCCTACGACGGGACTACGTAGAGGCTAGTAGCCAATAGCTTTGGTCTTGTAATGTGATCTGAGCATGCGTAGCACTTTGTCCGGTCAGAATTCGCTACACACGATCGGATTTGGTGTGATCGGACTTTGTTGTCAAAAAATCTATCCAGCAGGAGATAGGACTTTGTCCGTCAGACAATCTGATGGAAACTGTCCGATGGTGCCTACACACGGTCTGATTTTCCGACAACATTGTCCGATAGGACAGAATCCATCGGAAAATCCTACCGTGTGTATGGGGCTTTAGGATTAGTTCCTGTGGCATCACTTTTGATAATAGAACACGTCTGTCCACAGACTCGGTGGAACGTCTGACATTTATCAAAATGAATCAGTTCTGGATTACCAGCAGCCCCTGATGCCAATGTCACTGATTAAGTGTTTTTGGAATGTGAAATCTCTGCAGGACTTCTAGGCTACCTAGCGTTGTGGGTGTTGATTTCATCTGGAAGAATTTTTGTTGGTGTAGGTTTCATGGGCACAATTAACACCCAAAGAAAGACCAATTTTTCCGCACCTGTTTGATAGGTGCATATCATTTAAATCTTTGACAGCAAGGCCAATTCTTGCTTTCATCAAAAGTACCTCTATAGGGTTACCGTGTGAAGGCGCCAACGACACCCAAAGACAAATTTTTGTGCCCCTGTTTGACAGGTGCATATCATTGCAATTTTTGACAGCAAGGCCAATTCTTGCTTTCATCAAAAGAACCCCAATAGGGTTACGGTGTGAAGGCGACAACAACACCCAAAGACCAATTTTCCCATACCTGTTTGACAAGTGTATATCATTGCAATTTCGGACAGCAAGGCCAATTCTTGCTTTCATCAAGCGTACCTCTATAAGGTTACAGTGTGAAGGCACCACCAACACCCACAGACCATAAATGCAATTATTTCTGCAGCAGCTTCTATACACAATTCAGATGCGCTAGTTTACAGGCAGACAGCCCCCCCCCCCCCCCCAGGCACTATATTGAAATTCATTTTATTATTTTTTTCACCTTAAGCATAAATAAATCACTGCTCGTTTAAAAACTTTTTTTCATTGATACATGTCCTCCAGGGCAGTACCCAGACCCCCATAACCATTGTATGCCCAATTACTTGCATAAAAGCCTTCAAAATGGGCACTTTAGATTTTTACGTCTGGGTTGCATTGACTTTAATGGGGTTCCTTATTCGGTTCCTAACTTTTGCGATGTTTGAAAGTTCTGGTGCGAACCGAACTGGGTCTCGTTCGGCCCATCCCTAATGGTTTGTATAATGGCAAATCCAACCCTGCATACAAGCAACTCCAGGCAGTAAAATATATAGCTTAGCTATATATGAATGGGATCCATGCACTTCTGTCACACAGCATATCTAGGTCTTTGGACTATACTGCAGTTGCAGAGAACACTATAAGCCTACTGGACAAAAGTTATAACCACTCTTACTTAGATCTCTCCTTCTGTCAGCACATGACTTTTGCAATGAAACATGATAGACCTTCCCTCTCTTTGAATCCAAGTACTTCAATGCAGGGGTGACAAAGACAAATTAATTTGCCAACTTTAGTTGCATTAAAACATGCACTTTTTCAGACCAATCGAAATATAGATATCTTAGAGGGGCCACGCCTGCTGAAGCAGAGATAGCTGGGAAAGTGACCTGAAAACAAGAGAGCGGCTCTCCACTGTCAGTACTGGCATGTGGGCAGCCAAGCTAATAGTACACAGCTTCTCTAGAAGACTCTGCTAATGTAGAGTGCCCCTCCCCTACTAGAGTACTTAGATGCCTCCAGCTGTTCACCTGTGTTATCAGAGCTTCCCTGGACTTCACTGTAAGGGACGTTGTTTTTGAGGATGATCGCAAGTGACTGTGTTATGAACCATTTTACATAAGTAGTGATTCTCAACTTGACTCTGTTGCTGTATACTCTATAGAGGCGCTATGCTATGCAGCAACATGTCACCCTAATTGAGCCACAAGAACATTGCTGTACGGATTCCATGTCTGTGTAGATTTCACATATTTGTGTAGCTTTCATTAGTCTGCAGTGTATGCATGTCTTTTCCCTTCCTGAATCTGTTTTTGCTTCTAACGTTGCACCTATTTAGTAAATCGTAAGAGACAACTACTCTCTGTCTGATCATTCACCTAATTACCTATTTTGGTAAACAAAGCATCTGCAAGTAGGATTGACTATGTCAGATAATGGTGATGAGAGCGGCGCTAAAGCAGCACCCAGTAATACTACTCCAGAGAGAATCAGGCACCTACCACCTCTACAATAATGCCCCCCCCCCTTATTCTTGGCAGGCTTACTGTTGCAAAAGTACACAGAGCTAGGTCAAGACTTGGATGATTGGGGCTAGAGGTTGCGGGGCCTGTTCTTATCATATGGCATCTCATATGCTCAGCAGGCAAAACTAGCCTTTAATGCCCAAGAGTGGGAAGCAAGAAGCCTAATCATACAGGACTCCCTGAGGGGATAGTTACCAGTTTAGAAGTGGTGTATTGCCAAACAGTAAAATTAAGGGACCTTGGGGCCAACTTTGTCAGCAGAGAGCAAGAGAATCAATTCTGCAACAAGCGCTGGAACCAGAAGACATGGCAGCAGAGAAATAGCACAGGGAAAGGGGCTGAGTGGGATGGCCTGGCTGAGGAGATGAGGAGAGAAGTTACAATTTGTAGATGGCCTGTTGTCCAGAAAAGTCAGAGAAACCTTGCAAAAGAAAGATAGAAGAAACTCCAATTTGAAGTTCCAAGAATGGTTGAAAGTGAGCAAAGCATGTCAGGAGCATAAACGTACATTCTTGGGCGCGCCCATTGACATCAAAGGAGGTGAACTAATAGACCATTAGTTCAACAGTAGGGATGAGCCGAACACCCCCCAGTTCAGTTCCCAGCAGAACATGCGAACAGGCAAAAAATTAGTTTGAACACATGAACACTGTTAAAGGTCTATAGGACACAAACGTAAAAAATCAAAAGTGCTAATTTTAAAGGATTTTATGCAAGCTATTACCATAAAAAGTGTTTGGGGACCCGGTCCTGCCCCAGGGGACATGTATCAATGCAAAAAAGTTTTAAAAACAGAAGTTTTTTCCGGGGGCAGTGATCTTAATAATGCCTAAGGTGAAACAATAAAAATGAAATATTCCTTAAAATATGGTGCCAGGGCAGTGTCCTTGGTATGCTTGTAAAGTAGCGCATTTTTCCCATGTTTAGAACAATACCACAGCAAAATGACATTTCTAAAGGAAAAAACATTTAATGAAGAAAATTTTTATAACAGAAACGAAGAATGTGTAATTTTCTTTACAGAATGTTCAATCTTTTTTCTTTTATAGCGCAAAAAATAAAAAACCCAGCAGTGATTAAATACCACCAAAAGAAAGCTCTATTTGTGGGAAAAAAAAGGACAAAAAATTCATGGGTCCAGTGTTGCATGACTGAGTAATTGTCATTCAAAATGTGAGAGCACCAAAAGCTGAAAATTGGTCTGGTTAGGAAGGGGGTTTAAGTGCCCAGTGGGTAAGTGGTTAAAGTATTTAACCACACTGCCCACCCACATTAGTGGGCGACAATACCCACCAGCCACCTTCCCCCACCCCCCAACACTTGGCCATATCAATGAATGTAAACCCACATTAAAATAACCAAACCAATATCAGAGAGGTGAATAAGGTCCTTATGATAAGGGCTAGCAGAATCATCTTCATATTTGCAATTTAGCATAGGAAAAGACTTGAATAAGGAAGACAATGCAGGTACAAGGTATCCCACCACATACGTCTGACACTATGCCAGGATACAATCAGACACTCATGCTGAGAGGAAATAATCTCAGCATAAACCCCGGCACAGGCCCACTCATGAGCCAACCTAAAAAAGAAATAAACTTCAAGGAATGGCAAAAGCAGGACGGATATAAATACAAAAAATGCCCAGAATCCCAATAGGCAAAGGCAATCCTGAATAAGGCCCAACCAGGCTGCCTTAGTAGCAACCTTGAATCTGCTACTGAAATGAGAATACAAATTAAAAATGAAAAGACCCTAAGCAAAAATACGGGAACGAAAAACAACACTGGACCAAACAGCATTGGGCTAAACAAATAGAAATGGACAACAGAGATCATCGTTCAGAGTTTACGGTGACAGTCACCTCCCTCAATCAAGCTTTAAAGTAAATATATATTGCTGAGTCAGATTAGGAACCCCCATGGACACTGGAGAATGGCAAACCAGTTCAGATAAATGAAAAGCACCAAAAAACACCAAAGAAAAGTAGTTTAAATAAGAAGAGCCCCCATAATAATCAAAACAAAAGCTCAGAGACAAAGGACATCAGATATATCTATCAGATATATGCAAAAGATAGGGGAGAGTAAGTATCCTGAGAAAAAGCAGCTTCATAAATAGCTGAACAACAAAATAAGATAAACACACAGGGACAGCATGTAGCCATCATAAAAAAAAGAAACACTTGCAAGGAGTTAATACAAGTAAGTGCGAGAAAATGCAGAAAGAGCACATATAGAAAACAAAGCATATGCTCAAGTGAATAAATAAAGAGGAATGCACGGTGAAACAAACACAATTGTTCCCACGCTAAAGGGTAAGATCTCCAGGTACTAGAGGAGACAGAAACTTTTATTATGTCAAATATCAGACTGTGAACTAACTGTAAATATGCTCTAAACAAACAAATTAATCCGCTCCCGCTATAAGGGCCAATTCCCGTAATCCCCTGAAGTTCCACCAGAACAAAGCTTCCCCCTATGAAATTCATTGTACCCACTAAGCACTTTGCCTTCTACCAAATGCCTAAACAAAGTGATAACAGGGGGATACTAAAATGCTAGACAATTAATATCTCATAAAACACCCTTATTAACTATTATTAGCCAGTCTGCAGGAAACCTGTCTATTGCAAAAGTGATCTCCAAAAAGGACTAAAGAAGTCTACTACAGGAACAAATTCGTGCAAAACCAGATTTCCTGTCAAAACCAGAAGCAAACCAATAGGTTCCAAAACCAATGCTCCATGAAGCAACAGTAAAAATTAAAAATTCTAATCCAATACAAATCCAGACCACCACAAAAGCGACCAGTGCAATCAGAAAATGACCTTCTGTTAGCTTCTGATTCCGGCTCACTAACGTTTCTTATTCTACTGGATCTTAATTCTGCCTTTGATACTGTAGACCACAATCTTTTACGCTCTCACCTCTGAAATGGATTAAGTCATATCTTACTGATCGCTGTCACTATGTTTCTCCTGGCAGATTCCAGTAGGAGGTTGGTCCAGTCAAGTTTGGTGTTCTTCAGGGCTCAATCTTGGGTCCCCTACTTGTTAGTATTTACATGTTTCCACTTGGCCAACTGCTTAGATCATATGGGCTCAATTATCACTTCTTTGCTCACGACACTCAGATATACAGTACATCCACATCAAATCGGATTCTACTTTGGTGCTTCTCTCCTATCTAAATGCATTTGTGATATAAAAATTTGGATGGCCCACAATTTCCTTCAATTAATCTGTGACAAGACTGAAGGCATGTTTATTGGCACCCCCCGTCAATTATGTAAGGCCAGTCCTGATTGCCCACAGTATCTATAGATGGCACTGTACTTGAGCTTCAGTGTAAATTGAAAAATCTAGGAGTGATATTTGATGCTAGTTTAACCTTTGATCCACGTGTGCAAAATGTTGTCAGAACATCTTTTTTTCCAAAATATTGCTGGGCTGCGTCGTATGCTATCATACACACTAGTTCAAAAGCTGATCTATACATTTGTGTTCTCCCTACTTGACTACTGCAATTCTCTACTCGCTGGTGTACCTAAATTCACTATTAATCGACTACAATATGTACAAAATTCTGCAGCCGGAATTCTGACTAGGTCTGGTACAACTGACCATATTAACGCTATACTGGAGTCCTTGCACTGGCTACCTGTCAGGTTTCAGATCCCCTTGCTCATCAGCTTCTTCATCGCTTGGCACCCCATTATCTGTCTGAACTTTTATCAAATTACTCCCCCTGTCGTAACATCCGCTTCTCAAATTCTGGTCTTCTGTGATTCCCCTTACTTACCTACACTCAATGGGAGACAGAGCCTTCATTTGCTATGCCCCAAAACGCTGAAGTTCACTTCCAAAGAACATCAGAGAATTATCTTCTCTAAACTCATTCAAATCAAATCTGAAAATGTTTTTCTTTAGACAAGCTTTCACTTAATTGTCCTTTTTTTCCTTTGATTTACCCTGTGCATTTCTTGTGTTTTCTTTGTAAAGCACTTTGAGAAGCTACCTTTAAAGGCGCAATATAAAATAAAGTTTGTTATTATTATTATTAATATTATTTTTATTATTATTATTATCCTGCAGGGAGACAGAAGACAGCTTGTCTTCATTGAAGGCCCTGGTTGGATGACAGATTTACCTCAGAAAGTTCATAGCAATATCCTGTTTGGGGAGGGCTATTTCTCATAACCGCCAAAAGAGGGCTACATGCTGTATGTTTCAAGCTTATGCAAGGCCTAGAGCCCTTTACAGCAGTCAGCAAGGGTGATGTGGTTTGCAAAACCCCCATGTAAGACTATAGGAGATGGCTACCTAGTGTGCCCCATATCTTCCTTGGGACAAAATAATATTCAAAGCAATAAATCTCCCCATTTCCTGTAATCCACAATAATCTTGAGAAACAAATCATATGTTGCCCTCTACCTGTCACTTTGCAGGGGGGAGATGTCCCTTTTTGAGACACTTATCTCTTCTGGCCCACTGAAGCTCAACCTGCAGGCCTTGCAGATGAAGAGTTTCTCCTGTGCACTCCACACAGACCATCGTTGATGTAGATAATATCTCTGCTCCACTGGGGCAGGCTCACAAACAATATGCCTGCCCCAGGGGACAGCATCCATGAAAATTGCGTTGCTGCCACAGTCTATATACTTTTATCTTATTGGCAGCACATCCTTTGTTCACAGTGTATAAATTGAATGCCATGTAATGTCCCCTCTATCATGAATATTCCCTACCTGACACAATATCAACATCTCTATTATAATATATTTCATCCTAGTGTCTGTTGAAGGTGTAAACTGAAACTTCACTGAGACCACACTCCTTTAATTTTTTCCATTACCCTTCTTCAAGGCACTGATCCTACACTACGTCAAATGTAATATGGGGTAATCAGATATTCAGGTGCAGACTTCTCTTCCAAACTCACCTGCCTTCAGACTTGCTCACTAGGATTGAAACATAGTTAAGTTGTCTTAATAAGCAAACAAGGAGGGGAGTGAGGATGAGGAGTCATTACTGTGAATGATTCAATTGGGTATATCAATTTCAGCTTGAGCTATTGGGTTCTGTAAACAACAAACATTTTTTTTTTTCAACAGAAGGGTGAAGAAAAGCTAGTAAAACAGGTTCACGTGCTGTTTAGAAATGAGAATACAAAATGTTCACATGCAATATTTTGTTTTTACATGCAAAAATATTATTTTTATTTTTGAGCCCTGTATTGCTTCTTTTACCAAAACTTTCATTATTTTTAGAGATACCAATTAATGTTGCATTTTACCTGTGCCTTTGCTTTCCCTGTGCTTTAAATCCTGACAGGATCAGGATAATGTATACATTACTCTGTTTACATTTAGCTTGTTTGCCTATGCACTGTGTTTGCAGACAATAAGGAATAAGCAGAAGGAAAGGATCTGCCTTACATACCTGTTTGATTCAATGTCTTCACTGCCAAGGTTGTGTCCCCTAGTTCAGTTTAAAGTTGACCTTCAGTCAAATATAAAAACTATTATGGATGCAGTTGTTTATTCATTAAAGGTAGTAAATTCTCATTTGTGATTCTTGGTATTGGTCAGTTGTTTAGTCGTGTCTGACACTTTGTGACTTCATAGACCATAGCGTGCCAGGCTTTTCTGTCCTCCACTGCCTCTTGGACCTTCCTTTTTTTTCATGTTCATTTTTTCGATGATGCTATCTATACATCTTGTTTTATAATAAACCTTACCTGTGGTAAAATGAATATCTCCTAAACGTGCACCGTTTAGGAGATATTCAGGCAAGCAGCAGCCGGTGGCATCACCAGCGCATGCGCTCTGAAGGAATGGCATGCTCATGCTGTTCCTTTAGAGCGGTGTGTCGTGACCGAGACTCCCACGTGCATGCGTAGGAGTCACGTCATTGTGGGCTTGTCCAGTCAGGTGCCCAGAGTCCCTGAACCTGGAAGGAAGACCGGGTGAAGATGGAAGCACCTGCAGCGGTGATAGCACGCCACTGGAGTGCTTTGTTTCAAGGTAAGTTTCTCATAATGTGCTAGTATGTGGTGCATACTAGTACACTATGATATTGCCTAGCCGGAGAAAACTTTTTTATTTTTTCTTTCACAAGACTTTACTATTGCTTTTACCTCTTGACCTTCGGAAGATTTATCCCCTTTCATGACGGGGCCATTTTTTGCGATACGGTTCTGCGTTACTTTAACTGACAATTGCGCGGTCATGCGACGCTGTACCCAAATAAATTGTATGTATTTTTTTCCACAATAGAGCTTTCTTTTGGTGATATTTGATCAACATTTTTTATTGTTTGCACTATAAACAAAAATAGACCAACAATTTTGAAAAAGAAAAACAATATTTTTTACTTTCTGCAATAAGGCCTGGTTCACACCTATGCAGGTTGCAGTTTGCATATTCCAGGTGCATTTTGCGTTTTTCAATACACGTTTTTGATCCATTGAAGTCTATGGAACCAAACACTAGAAAAAAGTCCCTGACCCTTTTCATAAAATGCACAGATGTGAACGTGACCCATAGAAAACCATGTTAAATGGACTGTAGTGTGTTTCTGCAAAATTGAAAATGCACTAAACAATGCATAGGTGTGAACCAGGTCTAAAACCCATCCAATAAAAAAATGTAATCTAAAATACAACCATTCTTGATTGACAGACCACTAACTAGCTATGAACAACTGTTATGTACACACGATCGGACTATCCGGCGGACTTAGTCCCCCGGACCTTCCAGTGAACAATCCGCCGGACTTTCCAGCGGAGGTCCGCCGGACTTTCCAAACGAGCGGACTTGACCACACACACCCACACACGACCAAACTTTTCCAGCGAACTAGATTCGGCAGAAAATCCGCCGGACTTTTGGCGAAGGTCTGTGGGACTTTTGAAATGAACGGACTTGCCCACACACGGAGTAAAGTCCGTTCATTTTGAACGTGACTCCAGGTAGACGGGACTAGCGAAGGAACTCAATGCCGCCGCCTCCATCAGTGAGATTGATGCCTTGCTAGCCCCGGCGCCTGGTATGGATTTAAAGGGGAACCCCTACGGCAAAAAAAACGGCGTGGGGGTCCCCCCAAAGTCCATACCAGACCCTTATCCGAGCACGCAGCCCGGCCGGTCAGGAAAGGGGGTGGGGACGAGCGAGCAACCCCCCCCCCGCCCCAAAGCACCTTGTCCCCATGTTGATGAGTACAAGGGCATCTTCCCGACAACCCTGGCCGTTGGTTGTCGGGGTCTGCGGGCGGGGGGCTTATCGGAATCCGGGAGCCCCCTTTAATAAGGGGGCCCCCAGATCCTGCCCCCCACCCTATGTGAATGAGTATGGGGTACATGGTACCCCTACCCATTTACCTGAGGGAAAAAGTGTTAAAAAAAACACACACCACAGGTTTTTAAAGTACTTTATTAGACAGCTCCGGGGTCTTCTTCCGACTTCCGGGATCTTGTCCCGCTCTTCGTTTCTTCTGCCGGGCCTCCGCTATCTTCTTGTAGCTCTTTTACTAGCGTTGGCCCGGTCTTCTGGTTCGTCGCTGTTGTCGCCGCCACCGCCGCCGCCTTGTTCTTCTTCTTCCTTCTTCTTCTTCTCTTCTTCCGATGTTGCCACGATGCTCTCTCCCGCTGTAATGGCCAGGATGTGTTGCACCCAACCCCTGTTGAGGGCACGCGGCCTGGTACAGCTCAGGAGGCCTGGCCTGGGTTGGCCGCAGCCTGGCTCGCTCGTCCCACCCCCTTTCCTGACCTGCTCGGATAAGGGTCTGCTATGGACTTTGGGGGGGACCCCCACACAGTTTTTTCAGCATAGGGGTTCCCCTTTAAATCCATACCAGGTGACGGAGCTAGCGAGGTGTCAATCTCACCGATGGAGGCGGCAGCATTGACTTCCTTCGCTAGTCCCGTCTACCTGGAGTCACGTTCAAAATGAACAGACTTTACCCCGTGTGTGGGCAAGTCCGTTCATTTCAAAAGTCCTGCGGACTAGCACACAGACGGCCGGATTGTCTGCCGGACTGCCGAGTCCGGCGAATAATTTTGAGTCAAGAGTTCTTTCTAAGTAAGGACAATTGATGGGTTGGTCTTTGTTCCTCTACTAATGCCACGTACACACGATCGGTCAATCCGCCCATGTGTGGGCTCTGGCGGACTTTTTCTTCCAAAAGTCCGGCGGAGCCCACACACACCGGATAGTCCGATCGCGTGTACGCAGCATTAGTAGAGGAGCAAAGACCGACCCATCAATTGTCCTTTATATATAAACTTTTATTACCCTCTGGACCCCTCAATGAATTAGCATGTATAAGAAAATTGGAAAATTAAATAGGGAGTCCATTTTTATCAATAGAATGGGACAAGGCATTTTCACTAATACATAAACTATCTGTAGCGGGTAAAGCGGAAGTAAACCCATCGCTTTAATGGCTTCAAAAAAAAGTTACGTTCACGGCATGCCATAGAATGCTAGCTGTCACAATGGTTGTGCTCTCAAGCAATCTGTAGAACCATCCAATGGCTGGAGTCATAACTGATCACATGTGCAGCATCATGGCAGTTGAAGATTAGACAGAGACCAAGATGGCAGCTTCCTTGGCTGAAAATGATAGGAGGGTTTACTTCCGCTTTAAACATCAAGAAAGAAATTATAAAATCAAGATGAGGTGGTACTGGAGTCCAGTGGACTTAAATAAAAGAAATAAAGATAATACAGAGATTTGTTGGAGATGTCTTAAGGTAAGAGGAACAATGGCACATATCTGGTATGAATGTCATATGGTGAAGGATTTCTGGTATAAGATATTTGAAATATATCGGATGGTGTCAGGAGCAAAAGTTATAGCGTCTAAAAACTATGGGATATTTTTATATATTTTTCTATGAGCAATGGTAGCGATCAGCGACTTATAGTGGGACTGCAATATTGTGGCAGTCATTCTGACACTAACTGACACATTTGACACTTTTTGGGGACAAGTGACACTAATACAGTGATCAGTGCTAAAAATATGCACTGCCACTGTACTAAAGACTGGGAAAGGGTTAACATAAGGGGCGATCAAAGGGTTAACTGTGTTCCTAGCTTGTTTTTTTTCTAAACTGTGATGCTTTTATTACGGAAAGACATGGATCCTAGTCTCTGCTTGATCCATGGCTTCCCTCCTGTCAGAACAGCGATCTGCTTTGTTTGCATAGGCAGACCACTATTCTGCCTCTCTGCTCGATGATCGATGGGTACCCACTGCTGGGCTCCTGCTGTGTGTGATCACAGTGGGAGCAAACTGCCGGCAGAGCACACGCGCACCTACTACCGGGAAGAGCCGGATGACGTATATATACGTGATCTGGCGCAGAGATGCCACCCTGTAGCTGTAAAACTGCTATAGGGCGGACCTTAAGCCATTAAAAATTATAAAGTGTATTTTTAAATACAACTAGTATGAGTACCTAAGTTTGTCTTGTCAGGGCCTCAAGTATTACATAGTAGCCCCATGGAATTGCGAGCCCATAGTACCCCTTGTTAAAATGATTTAAATCCTGCTTTAGTTGTTAATAGGTTCTTTGTACTGAGTGGTGTCTTGTCTCACCTTTTTGTCTGTTTCTGGTACCCCTTTGCTGTGTCCAATCGGCTACAGTCTTTCTGAGGTAAACCTGTCATTCAACTGGGATTTACACTCACCTTTTATGTCTTCTCCCTGAAGTGTTTACATATATATATATATATATATACAGCACTCAAAAATTACACCTGCTCGCATTTTCCCAGCGCTCATGGAGGGGAAGAGAAAGCAGGCTGGATGATCAGAGCACAAGGGACATCACTAGCAGCTTTCATTTCAATAGCTGAGTGTTCCCCGCACTCGCTGTCACACACAGCCCCGCCCCCCTGGTCCTGGGGAATTTGATAGACAGATCACCCGTCCAACCCGGGACGAGTGATGTGTATCAAAGTTCCCCAGCCAGGGGGCGGGGCTGTACGGGATGCCGAGTGGCGGGAACATACAGCAATTGAAATAAAAAGCTGTTCCAGTAATGTCCTTCTGCGCTCTTATCATCCATCCAGCAATGCTTTTCTTCTCCTCTGCTCCCCTGCATGATGGACACAGGTAGGCAGCACGATGAATACGGGCAGGCTGCATTGGTGGACAAGGGTGAGGCTGCATTGGTGGACAAGGGTGAGGCTGCATTGGTGGACACGGGAAGGCTGCATTGGTGGACACGGGTGAGACTGCATTGGTGGACAAGGGTGAGGCTGCATTGGCGGACACGGGTGAGACTGCATTGGTGGACAAGGGTGAGGCTGCATTGGTGGACATTGGAAGGCTGCACTGGTGGATAAGGGTGAGGCTGCACTGGTGGACACGGGAAGGCTGCATTGGTGGACACGGGTGAGACTGCATTGGTGGACAAGGGTGAGGCTGCATTGGTGGACATGGGTGAGACTGCATTGGTGGACACGGGTGAGACTGCATTGGTGGACAAGGGTGAGGCTGCATTGGTGGACAAGGGTGAGGCTGCATTGGTGGACACGGGTGAGACTACATTGGTGGACACGGGTGAGACTGCATTGGTGAACAAGGGTAAGGCTGCATTGGTGGACACGAGTGAGACTGAAAATGTGAAGAAAATACTGCGCAAAACCTAGGTAATATCTAGCTGCTGACACAACAATCAGACACAATTGTATAAAGATATAAAAATAATAATAGTATCCACGCTTAGGAAGTGGAACTGCTGCCCCCCTAAAAACTACACCTAGGTGCAGCCAGGAAATATAAAACAGTGGGAAGGGGTGTTGGCGCTGTTCTGGAATAAATTGTGAAAAGGGGTATAGGTATGGAAAAAATTCTGGGATATTTAATCTCAAACCAGAGCTAAAGTGCAAATGCAAAGAAAAAGGGGGGAGTGAACCAGTGGAGAAAGAATGACAATGTCTACCACAATATATATCTTAAAATATTTGACGGTGTCCAAGATAGTGTGATAGACATATATTCAGAAGTGAAATACAGTAAAGTGCACGTGCATCAATAAGTACAACTATTGGCTTGTTGTATTCAAACGAAGAATATATGACATAAATTAAATCGAATACATTGCAAACGATGTATATATGCACAGTATATGTTAAAAGGTCACAGATCAAGTAAAAATAGAAATATATAAAATAAAGTCAAAATCTGGTATACTCAGGCAATAAAGTCGCCCAATAGTGTGGGTGAATAAATAAAGTGTATCAGTGTCACAAGCTAAAAAATAAATATATCAGTGTCACAAGCTAAAAAATAATAAATAAAATATATATTATTGGCAAATGTGTGAACAAATGTGTTAAATTTAGAAAAACGGAAGTCCTCCGTGTGCCAGGTAGGTCCGGGTTGCAGGAGCAAATGAATAAATGAATAAGAACAGTCTACACAATATCAGTCTAGTGTAAATATAGGAAGTAAAAACATCAATCTTGACATGGGATGGAAGAAGCTGTAAAGGTCCAGTGTTCCCCTCTTTCCGACAATGCCCCCTATGTGATTGCACTCACCAGAGCACCCAACCCCTGCAGGGGTAATGGGCGTAGAAGTAGTGGTCCAAGCAGGCCTCTATCATCTGGGCTGGGGATGTCCTTTATCCGGGGGGGTTCCTGTCAGCTGGATCCTTATCCTTCAGTCTTCCGGGTATTCTCAGCAGGATATGAGTAAATGGTGTGGGGAAGGGATAAACTCATAGGGTGACACCGTTTTGAACAAGCGGTATATTTATTAAAAGATATTCTATACAAGATTACCACCAAGTGGTCTAAGATAGGGGAAAAGGGCTAACAAGCCCATGCATTAAAAAGCGGCGTGTTGGAAGCCTCTCTTCCGTGAAATCAGCGTGCGTTCCACGGTCGAAATGAGTTCAAAACCGGAAGAGAAGGCTGCGCCAGATGTGACGTATTGCGTACCAAGCAAGACCCGCCTTACGCGTTTCGTCATAGGACGTCGTCTGAGCCTCAAGCGACGTCCTATGACGAAACGCGTAAGGCGCGTCTTGCTTGGTACGCAATACGTCACATCCGGCGCAGCCTTCTCTTCCGGTTTTGAACTCATTTCGGCCATGGAACGCGCGCTGATTTCACGGAAGAGAGGCTTCCAACACGCCGCTTTTTAATGCATGCCCTTTTCCCCTATCTTAGACCACTTGGTGGTAATCTTGTATAGAATATCTTTTAATAAATATACCACTTGTTCAAAACGGTGTCACCCTATGAGTTTATCCCTTCCCCACACCATTTACTCATATCCTGCTGAGAATACCCGGAAGACTGAAGGATAAGGATCCAGCTGACAGGAACCCCCCCGGATAAAGGACATCCCCAGCCCAGATGATAGAGGCCTGCTTGGACCACTACTTCTACGCCCATTACCCCTGCAGGGGTTGGGTGCTCTGGTGAGTGCAATCACATAGGGGGCATTGTCAGAAAGAGGGGAACACTGGACCTTTACAGCTTCTTCCATCCCATGTCAAGATTGATGTTTTTACTTCCTATATTTACAATAGACTGATACTGTGTAGACTGTTCTTATTCATTTATTCATTTGCTCCTGCAACCCGGACCTACCTGGCACACGGAGGACTTCCGTTTTTCTAAATTTAACACATTTGTTCACACATTTGCCAATAATATATATTTTATTTATTATTTTTTAGCTTGTGACACTGATATATTTATTTTTTAGCTTGTGACACTGATACACTTTATTTATTCACCCACACTATTGGGCGACTTTATTGCCTGAGTATACCAGATTTTGACTTTATTTTATATATTTCTATTTTTACTTGATCTGTGACCTTTTAACATACACTGTGCATATATACATCGTTTGCAATGTATTCGATTTAATTTCTGTCATATATTCTTCGTTTGAATACAACCAGCCAATAGTTGTACTTATTGATGCACGTGCACTTTACTGTATTTCACTTCTGAATATATATCTATCACACTATCTTGGACACTGTCAAATATTTTAAGATATATATTGTGGTAGACATTGTCATTCTTTCTCCACTGGTTCACTCCCCCCTTTTTCTTTGCATTTGCACTTTAGCTCTGGTTTGAGATTAAATATCCCAGAATTTTTTCCATACCTATACCCCTTTTCACAATTTATTCCAGAACAGCGCCAACACCCCTTCCCACTGTTTTACAATTGTATAAAGCATAAAGAGTAAATAGTGCAGCGCTTATATAAACAAATGTCCCTGTTTCACAAAAGGCAACGCAAGAAATGTGTAACAGGTATGTTTATGGTAAAAACACTCTTAATTTGAGTGTATCAGTAGAACTTGTCAACTTATATCGGTGAACTAGCCCAAAAAAGGCTGTGTTCCTATAAGGTGCAAATACAGGTGAATGTATTAAAACAGACAGCCAAGTACGATATTTGTGTATGACATACGACCAACTATTCTCCAGAACCTGTATTGAACCCCTGTAAGGAAAATGCAGGTTTCAAGCGTGATGCAAAAAAGTATGCGAGTTATGAAAATCGCATAAGTGAAAAAAACATATAATAAAAAATAAAATAAGTGTAGATTATATGCAAGTGCAGTTTATCAATAAAACTTATCAACTTATATAAATGGACTGACCCAAAAAGGGCCGTGTTCCTATAAGCTACAGATAAAAGTGAATGTGTTATAACAATCAACCCAATACAGTATTTGTATAAAATATACAACCTCCTATTCACAAGGACCTCTATTAGGCCCCTATAAGGAATGCAGATTTCAAATGTGATTCAACACAAATATGCGATTTGTAAAAGTCGCATAAGTGAAACAAAAGCATATAAAATTAAAATAAGTATAAAAAATAAATGAATAAATACGTGCAATAACAGTTGTGTAAACAAGAAGCTATGCACTATGGAAACTCCTCTATATAGGTCCAATTTCACTGTGTAATGTATAATAATCTCTGGTTTATCCCTACAGAGCAAGAATAACCCCAAACTTCATGGGGCTATTTTGGACGGTTTTTCATACAATAGTCCAAAATATGTTATAGATAAAATGATATAAACATTAATAAACGAAGGACTTAATATGAGGGATGAGAGAAGTCCATCTCTAGAGTTCAGTCCCCAGGTTCACAAATGGTGAAATATGGCTGCGCTGATACAGTCAACCAGGAGGTGCAAAATATCACTTGAAATTTTCTAGATATTCCTGGCTTCAAGCCGGCTCAATCTTCTCTAGACAAATCTTTCCATATACATGTATGCAGGTAGTGATCGAGATACTCTTACAGGATCGGGTGGACTCACAGACCTTTCGGTGGTGAGTCAAAGGTGCATGGACCGGATTCACCGCATGTATAAAGGCGATGTTGCAGCCAGCCGTGTCATCTGGAGATTTTTTCTGGCTAAACGTACCCTCTTACTTACCAAAATCTGATTGTGAAATCCCGGGAGAGGGAAATACGGGGGTCCTGGTTGCGAGCCTCACCAAAGGTGGCTCAAAAGGAGATATAGAAAAAAAGGAGGCAACTCCTCATAGTGTAACTCCAAAAGTTGGGGTTTTTATTTTAAAGATTTCTCAATCAAGTAGAAATTGTATAAAATTAATAAAAAAGCTTTTAAAAAAGGGCGCAAGAAATTCTTAGTGGCTCAGGCAGTGAGACTGCATTGGTGGACACGGGTGAGACTGCATTGGTGGACACGGGTGAGACTGCATTGGTGGACACGGGTGAGGCTGCATTGGTGGACAAGAGTGAGGCTGCATTGGTGGACAAGGGTGAGGCTGCATTGGTGGACACGGCAGGCTGCATTGGTGGACACGTGTGAGACTGCATTGGTGGACACGGGTGAGACTGCATTGGTGGACACAGGTGAGACTGCATTGGTGGACACAGGTGAGACTGCATTGGTGGACAAGGGTGAGGCTGCATTGGTGGACACGGGTGAGGCTGCATTGGTGGACATGGGTGAGGCTGCATTGGTGGACACGAGTGAGACTGCATTGGTAGACAAGGGTGAGGCAGCATTGGTGGACACAGGTGAGACTGCATTGGTAGACATGGGTGAGACTGCATTGGTGGACATGGGTGAGACTGCATTGGTGGACAAGGGTGAGGCTACATTGGTGGACATGGGTGAGGCTGCATTGGTGGACACGGGTGAGGCTGCATTGGTGGACACAGGTGAGGCTGCATTGGTGGTCACAGGAGAGGCTGCATTGGTGGACATGGGTGAGGATGCATTGGTGGACACGGGTGAGACTGCATTGGTGGACACGGGCAGGCTGCATTGGTGGACAGTAGGTCAGGACCTGAAATTTTGAGCCCTGTATATAAATATATATATATATATATATATATATATATATATATATATATATATATATATATATATATATACTCTGTGTGTGCATGTGTTAATGTACCTGCTTGCCTGGTGCTCATATTTTCATATTTAACTAAGGTCTAAAGTAAAGTTACCTTTAAACAGTGATTGTTCAAAAGGCCCCTTCACATTATGACAGCTTTCGGTATATATTATGTCTTTTATAACAGAGCCAGAAATGTTTGTCCAGCACACAATTAGAGGTTTTAGAGTAGGAAGGAAACCAAAAGTCATATTTTGTGTGCTCAAAATTATGGACTGGGCAACAAAAATTAGGATGACAAACCACATAATATATCCCCATATTTTGAGTAGATTGTAGATTGTTAAGTGGCCTGTGGTATGGCTAATACCTTTGATATGCTCATATGTATGTAAAGAGAGTTTGTTTTAAAAGACTACTTCATGGAGCCAGTAAAATCAATGACTGACCTTCTATATAAATTCAAGAAATATTTCATTTGTACTTAAAGGGATACTTCAGGGAAACATTTAAGAACACCAAGGTAAATGTAGAAGGTTTTCCACCCAAAATGCGCACGATTTTTATTCAAGTACCACACTTTTTAAATGGTTTCAATTATATGTGTGAATCTTGGGTGAAAGTTGCTTGAATTATGGTAGAAATCCATATATGTGTACCCAGATAGCAAGGATAACTTGCGACAAATTTGTGGCAGTGTTGAATTGTAAGTCTGTTAACTTGCTGCACATTTTCACTGGCAAGTTGTACACTTGCAGAGCACTTGAAGCACAAGTTCTGGTTGACACTTTTCCAATTTGTATCAAATTTGCATGGAAAGTCTCTAGCAAGAGAAAAGTTGCAGTGATGAGTCTACAGCAAGAGCTCTGCAAGTCACAGTGACCCCTGTGGTGGGAAGACTATTGCACATAACTGAACCAGAACTTGCCGCAAACTTGCAGAATGTTTGCAAAGAAAGTTGACCTGAAGTCATGCAATGCGGACTAGCTGCAATTGTGCAACAAATTTGTGAAGCCTGGCAAGTCATTTTGAAACTTGCAGCTCAATTGTTTGCTATACGGGTATATCCATTATCTGCCAAAAGATCTGTTCAGTCAGTCTTGCAATTAATAGTATGATTTTATGATTTCCTGATTCAGCTTTATAGTTTCCTAAGCCACCTGTCTACCCATTGGAAGTGATGGAGCTAAATTTATTGTTCAGTAAACAAGCCGGGACAGAGCGTTGGCAGAGGTGGCTACAAATATGAACTAGGTAATAGGGCAGCCTGTCTTGCTGCACAGTGTGGCAAAGATGTGTGAATCACAAGAGTGGCTGAAGAGAATTACAGATAAAATATTTCACATTTATATTTATTGTACATTTCAACTGTGTGCTTTTCTGTTAGGCTTGAGGTCAATGAAAGTCAGAAAGTCAGAAAGTGCACTCTGAATACCTTTAACTGACCTGTGAAGTTTATCTACACCTGCTTCTTCATTTTTTTTTACAAGGCATTCTAAGCAAAATTGTAGCCCTAATTTTTTAGGTATTATTTGACAAACAGCATAACACTGGTGGAATTGGGAAAGCCATTGGGGAGGCCAGAAATGGTGCAGAAGGGCACCAGAGCAGTGCAAGATTTAGCAGAAGTGCTCCCTTTTTTACCTTAAAGGGACACTAAAGGAAAGGTTTTTTTTTTTTTAAATAACAAACATGTTATACCAGTGGTTCTTAACCTCAGTCCTCATTACCCCCCACCAGGCCATGTTTGCAGGCTTTCCTTTTCCCTTGCACAGGTGCTTTAAATCTAAGTCAATGGCTTGGTATTTTGGACAGCTATTTTATCTAAGGGAAATTCCCAAAACATGGACTGGTGGGGGGGGGGGGGGGGGGATAATGAGGACTGAGGTTAAGAACCACTGTGTTATACTTACCTCCACTGTGCAGCTCGTTTTGCACAGAGTGGCCCCGAACCTGGTCCTCTGGGGTCCCTCAGCGGCTGTCTCGGCTCCCTCCCGCAAGGACTCCACAACTTCATGCAAGCTCCCTCGCATAGTGTGAAGTGCTTGCGGGCGCGCTCTTGTGATACAGCTGGCAGCTATAGCCGCTCACTGTATCACTCGACGTGTTGCGTCATTGGATGTGATTGACAGCAGCGCGAGCCAATGGCTGCGCTGCTTTCAATCCATCCACTCTAGCCAATCAACAGCCAGGGTGAGCGGCGAAGAGGACGTCGGGGGCGAGCGCGGGACTTATGAGGGGTCAGGTAAGTATAACGGGGGGCCTGGGGGGGGCCGGCATTGACGGATGTTTTTTCATCTTAATGCATAGAATGCATTAAGGTGAAAAAACTTTTACCTTTACAACCCCTTTAATGCATTCTCCCCCTCCCCCGTAAATACTTACCTTGAGCCTGATCTTGATCCAACGTTGTGCCAAAAAATGTGCAGCACGTTACCACTGCATATGAAAAAAAAAAAAGGCAGGATGGATGGTATTCCCAGAAAATAAGGTTACTGGGAACAGGTCACATTCAGATAGAATGAAAAGGGTTTTGAGTAAATATATTACAGAAGAGGATTTACATGAATTTAGAGTACATTTCATGTTCTATAAGTAAGTAATTTAATACTGGTTACAAATGTCATGTAGCAACCCCAAACGGACTTGATACTTTCAGTAAGTGTTGTAATCATGAAGCATTACAGAATAATGCTAAACTTAAAAAAAAAAAATGTTATGTTACAGGGAACATCTTGAAATGTTAATTGTATCTAAGCCTTGTTCTAAAAACTCTACCTTTCATTTTAAAGTGATTGTAAAGGAAACTGTTTTATTTAAAAAAAATAACCAACATGTTATCTGTGCAGTGGTTTTGCACAGAGCAGGCCGGATCCTCCTCGCCTTGGGTCCCCCCCATCGGAGCTCTGGGCCCCTCCTCCTAGCCGTGTGCCCCCAGAGCAAGCCAGCTCTCTGCATCTATAGGACACCGAGAGCGCAGTTCAGCCTGCACGCCACTCCTGCCTTGCTGGCTGTGATTAACAGCAGTGGGAGCCAATGGCTCCCGCTGCTACACCTCAGCCTATCGTGAGGGAGAGACGCGGGTCTCGTGCACATCGCTGGATCGGGATCGGGCTTAGGTAAGTATTAGGGGGGCTAAGGGTGGAGCAGCACACTGAAGAATTTTTACCTTCATGCATAGATTTTAAGGGGAACCACACGGCAAAGTAAAAAAAATAAAAAACCATGTCCTCCCAAAAATCTATACTAGATCTCTATCTGAGCATGCAGCTTGGCAGGTCAGAGCCCACCTCTTGCTTGCCCACCCCCCTCCTGAACCATACCAGGCCACATGCCCTCAACATGAGGCGGTGCTTTGGGGTGGAGGGGACTCTGTGTGTGGGAATCTACCCCTTTCCAAAAACAGTATCTGATGCAGAACAGTGTTTCATGTCACAAATGCATTGTAAATGTAACTTTCATGGATCCTCATAAGAATGACCTGAGATACTATGATCACAGAAACTCAAGAAAGTCAGACATTCAAGAATAAATTGTTCTATATAACACTAGGCCCCATTACAAACCTTATAATAACAGTAATCCATCTGTATGTTTCAACAAATTGTTTACCATGTTATTATGTCTTAGAAAACCTGTAATACCACAAAACTGTCCAAGCATATCATGCATGCCAGACATTCTATACACACATACAACATTTCAAGCATTGCTTTCACTACTATTAGCTGTTGTCATGTGACGGCATGCTTAAGGATATTCAATTAAAATACGGCTAAACAATACACACCTTGTGTCTTTTCTGTACATGGAGCCAACAATAATAGCTGAGAAGGCTGCACATGAACTATGAGAATTTAGTCAGACTCAAGGAGCACCAGTGCTACTGTCAGTTACGTCTGGGTAATACTAATGCCCTGTACACACGATAGGATTTTCCGACAACAAAATCCATGGGATTTTTTCCGACGGGTGTTGGCTCAAACTTGTCTTGCATACACACGGTCACACAAAGTTGGTCGGAAATTCCGAACGTTAAGAACGCGGTGACGTACAACACATACGACGAGCCAAGAAAAATTAAGTTCAATAGCCAGTGCTGCTCTTCTGCTTAATTCCGAGCATGCGTGGCACTTTGTGCGTCGGAATTGTGTACACACGATCGGAATTTCCGACAACAGATTTTGTTGTTGGAAAATTTGAGAACCAGATCTCAAATTTTGTGTGACGGAAATTCCTATGAAAATGTGTGATGGAGCCTACACACGGTTGGAATTTCCGAAAACAAGGTCCTATCACACATTTTTCATCGGAAAATCCTATTGTGTGTACAGGGCATAAGTCTGCTACTAATTCAGACCAAGTTCTGACCTAAATATTGCAGATGACTAGTCACAAATATTGCCTATAGCCTCCCTTTAGATGACCTTTTCCATTATCGCCTTACCTTGCCTTGCTCCATACTGTGTCATAGTTGCCAATATTTAGAAGTAATTAGGAGGAACACTTTGAAGAGGTAGAGAAAGAAAATGTGGCAAGTGCATGCTTCACAACCTACAATCTTTGGCCACACTTTGCCAACTGCATGGGGGGCATGGACAATAATATGTGTGGTCATTAAAGTGGTTCAGCAGGGACTGTCCGATTTGTGATCCATGTATGGCCAGACTGGTTGTACACAAGTTGATCTATCGACCGACTTGTGTACAGCCAGCCTGCCAGGTTTTTCCAGAAGGATCAGTGCTGCCAGCTAAAGCCAGCAAGACTGATCAGTGTGATCTGTAGACAGGGAAGGCTCCTTACTGCCAGAATACAATAGCACAGCGTGAGCTTTGGTTGAACAAAAAAAATGAATAATGCATGGCCAGCCATAGCAACATTCACAATATGGATTTTCAAGGGTGTAGATCTATTGCAAACACACAAAACTACACTTGGGAATTTATTATTCATTTGAATGGACTGGCTTAACATGTGTAAAAGTAAAAACAGAGTCCATTTTTTTTAAATGCACTATGCTGCAGTCCATAGATCTGAGAATTCTAGGAATAAATGAGATTTAAAATTGAATTGCATGTAACTTACTGCGGAAAAAAAACTCACCAATTGAACAAGTCCTTTACTAATATACAGTTTTCTAATATTTAAGATCCAACTCCAGGATTGGGTTCTCCCTTTCTTGTTTGATTTAATAACACTTGGATCCAGCCCTGCACCATCAAAAAAAGGAAAAAAAAAATCAACATACTTACCTTTTTACCAGTGATGTTGGGTCTGGCCCAGTGATGTCACAAATCCTCTTTGCTCCTTGCTGAATTCTATGGAAGGGGCGGGCCATGATGCCAAAATCTTGCAGGAAGTGAGTCAAATGATGGTGGCAACAGGAGCATTCAACTCAAGGAGGAATGGTGGAACATCGCACTGGAGTTTTTCCATTTTACTCACTGCCAATAGATACTTAAAAGCCCACACTGGAATTGGGCTTGAAACAACATTTCTACTCAAAGACACTTTCTAATGCCTTCCCTTATTATTCAGTTTAACAGAGAAAGGGAGCACTTGACATCCGCAGCCATTATTGTGTGGATGTTCACAATAATGACAGAATAACTTTTTTATTTATATTTTTAGAGAAAAGGCTGCGTTGTGAATAGGACGAAAGACATCAGCAAACAACATTGTCAGAAAACACATAAAGTGGCATATAGCGTGTAATTTATAATGCTAATCCTTCATCACTTTTATTAGGAACAATAAACTGGAAAGCAAAGGGGCGGGGCTGAACGAGGAGATCCTCGCTTCTGCAGAGGAATAAAATGGTTCATTTAAATTCTTAAGGACTGTGTAGGAGGCAAAAGAGACAATGAATATCTCAAAGAAAAGAGACCATGAGCTGAATCAACTAATCACATGGTAATCAAAGGGGAGTCTGTACAATGCCTACTTAGAAGCACTTTGGTGAAGTTGGAAACAGAAAAAGCCAATGTCTATAATAAGTGAATTTATATTAATTATACATTAAAATGCATAAAAAAGAAAATGTGGTGAATAGGAAAAATGGCTTTTTGTTGTCATTTCACTGTACATGAACTGTAATGACATGTTTGGAGTTATGTCTTTAGTTACCATGGTTTACAAGGTCTTACATATGGACAGTAATGACTAACTGATCCAAGAGCTGTAAAAATACAGCTCTTTACTAGTCATCATGAAAGAAGATCGTTTTCAGTTGATTTTAAAATCAGTCACTAATTAACATACAGTGGTGTGAAAAAGTGTTTGCCCCCTTCCTCATTTCCTGTTCCTTTGCATGTTTGTCACACTTAAGTGTTTCGGAACATCAAACCAATTTAAACAATAGTCAAGGACAACACAAGTAAACACAAAATGCAATTTGTAAATGAAGGTGTTTATTATTAAAGGTGAAAAAAAATCCAAACCATCATGGCCCTGTGTGAAAAAGTGATTGCCCCCTAAACCTAATAACTGGTTGGGCCACCCTTAGCAGCAACAACTGCAACCAAGCGTTTGCAATAACGTGCAATGAGGCTTTTACAGCGTCCTGGAGGAATTTTGGCCCACTCATCTTTGCAGAATTGTCCTAATTCAGTTACATTAGAGGGTTTTCGAGCATGAACGGCCTTTTTAAGGTCATACCACAAACATCTCAATAGGATTCAGGTCAGGACTTTGGCTAGGCCACTCCAAAGTTTTCATTTTGTTTTTCTTCAGCCATTCGGTGGTGGACTTGCTGGTGTGTTTAGGATCATTGTCCTGCTGCAGAACCCAAGTTCGTTTCAGCTTGAGTACACGAACAGATGGTCGGACATTCTCCTTCAGGATCTCTTGGTAGACAGCAGAATTCATAGTTCCTTTTATCACGGCAAGTCTTCCAGGTCCTGAAGCAGCAAAACAGCCCCAGACCATCACACTACCACCACCATATTTTACTGTTGGTATAATGTTCTTTTTCTGAAATGCAGTGTTCCTTCTACGCCAGATATACTTGGACACACACCTTCCAAAGAGTTCCACTTTTGTCTCATCGGTCCACAGAATGTTGTCCCAAAAGTCTTGGGGATCATCAAGATGTGTTGTGGAGAAATTGAGACGAGCTTTGATGTTCTTTTTGCTCAGCAGTGGTTTTCTCCTTGGAACTCTGCCATGCAGGCCATTTTTCCCCAGTCTTTTCCTGATGGTGGAGGCATGAACGCTGACCTTAACTGAGGCAAGTGAGGCCTGCAGTTCCATGGACGTTGTTGTGGGGTCTTTTGTGACCTCTTGGATGAGTCGTTGCTGTGCTCTTGGGGTAATTTTGGGCGGCCGGCCACTCCTGGGAAGGTTCACCACTGTTCCATGTCTTCGCCATTTGTGGATAATGGCTCTCACTGTGGTTCGCTGGATTCCCAAAGCTTTGGAAATGGCTTTATAACCCTTTCCAGACTGATAGATCTCAATTACTTTCTTTCTCAATTGTTCCTGAATTTCTTTGGGTCTCGGCATGATGTGTAGCTTTTAAGGATCTTCTGGTGGACCTTACTGTGTCAAGCAGCTCCTATTTAAGTGATGCCTTGATTGTGAACAGGTGTGGCAATAATCAGGCCTGGGTGTGGCTAGAGAAATTGAACTCAGGTGTGGACAACCACAGTTATAGTATGTTTTAACAAGGGGGGCAATCACTTTTTCACACAGGGCCATGATGGTTTGGATTTTTTTTCACCTTTAATAATAAACACCTTCATTTACAAATTGCATTTTGTTTTACTTGTGTTGTCCTTGACTATTGTTTAAATTGGTTTGATGTTCCGAAACACTTAAGTGTGACAAACATGCAAAGGAACAGGAAATGAGGAAGGGGGCAAACACTTTTTCACACCACTGTATCTGCATTTAATAATGAGAATGTACAAAGTGCCTATGGTGTGCAATAACCTAGGACAACCAAAAAGAATCCTGATGTCAGCTTCTAAGAATGGCCAATCTAATGAAATATGGTTCTTGATTGAGTGGTTAATTCACACATTTAATCTTTGATAGAAAATTTGGTAGGAAAATGTTTAGGTCAAAACTAATTTAGAAAGATTGTTCCATGGGCTTTTAATACAATCACTAATAAAATAAATTCAAGTAAAGTGAATTGAAATAACATAAATTAAATAAATATGAGATTAGTAGTCACTAATCCTTACCAGCTTTCAGGTGACCACCAGCTGAAAGGTTTACCAGCAGTCTATCATCTCCCTGTTCACATCTATGGGATTTTATGTGTATTTGCAGATATGCGTCTTCCATGTGTAGCACCCTCTATTGTGTGCTACTAGTAGTGGCAGAGTAGGGAAATTTACCTGACTCATGTTAAAGCCTGTGAGTCCTAATTGGGTCAGGGTCCACTAGAGTTCGGGCTGGGTGCCTCATCCTGGCAGCTCTCTGGTGCCTCCCCCTGGTGTCTGTAAGGTTGGAGAACCTTCTAGAATAGAGGGTGGGGGTTAGGAGGAGCTGCCATGAAGGTTTATGGAGCCTCAGCCAATACCCAGAAGTGGGCTGGCAGGGGGTAGAGACAACCCTATAAATAGACATGGGACATTCCAGCAGAGGAGTTAGATGGAAGATGGAGATGCAGTGTTGAGGAGGCTGTCGTGGCCCTGAGAGGTGCCTCCTAGTCTGGGGGGGTGTCCTGCTGTGGGCCACGGATTGGGTGCTGGAAGGATCCTGCCATAGAAACAAAGGGAGGAGGCTTTCCAGGAGGCACAGGAGCAAAGACAGGACAGAGTGAGTCAATACTGTTGGGGACTAACAAAGGGGGCAGACTGCCATCTATAGACACTCTCCCTTGAAGATCTCCAGTGAGTCAGATGGGTGGGCTGGTGAAGAGTCAGCCTGTATGGGCTGGTATAGAGTCCACCGGTTGGGCTGGTGAAGAAACAGCCAGGAGGGCTGGTGAAAAAGGCAGCTACAACCAGGTGTACTAGCATTGTCTGAAGCACTTAAGGTTGTACATAGGAAGTTGTTAACACCTAATAAACAACAAAAATAAACCTACGGACTGTTTTCTGACTTTGTGTGCCTGTGAAGATTCAGTGTGCCTGGCTGTACAGAATGAACCCTGTTCATCTGCAGCTCCTATGTGGGGTGTGTCATGTGTCAATGAAAAAAACAGGCAACAATCTGCATTTTTGGCCACTAGACTTCAATGGGAGCCCATGAAAACCCTATGAAAAATGCTCAAAAACACAGGAAAAAGCATAAAAAAATGCATGCAAAAAGCATGAATATATTGACATATAAGTGTGAACCCATGAGCCGAGAGCCAGTCAGACCAAAATATACCACTGTTTCCAAAAGACTCCAAAACAAGGTTGAATTATGATAGCATTGCTTAGTTGTGCTGTTATACTTTGTCTACTACAACCATCTACTCTACAGCATCCAAACCTTGTTCCAGCACAAGGAGAGTCAGTGATCTCTTGTTCATTTTTTGCCCTACAAACAAAATAGTGGGAGATATTTTTGTTAGTGAGAGTAATTTTATTACGTATTTATTCCAGCATTCCAGCTTGGTAAAAAAAAAAAACATCACCAGGGCAGTATGTACAATGTGACAAGCTAGAATAGGCTAAAATGTGCAGAACAGAAACAAGACAGGTGTTTTGCTACACTAACAATTCAAGTGTATCATCTAAACTAAACTAAACCCTTTGTATGCTTTACAGCCACAGAGTCTGCCATCTTAGATTATGTTTGATATGCAGTTGCCATTGTACTGCTATTTGATGGCTTGACAATTTAGTTGAGAGCAGTGGTGTAACTAGAACCTTCAGGGCCCCGGTGCAAGAAACTATGAAGGGCCCCCCTGAACCCCAGCCGAGGCCCTTCCCTCCGAGTCCAGTGGTGGAACTCCAGGGCTCGTCACAGGTATGACTTTTGTGAGCCCTGGAGTTCCACCACTGGTATCAGCAGGTTTTTTTAATTATTAAAATGTATATGTAGATGGGGCCGCATGGGCCCCTTGCAGCACAGGACCCGGTTGCGCTCGCGACTGCTGCACTCCCTATAGTTACGCCCCTGGTTGAGAGATATTGTAAGCAGACTATCGGTAACTATAACAGTTATACAATTAAAGAGACCTTCTTCCACAACTAATTGCTTAAACTCATTGTGGACCACATCCCTAAAACATTAAGTCAAAACATGAAATCCTCAGATTGTGACTTTAAACCGGGCCACAAACATTTTGATGGTAAAAAAAATATTCAAAATGTATTACAGATTGATAATATATAGCAACATGAACATGGGGATATACGCAACAAACACAAATATTGAGAGCAGAAATGGAAACCAGCTGCAAGGAAAAGTCCAGAGCTTTGTCAGACAGACAGAACGTCCAACGCGTTTCGAAAAACAAAATGCAGATCTTCTTCAGGGACAGAGGGATTTGCGGGTTCCAGATATGTAGCTTATATCCCAAATGTTGATGCTCCACCCATAAAGACAAATAACGTAACTCAAAAATATAAATAAATCTATGTCCGTCAGAGCAGCGCACAGGCAACAGAGAGCATGAATGACATCAGCCAAGGGTCAGTATATTGTGAGATGGTCTTATCATATAACTTACTTAGCTATAGAGGACGGGTAGAATAGTACTTTGATGCAGGTCCGGTTGATAGAGATTGTGTATTAAAAGTTATAAAACCATCCAGAACATCAAGGTTTAAAGATGGTTTTATCCATCAGCCAAATATCTGGATTTGCCTTATGGACATTAAAGTTGGAGTCAAAATGATGTGGCTGTTTTCACCAGTTCATCACCTTGTATGATTCAGCAGGCACTATTGTCCTCATATAACCCCAACTCCCCAGAGCATCTCCACATGCCATAATCACATAGAAGGAGGAGGAGGAAAAAAAGGTTAAGGAGGAGAGGGAGCAAGAGATGGAAACGGGAGGAGGAAGAAGAGAAGGAAGGGGAGGAGGGGGAGGGGGAAGAAGAAGGGGAGGAGGAATAGAGAGAAGAGTGGAGTGTGGGGTGGAGTGATTTTTCCCAGGTAAAGGGCAGCCAGATAGTTAGGGCCATTGTCACACATAACCTTGCCTGGATAAACATGGCATGGGGTCAGCCACTTCTTGGTCTGGGTCTGGAGAACTGCCAGAAGTTCTGGCAGAAAGCATACAGTATGGGCTGCAACACAGCATGGAACCATTTAGCTTGTAATGTTGCATATGCCCTTCAAAGGGACTGCTGGGTCCAATGAAACAGAGGGTAAGGCTAATGAGGAGGAGCTGGTACAGATGACTGTGCTGTCACCATCGTCACCATCGTACAAGACACATGGAAGTACTTTTTGGCCCACAACCATAGGTGTGCTGGACCCTGTGGGGGATATCGGGCACCTATACAGTCCTCATGTATGCGCTATTATTACTACATTTTATTTCCATATTATTAAAGTTAAAAATTGTGTCTTTTTAACTGCATGTTTATTATGTGACTTATTATACATTGGTCCTGACCATCAGGTCATTGCCATCGGTTACATTGGTATCTACTTTGTATTCTTCTTGGTCTGAAATTTTGTATGTATTATTAACTGTTGTCTATTAATAGTACTTTGCATATCTTATTTTCCAGTATCTATCTATGGACGGATGCCGCTCCTCTGCATGTCACTATAATTGGGACCCCATTAATAGTGGGTATTCTGTGGTCCCGGCTCCCTCTGCCCTCCTCTCTACACATTCTTGTCCCCCCTTTTTTTCCCATGTCTTGGCCTTGGTGTGGCGGTTTTTGCGGCGATGCTGTCAGCTCCCATGCATCTTCTTAGTCTATACATCTAGCCATAACAGCACTCCTCTGCTGGCGATCTGTTTGGGCACCCCAGGGCTGCCTATGTATTATATATATTGGCAGCCCGCCCTGCCTCCAATGCCTCCGCTCCTCCATGCTACTGCCATCTTGGGATCAGCCAGCCCACTATCCATTCCTCTCCATTGTAGAAAACCGGGATTCTCCCGTTTTCTCTTTGCTTTTAGCGCATCAGGTTTCCTTCCTGTTGCTGCTATCCATCTGCAGTACTCTTACTGCCCACAGGGTGGAGTGCAACTGTCTGTTTGTGTATGACGCCCGCAATGAGGTGCGCGCGCATCCACTGTCCCATTAGCATTATGGGAGTTGTAGGCAAATGCGCACGCGCTTCTGCGCATGCGCGGGAGGCGTTTTTGCCCGCCGCCTAATCATGGTTCATCCTGATTAGGTGTGGTAGGACCTATATAGCCTGCTAATCCACACCCTAATGGTGTTGGACATTGGAGCGCCAGTACACTCTGATCGTTGCTGAAGCAGGTCTGTTTAAATGGTCTCTCTCCCTTTTCATTCTTTTAAATTGATTCCTGTGAACTAGCTTTCTTTTTAAACTTTTTCTTTCTGGCATTTTTAGCTACGGGCACTTACCACTTCGGGACGGGTTCCCCCCCTTTTTTCACCATTTTGTTGGATGTCATCTTGCCCCTATTGGGCTTTTTTCTGCATAAATTCAAACAATGCTTAAATTGGATCTGTGGTAAGTTTACCCTTCTCTCCTGTACATTAGCTGGCTGGTCCATCACGTTGGACCTATATCCATACTAGCCTTAATACTTTTTCTTCCTCCTCCTACAGAGACCCATAGCTACACTTGTTCATTTACATCAGCTTCATCCCTTTACCTGGCGCTCCCTCCCCTTGTCTCTAATAAACTTTGTATATAGGTAAGCTTGGTATTCTATAGGCTATGTTAGCCACGCATGGAAATCAACTTAGTTTGATACCCATTTTTGTTTCCTTATTTATTTTACCTCCATTTTTCCATCAGGCTCCCTGTAGGCCCTCGACAGTCCCCTGCATTGGATTTGTGCACATGACTTTACTGGGACTGTTTGCGTGGTGCTGTCACTAGGTGTTGCGGTACGTATTGCCATGCCTGGCCGGGATCTGGGAGGGACTCGACTGGTGTGTGATATGTGGGGGCATGCATTTAGCCTTAGATTGACATGTATGATGAGCGACAATCTGATCCATATATGCGTTTTCTTTTTTTAGTGTGCTGTGAAAAAAAATGCACCATCCCTGCCTATGCTTACTGGTCCTGGTGTCTACAGTGGTATGTAGCCTGCCACTGGCAGCATGATGCAATGATACGGACACATTGGGGTTGAGTTACTAAAACTGGACAGTGCAAAATCTAGTGCAGCTGTGCATTGTAGAAAATCAGCTTCTAACTTCGCCTTTTTCAATTAAGTTTTGACAAAAAAAAATGGAAGCTGATAGGTTTCTATGCAGAGCTGCACCCCATTATGTTTCAACTGCTGGTTCACTCTTTAGAACTTTCCTCCTCACTTCAGAGCTTTCCTTCTCTCCAATAAGTGGCACCCAAGGATGGCCTGCCGCCTAATCATGCACCCCTCCTTATTGTTGGAGTACTCTTCATAGTAAGCTCAACTGCCACTGCCAGCAAATCATTTTCCATTGCTGTTCCTTGCCTGATGTCCCCTGACTGCTGTTTGGATGAACCCTCCTCTACCTCAGCTAAACAGCAACTATAATTCTTGCTGACAGACACATACTGTAATGCAAATGTAAATTTTGGCCTATTACCACCAAAAAAACAGGTGACATAGCCAGAATTACCAAAAAAAAAAGACCTCCCTTTCAAGTTGAAATTAATCAGATTATGGTGTTGCTGCGGTTTGTAATCCAAGCTTAATGTAAAAGTTAACAAATCAGTTACACATCCAAAATATAGTATATAATTCCAGAATACAGTGTCGCTGATGCCGTTTGTGAAAATCATTCTGTTCCGTAACACCGCCTACAGCTTAAAGGCTGTAGGTGGTGTTAATGTTTTTAGTGTTTTTAGTGTTTTAACCCTCACTCCACTATACAGTATTTTTTAAAGCATTTTTTTAGCTTTCCTCCATAGCAGTGCTTTCTTTTGAAAATCCCTTGCCGAATAGCTTTGGAAATAGCAGGAATATAGTATCAACATTCCCCCCCCCCCCCCATAGATGTCAGTGGGGTTCACTGCTAAATTTGGGTTTAGTGGATTAGAAGCAGGATTAATCAAAGCCTTCTTGCTAATCAAACCCCAAATTTGCTAATCTTTATTCCTATTATAATTACAATGGTACACCAAACAGGAGGAAAAATTGGCATCAGGGACACAGGCATAAATACAAATCTGACAGGAGTTCTAGCCTTCCCCTACTTTACTAAAGAATATAATTTTATTTCTGTCTGTGTTGCTGTTAGAGAGTTCCACTTACTTCCTGTGTGGTAAAACCTTATCAGCAGGACAGGAAGCGAGAGTAATATTCTCTAATGAAGGCCCCTGATAACAGTGAAAACCTTTTCAGGGTTCTAACCTTCCCCCACGTTATCTAGAAACTAATGCCGCGTATACACGAGCGGATCTTCCGGCGGAAAAATTTTGGATGGTATGGCTTGCATACACACGGTCACACAAAAGTTCGCTGAACTTTCGACCGTCAAGAACTCAGTGACGTACAACACTACGACGAGCCGAGAAAATTAAGTTCGATGCTTCCGAGCATGCGTCGAATTGTTTCCGAGCATGCGTAGGAATTTTGCACGTCAGAATTAGTACAGACGATCGGAATTTCTGATCAAAACTTTTTCCGACCGAAAAATTGAGAACCTGCTCTCAATCTTTTGCTGGCAGAAATTTTGCCAGCAAAAGTCCAGTGGAGCAAACACACGGTTGCATTTTCCGACCAAAAGCTCTCATCGGACTTTTGCTGGCGGAATTTCCGATCATGTGTATGCGGCATAAGAAAAAACATTTTCACTGGACAGCTCATTTATTTGAATAATCTTCCAATGCAACATAATGCACCCAAAAGAGGACAAGCATTATTTTTTCCAACCTAGAGCACAGTGTTACAACACCCCAAACACTATATTGTCAAAACTTTTGGGACACCTGCCTTTAAACGCACAAGAACTTTAATGGCATCCTAGTCTTAGTCCGTAGGGTTCAATATTGATTTGGCCCACCCTTTGCAGCTGTAACAGCTTCAACTCTTCTGGAAAGGCAGTCCACAAGGTTTAGGAGTGTGTCTATGGGAATGTTTGACCATTCTTTCAGACGCACATTTGTGAAGTCAGGCACTGATGTGGACAAGAACGTCCGGCTCACAGTCTCCACTCTAATTCATCTAAAAGGTGTTCTTTCGGGTTGAGGTCAAGGCTTTGTGCTCTGTGTGGGCCAGTCAAGTTCCTCCACCACAAACTTGCTCATCCATATCTTTATGGACCTTGCTTTGTGCACTGGTCCAAATCATTTGGTGGAGGAGTTGTTTTTTTATGGCTTGGTCCCTTAGTTCCAGTGAGGGGAACTCTTAAGGCGTCAGCATACCAAGACTTTTTGGACAATTTCATGCTCCCAACTTTGTGGGAACAGTTTGGGGATGGCCCCTTCCTGTTCCAACATGACTGCACACCAGTGCACAAAGCAAGGTCCATAAAGACATGGATGAGTGAGTTTTGGGTGGAGAAACATGACTGACCTGCACAGTCCTAACCTCAATCTGATAGAACACCTTTGTGATGAATTAGAGTGAAGACTGCAAGCAAGGCTTTCTTGTCCATGTCAGTGCCTAACCTAAAAAATGCGCTTCTGGAAGAATGGTCAAACATTCCCATAGACACCCTCCTAAACCTTGTGGACAGCCTTCACAAAGAGTTAAAGCTGTTATAGCTGAAAAGGGTGGGCCAACTCAATATTGAACCCTACGGACTAAGACCGGGGTGTCATTAAAGTGGTTCTGCACCCATTTCATTTAGTAAATCTCTTTGCCTTCCAAATCAGGCAAAGAGTACTAAATGAAATGTGTTTTTTTTTTTTTTTTTTTTTTACTTACCTTGTAATTGATGACTTCCGGTCTTCTGTCTCTTCGGGGGTGGGCGGGGTCTCTGCGTCGATCGTCGTCAGGCCGCACTGTCTCCTGGGATCTGGTGTCATTGTTCCCAGGAGTCAGTGCGGACATCTTCCGAAATCTCACGAGATTTCGGCCACATCTTCCGAAATCTCGCGAGATTTCGGACACATCTTCCGAAATCTCGTGAGATGTCGGCAGATGTGCCGTTACTGCGCACGCGCGAGTAACGGCGGTGCATGCTGGGCCATCTAAAGTGCCTGTGGGGGTTTCACATGCCCACAGGCAAGATGGCCCCCAGCACAAAAGAAGAAGATGAAGAACTTCATCGGACGAAAACCGGCGGCGATCGAGATGGAAGATGGAACAGGTAAGTCCCCCAATTGAGCTATATGCCCTTGGCATATAGCCCAAAAAAAAAAAAAAAAAACGGGTGCAGAACCGCTTTAAAGTTCATGTGAGTGTAAAGGAAGGTTTCCCAATACTTTTGGTAATATAATGTACGTGTGAAGCCAGTCTGACATAGTGGGCCACTTATCTTACTTACCTTGTTTTGTATAACTCAGGGCTCAAATGTTTTACCTCTGTGCATATCTCGACAGATCAGCGTTCTCATGGAGTTCTCTGGTTGTGATTGTGTAAGATTTGAGCTTTTTGCGCTATTACTTCTGCAGTGTTTCATGGAAAATTTGCTGCAATAAAAGAATATGGCAAATGACCTTTTGTGAGCGATATTTCTAGACACAACATATTGTGAGGAGTAACTAGAGTGAATTGTGTATGTAATGATTTCCCATGTTTACTGTTTTCTACTCAATTTCACCGACAGAATACGAAATCAAAGAGCACATAATTATCAATTTATTTATCAATGATCAGTGTGCCACAAGATACTGTACCAGCTGCTCAGTTTTTATCAACAACTCTTCTTCCTTTGGAACACTGCTAAAAGTCTTAATTTATACCCAAAACATACATATTTCAGAGCCACAAATTAAATGTCAGAATTATGAAATATTTACAAAAAAGGACAAATTGAAGAAGATTACAAAGCCAACCAGTATCAATTAGCAAGCACACCCTGTTCTCTTTTGTAATATAAAGACAGAGATTAGACTTTAATAGTGGAATAATGATCTAATAAATTTGAATCTTGCCTTGAGCTGAACAATCGACTGACCAATTTAAATGCCTGAAACTGGACCTGATTTTTTTTTTTTTACTAAATCTGGTTCATTTCACAGTCCTCTAAATCAATATGAGGGTTATCTGCAGGCACAAGCTTGCAGCTGCCCACATAACTTGTGCTATCCATCACTAAGATTTAATTATGACCCTTATTTGACTGTTTATCATAAAAAATTAGGTTTGATACTTAAACAAAGCCTAATATTGCCCTATCGGAAATGGCAACCCATTTTGAATTATTACATAGAGGGGGCTTTCATAGTGATATCTTGGAAGGACAAGAGTAGAAAAAGTAATCTAAATTTGCAGTTACTTTAGAACTCTACGGCTCTTATGGACTTTAAGATGGCCTTTAAATTGGCAATGCTGTAAAAGTTTAGTGCTGCCTCTCCTTTAGAGATGAAAAGAAGGAGAAGATTGAAACCTAAAGGTTAGGATGAAATGCACTTTACTGCTATCTGAGAGAACAAATGAGTTAAAATAATTTCAAATACCAGAATACCCTACAGGGAGGAGATATTACTATTAAAGGGTTGTTATAGCTGCAATAAATGTAGGGACAATAAAAATAAATTGATGAAGTAAATGTCAAAGCTTTTCCCCTGAGTTGCCCCCTCACCTTTGCCTTTGTCCAAAACTAGAACATCGCCAATTACGAAGGGTGGAATCAGCTTTCGGTGACAATTGTGACAAGTGCCTACTAGCACGGAGAAGACAATTATGCATAGCCTTGAAATTTTTTTATCAAGGTACAATGTTTGGAAGAAATCAATTAATGATTCAAGACCTCCACCTTCATTTATTATCCTCATAGAAAAATAAAAAGCATACGTAGATGACAAATAGGAAAAAAGAATTCTAAAGTATATGGCTTTGCGTTACAGTAGTAAGGAGCACTGGTAAGGTGGTCAAATATTTTCAATATTATTAAACAGTGATTTAAGGTGGCATGGAAACCTAAGAGTACATATATGTAAGCCTACTGTATAGCCATCATGTAGCAAACAAGAAGCTACTGGTTCGGATGTAGTCTGTAAAACAACTGTGTGGGAAGAATAAAAGAAAAGAGAAAATGCAGACTAAGAGCTTCTGCCATGACCTGTTCACATCACGTATTGAAAAAGAAAAATGCATGCTAACATCATTTTGCATTCTGAGTACGAGGGTGAAAAAAATACCTTTTATGCACCTTTTATTTTCTTACAATTTTCAAGTAGACTAGAAGCTTTACATATATGTGCGATATATCCTTAACATTAGTATTCAGCTGTGACACTGTAATGTGTGAATATGTTTAAGCAATTATAAGTGTATATATAATAAAAAGGTTGGTGATATTTAATACCACATCCATATTTTTATATATTACACATGCACACACATGACCATCTGGCCTTGCAGAAAAATTCTTACAATTGGTTAGTCAATACAGAAATGGCACAGAAACTGCAATATATTAACACTGCCACAAGCCACACAACTAGAATTACAGCCAACATACGCTATATTATCAAAAGTACTGGGACACCTGCCTTTACACGCACATGAATTTTAATGGCATCCCAGTGTTAGTCCATAGGGTTCAATATTGAGTTGGCCCACCCTTTTACACTATAACAGCTTCACCTCTTCTGGGAAGGATGTCCACAAGGTTTAGGAGTGCGTCTATGGAAATGTTTGACCATTCTTCCAGAAGCGCATTTGTGAGGTCAGGCACTGATGTTGATGAGAAGGCCTGGCTCACAGTCTCCTCTCTAATTCATCCCAATGGTGTTCTATCAGGTTGGGGTCAGGACTTTATGCAGACCAGTCAAGTTCCTCCACCCCAAACTAGAACAGGAGAGGGATGAAAGCTAACACTAAATGCATCCAAATGCATCATTAAGCATAAGGCCATTTTCACACTGAGGCGCTTCTAAACTGCCAGTAAAAACACTGAACGCTTTTGAAGAGCTTTTCAGGCGATTTTGAAGAGCTTTTCATTCATTTCAATGGGGAGGGGAGTTTTTCACAGCCCTGCCAGCCCACTGCCCCAGTGTGAAAGTGTTCATTGATTTTAATGTAAATAGGTTTTCGTGAGCTTTTTAGGCGCTGTTTTTAGGGTGAAAGCACCTGAAAAGTGCCTCAGTGTGAAAGTGGTCTTACTTGTGACTTTGATTGCGTTATAAAACATATAGAACTTACTTTAGGCAGGTTGACAATGTCCACCCCTATACTTCCTTAATTGTTATGGCACCTTTCGATATTACTTACACTGGAACTGATCAGGAGCTTCCTGTACAGGCTCAGCCATCACCTGCTGCATTCCATTATTGACCTTTTGCACTTTCCAAGCTTGACAAATGGGAACCAACCTAACCAAGGCCTGGAAGTAAATGCAGATCAGAATTCCACAGCTAGAGAGGATGCTGCTGTAATACAGCAGTATTTGCCAGAGAAAGCAGGAGGACTGTTCCCAGGTAGAAGCCTGGTCATGACAGGCTATAACCATCATCCAGCGGCTGTTTTTTCAGGAGCATACTACTTCCTAACATGAGTGGAACCAATGTTTTTTTTAAATTAAGTTATTCACCTTGAATGCACTATTTGTTTTCCACTGTTTTTTATTCTTTCTCCTCTTAACAATATAGAGTAGGTATATGCAATTCATGTTCTGCCTCAGGGTGTCATGCTTGTGGCTGTCAGAGTCTTGCTATGCCTCATGGGACTTGTAGTTCTGTAACAGCTGGAGGTCCACTAATTGCATATCCCTGATATAGAGGTTTCTGGCTTGTAGAACCTCTGAGTGTTATTTCCTATGATAAGGGTGATAATAATAGTACCATGATAAGCCCATTTATGTCAGAGACTCTCTCATTGCCACTGTATTTACATGTACTATTACCTCCTTGGCACAATTAAGGCATTGGGGTGTATCCCATGTTGTTTCTCTATCCTTTGTACATACAATGTGGTGCTTTCCTACCATTGGGACAATGGGCTGCCTTACTAGTGTTCAATAGTAAATTGTATCATTTATTCATCAACTCCTTCCCTGAGACTTAAGCCCCGTATACACTGGCCGAATGTCGGGAGACATCTGCTGGTTCAGTAAAAAACAGCCAGCATTCGGCTCTCGTGTATGTCTGTCTGACAAAAGCCGGCCGTTTGTCTGGCTTCTGTTGGATGAGCATGCTGCAAAACCAGCAGCCGACCGACTCCCATTCAGCGCTCTCAGCCAATGTCTGATCGGAGTGTTCTGGCAGGGGGCCGTCCCCCTGTCAGAGCACAATAGCTCAGTGGGGGTACTAACTTCAGATGGTTAGTACAGCGGCTCCCACCGCTGTACTGCTGTAAAAACTTGTAGTGTGTACCAGGCATTAGGCTGGCCATAAGATAATAATTCTTTTTTTTTTTTTTGGTCAGTCAGTGGGCTGTTTGAAAAAAAACGAGATCCCCCTATCCACACAAGCGAGGTGGAAGGAGGAATCCTCCCCACTGTACTATTGTATTCTGGCAGCGGGACTCTTCCCTGTCAGACACCACTACTGTATAAATATCTGCTTTCGTAGGACTTCCACAGAAGCTTACTACGAATTGTGTATTTCATATGCATTTTTTAACCTTAGTTTGCATTGCAACTCTGCCTAAACACCACCTACTTTGACCAGTTCCCGTGTAATAATCCTGACTGAATTCTGCCCGCCCTAATTGCACTTTGTGTACACAGTTTGGCTTTGTATATAAAGTTGCTACATCACTTTGGTTATCTGCCTGTATATCAGCTGTCATATGTGGGGAAGTACTTAATGGAATATCCTGGGAACAGATAAATCCATTGATGTCTGCACGATGCTACGCTGAAGGGGGCTGTATCTTAGGTTCCTTAACCACTTGCCAGCTGTGCTATAGCTGAATGATGGCTACAGCATGCTTTTCCAGTTCTGGGAGGGTGTCTATTGATGTCCTCCCAGAATCCCACCCCCAAGCGCACCCTCGAGGTAAAGGACCAATCACAGCAGACTTTTACCATGTGATCAGCTGTGTCCAATCACAGCTCATCATATGTAAACAAATTCCGGTTATCAGCATTTCCTTTCCTCAACACTGTCTGAGGAAAGGAAAGCCAATAACCAGCAATCCTGTGACAGGGGACATTTACACTGATATACACAGTGCACATCAGTGCTGCCACATCAGTGCCCATCAGTGCAGCTCATCAGTGCCCATCAGTGCTGCCTCCTCAGTGCCCATCAGTGCAGCCTCATCAGCGCACATCAATGAAGAAGAAAAATTACTTATTTGCAACATTTTATAACAGAAACAAAGAAAAGGTGTTTTTTTTTCAACATTTTCAGTCTTTTTTTGTTTGTTTAGCAAGAAATAAAAAAACCTAGTGGTGGTTAAATACCACCAAATCAAAGCACTATCTGTCCCAAAAAAAATATACAAATATCAAATGGGTACAGTGTTGCATGACTGTGCAATTGTCATTCAAAGTGGACAGCACTGAAAGCTTAATTCCACCCCCTGGGCAAGAAGGGGGTGGAATTACCCAGTAGGTAAGTGGTTAAAGTGTATTTAAGCCCAAAAAGTTCATAAATTGCAGCTTATCAGTGTGACGTGGCTGCTTTCGTTTTATTTTTTTTCAGGTTTTTCCCCTTTACTCTCACCTGATAATGCTGCACATAACACAAATTCTGTCCCTTCGTGTCCACATTCGATTCTCAATGGCTTCAATTGAACCGCTTTGGTTGTCACACATAATCACAATAGAAAATAGAGATAACATGCTGTCATTTCAGTTCCCAGAAAGTGACAAGGACACTACATTTCTGCATGTCTGGCATGAACAACAGGCATGCTTGATAAAAATGTTCTTAGCCTAAAAAAGGAAACTAATGTAGCTAATCCCTTCCAAGGACTGTTAAGCTAAAATATATTACATTTTGTTTTTGGGTTTTGAATACACTTTAGGCATCTATAAAAGATTATAATTATTGGTATGATGACGGAGTTAACAACCTGGGAGCAACCTCATGAAGAGAGGCCAGGCTGAGCTCAGAGTCTAACAAATACTTATTTTACAGAGTAGGTCTAATGCCACGTACACACAAGTGGATTTTCTTTTGGAAAAATCTTGGATGTTTTTTCTGACGGAATTCCGCTCAAGCTTGGCTTGCATACACACGGTCACAAAAAAGTTCGCTGAACTTTCTACCATCAAGAACGCGGCGACGCACGACACTACAACAAGCAGAGAAAATTAAGTTCAATGCTTCTGAGCATGCATTAAATTGTTTCCGAGCATTCGTAGGAATTTTGCACGTCGGAATTGCTACAGACGATCGGAATTTCCGATCGGAAACTTTTTCCGTCCGAAAAATTGAGAACCTGCTCTCAATCTTTTGCTGGCGAATATTCGGCCAGCCAAGGTCCAATGGAGCGTACACATGGTCACATTTTCCGACCAATAGCTCTCATCGGTCTTTTGCTGGCCGAATTTCTGATCGCATGTACGTGGCATAAGAGTTCCCTGCCACCTGGAAAACGATTTGTAGGTTAGTAAAAGAACGGTTTGTGAACTTTGTGAGTTCAGTATATAGGCCGGGATCCCTCTAAGCTTTTATTCATGTACTGATGTAAGGGGGACATGTAGCCCTAGACTGGCTCTGCACAGTTGAGCCTACATTTACACACTAACCCACGACCCAGAAGTTTTAACGGCCAAACTATACTGTGTTTACTAAAACAGCCAAAAATGTACTTGTTTTACTAAAAAAAATATCCAAGGGTTGAATTATTTTATCAGAGATTTTATTTCATAATACGGTATGATCAGCTTCACCTTAGTCTATATTCCAATATTAATTTAGAAACCCTGACAATATGTATTGCTATGTTCTTATCATAAAACACAATTCATTCACTGTAGACATAAAAAAAGAATCTGTTTTAGATAAGAAATGAAATCTCAATTATTCCCTTGCAATAATTTGTATAATAATGATGATAGCGTATTTTTCTTGTAGTTTGAATTAAAGTGTAGATCTATAAGTAGACGTGCAAGTGTACTAATTAACCTTGTCACTTTTCCTGCTAGCCTAATTAACCATTTTACAACTAGCTGAAGCCATTTCACCATAGTGGTTGTTTTGTGTTAAGTAGCCCTGTCATTGTTATTGGAACTAAGTCAATTGCCATCTCCGCTGGGTCAATTAGTCATGTTTCTGTCACTAGCACTAATAATTGTACTGACTGCTACAAGGGGTAGACACAGTTCACATATCCCTTTGCCACTGTTAGCAATATTCAAATAACACAATCACAGATAATCTAAATTGAATATTTCTAGAAATACTATAATAGATGGACAGACAAAACTCTGGATGTATAAAACAAAAGATCGGTCCACTCAACCACCAGCCACAACCTCCCACATTCGTGACCAGCCAAAGCCCTGATGGGTGTGTGATTTATGATCCACAAAACCAGTATGAAGTGATAGATAGACAGTGACAGGGTGAAAAGCTTTATCTGATGGTCTGAGTATATTTTGGAATAGACCACAGAAAACGTAAGTCTTCGGAAATCTAAAAAAGGGCCATAACAAGTTTGGAGATGCATGCAGACAGGGGCAATATGAGAGTAAAACTCCATTTATACCTGTGTCATTTAATCCATGTTGTCTAATATGTGTTAATGCACGTCAAGAGCATAGCCTTTTTTTTTCTACGAGGTCCATTTACATCTGTGTGCAACAGCTCATGAAAAACACATGCAATAGACATTTGCATGTGTTATAGAGCATGACAACAAGCCCTCACCCCCTAGACCAGTGATGGCGAGCCTTCTCACCCCAGATGTTTTGGAACTACATTTCCCATGATGCTCAACTACCCTGCAGAGTGCATGAGCATCATGGGAAATGTAGTTCCAAAACATTTGGGGTGCCAAGGTTCGCCATCACTGCCCTAGACTTTTTTTGACTTCTATTGGGCAAACAAAAAAAATTTAGACTGCATAAAAACACATATGAATGCAGGTTAAAACGCACATTAACGTACATCAAAAACAAAAATCAAATGCAGAAAAAAAGCAAATGCAAAGGTGTGAACCTAGCCTTATTATTAGGCTCCAACAAAAACTTAAAAGTTAACTCCAGACAGAAATTTAATTACCAATTACCAAGAATTTCTTCTTGTTTGCATACATGTATATCCAGGCAGTAAGAACACAAGACTTCTTTACTACATCTTTACTACCTGAAAGACATTCTGTCCCATCATCATCCTGTTTATAAGACAGATGGCCACTATACCTGCTATCCCCCAGCCATTTGTCTGGTAACTTCCCCAATGTAGTTCTCTTTGCAGCTAGAAGTGACTTCCTGTCTGAACCACCCAGTATAACAATCATTTGATTGATAGGTCAGGAGACTCCTGGTCAGTCCCACCTCACTTAACCTCATACTTTGACTGAGAGGCCAGGATTTTCCTGGTCTGCCATGACTATAATCACCTGCAATTGGCAGGCAATGCAAATAAGCACCAGGCTTAAGTCCTGCACACACGGGTAGAATGGCGGGAGACATTTGCTGATTCAAAAAAAACGGCCGAAATTCTGCCCCTGTGTATTTCGGTCTGTCCGACAGAAGCCAGCCATTAATTCATGCTGAAAAACCAGCAGCCGACGGACTCCCGACCAGAGCTCTCAGCCAATGGCAGAGAGCGCTAATCGGAGTGTTCTAGTGGGGGGGGGTCCCCCTGTTAGAACACAACAGCTCAGCGGGGGAGATCACTAGACTAACCTCACATGGTTGGTACAGTGTCCTTGTTAAGTGTATGATGGGAACTGCAGTCCCAATAAGTGGTGATGAACACTCACAGGAAGCGATATTGCTGCTTCTGAAATTTCTCATCACAGTACCCAGGCATTGCAGATTTTCCTGCATGCAATGATGATGTCATTTTAAACGGTAAGTTTCCACAACATTATGCAAGTTTAAAAGAAATGCTTTTGCTTTACAATGGATGAGAACTTCTTGATATTTTTTTATTATTTTCTGCAGCATTATTCACTGCACCAGACTTTACTGGGACTGTACTCATGTGCACCATCATAAAGACTGGGCCCCAACATTAACTGGCTAAAGAACTGGGGCTAAAGACTGTACATTTAGATGGCTGCTTCACAAGATCTTTGCCTATTGTTTATATTATAAGGAACCTCTTTAGGAAATCTTAAATTTCATTGCTACCATTCATATAGAGTTCACTCTAAAGTGGTTATAGACTACTGTTTACAGAGAAGGTATTGATTATTATTACTGTCTGTGTTCTCCAGTGTCATTACCTATTGCCAATTTTGTGGATTACCATATCCAGGTTTACTCTCCATTCTATGATGCTATAGCCTAGTGAACATATTGTCTAGTAAACAGTGATTCACCTAATCCTTTACTTTTCTCATTTATGTACATACTGCTATTTACTGCAGCCTGGTGATAATATATTGGGTTAATTTACCAGTAACCACTTTGATGTTTTCTTTTTGATACTGAACTTTAGTTGCATGCAGAGTATCAATATCTGTGCTCCCAGTAGCAGTGCAGTATCCATTTGCTTAACCTGGTGTCAGTGGGGCTGCGGTTGTTCAAAGAGTCGAGGGAGAAGAACAGAGAACCCAGAGAACCCAGAGAACCCAATCTACCAAGTGGCTGCTGCGGGGGTACAGGTGCAAAAAAATGTCCCTCTCTCTGGAATCTATTATCAGTATGTGACTAGTAATGGTGGTTGGTAACTGGTCATATTTAATATACCAGCAGAAAGTGCTCAAACACATTTCTAAACACTAACAAACTATTTTGTCTCAGTTTCTTTTACCCATATTAGACTATCCACTAAACTAAGGAACCAAAATGGTGTATCTTCACCCTGCTTTAATATCACAGAGGGTCAATGGAATGCTTGAGCAATGATACAGAGGTAGTCAAAAACATCTATTTTTTAAAAATATTTTCCATATGTCCTATGCACTCTAAAAGTTGTGCTTCTGAGTTGCGTTGTCTTCCCTCGGAGTTGCATTGAGCTGTTTCTAAGGTTTGCTTTGCATTGTTTTTTTATTGATATTGACTGGGAAAAGAAAGCATTTTAGATGCACGCAAATGCCCATGTACATTAGTCCCAAGGGGTATGGGTTTGTTTTCTTCACAAAAAAGGCAGTTGTTTTTCTCAAATGGCATTGGATGTTTTCTGTGTAGATGATAATAATGTACAGTGTTTCCATATACATGTTTGTTATATCATTAGTAACAGTAAAATTAATTAAATTCATAATGTGGAAACTGTCCATCTTTATATTTTCGAGCCATGTTTTAGGTTTTGAAATCATAAAATCAAACTTGCAGGCCTGCAACATTGAGTATACATTATGGTACAGTCTGTAGTTCAAATGCACTGAGTGGGCTGCTTTTCATTTAGCAAAACGAATTATATTGTTAATTCGATTAGCCTTCATACACAATAATTACAATAGAACAGTGCATCCTTTGTGTACACTAAAAATGGATTACTGAGACATTATCAGCATCATTCAAGTCAAATCCTTGATCCTACATCTTGAAATGTGCACTGTGTTTTTTGTCAAGAAATAGGCTCTGGATTCTGCCATTATGCAGAATTATCTATTTCTATAAACAGACTCTAGGATACCATGACTGTCACTCATCACTGTGGTAGCAAGACAATATAGCTGCTTTCAAAAAGACAATATTTCAAGAGAAACATTATGATTTGTTAATCAGGTTAAACAGATTTTCTGCATGTATATTTTACTAGGAAATAAGATATGTTTATGCCATAACGTGAGTTTAAATGCATTGGAACTATGCTATGTGAAAAAAAAACCTCCAAGACACAATTTTTATTAAATTCCAAATATCAAAATAATTTAAAACACTAACAAAAAACATTCTTTAAACATTGCTTGTTACATCCTGTAGACCTTACTGCCATTTTGTAAATGTTACTCACTATTACATGCATTATAGAGAACTGCCATCACTACCACAAGGAGAAGAGGACTTGGGTATCACATGACCAACCAGGCCTTTCCCACCTTCCTGAGGACAGTGCTTGGACCTTACAATTGGCTAATTAGGCACCGTGCACTGCTTAGTGAGAAGAAGAGAAGATCACATGATTCCCTTATACCCAGAAGTACCAGGTACTTCCAAGTCTCCAGGAGACATATAGGCAAAGGAGCGGGGAAGTGAATGTTAATAGAATGTTAATAGAAGAAAAGGTGGTCTAAAAATAGAACCTATTTGCTGCTGATTTAACACAGTGTGAAGAGTGTGGCGATCGCTGGATGCCTAGGGTCATCACAGAGAGATTGCTTTTAGTCTCGAGGTTAATGTTAAATTGGTTTATGCACTTTATATTTATTTTGATGGTGATCTATTAGGAGTGATTAACTAGGTTTACCTATCACAAGAGTTCCAGTCACATATTGGTTAGATTGAGTTAACCTTCAGCGCCTCACTACTCTCTACAGCCCCTTTCACGCTGGGGCGTAGGGTGCGTTGGCAGTAAAGCACCTCTATTTTTAGCGGCGCTATACTGTCAATTTCACGGGGCTATTCAGCCGCTAGTGGGGTGCTTTTAACCCCCCGCTAGTGGCCGAGAAAGGGTTTAAACCACCGCAAACCAGCGCTATTCCAGGGGTATAGCCGCGCTGCCCCATTGATTTTAATAGGCAGGAGCGGTGAAGGAGCGGTGTATACACCGCTCCTTCACCGCTCCAAAGATGCTGCTTGCAGGACTTTTTTAGCGTCCTGCCAGCGCACCGTTCCAGTGTGAAAGCCCTCAGGGCTTTCACATTCGAGAGACAGCAGCGGCTCTTTCAGGGCGCTTTGCAGGCGCTATTTTTAGCATTGTAGCACCTGCAAAGTGCCCCAGTGTGAAAGGGGTCTAACAATAGAAATAGAACCTGTTACTTTGCCTTGAATGTGCAAAATGACATGTTTAATGTAAGTTATCTCAGCAGTCTATAATAATGTTCTGTAATAGGTTTGATCTACGTATCTCACGAAAACGAAAGTCTATCAAAAACAGTCAATCAGACTGAAAATAGTAGACTCCAATCAAAACCACAACTTTTTAGAAGGCTACTGTTCTCTTAAGATTTTTTATTTTTTTTTGTTTTACATTGTTCCTCCTAGTTCCCCACCTAGTTGTTATACTTACTTTCAGCCTCAATCCAGTGATCTTTACTGTCCTTTCCTCAGAAAAAAATCTGCTCTTTAACCACTTGCTGCTACAGGGCGGCCGCACTGCACAGGATCGCGTATATATATATATGTGGTCCTGCGGATTCGGGTATTGGGCACGAGTGCACACCACCATCAACTCGCTCCCACTGTGATTCTACACAGTGGGAGCTGATCAGCGGGTCACATGGACCCGATGTCCACTGCCACCCGCTGATCGTTCAGTACACAGGCAGAACGGCAATGTAAACAAAGCACATGACCGCTCTGTCAGTAAGGAAGGCATGGAACCTGTGTTCCTTGCACTAGAGGGTATCCAAGTCCAAGTCTGTTTCCATTCACTTTAAATAGTTAGTTTGAGCCAAATGAACTACTTCCATAGCTTTGTAATTCTACTGTGATAGCTGTATCATACTGTACTAGCATTTGCTATATGAAATAATTTAAATAAAAGTGAAAAAGTCCATATAGTTCATAAATATTTCAAAAAGTTTGAAATATATGTGTTAAATCTTCTTTATTGCACCACACAAGTGAAATCCACCACCAAATGTGCTAAATTAACTCACCAGAGTTAGATGCTGGTAATATTATAAACCAACTAGCAGCACATTCCCCCGCTGGGAGCAATAATCTGCAGGCTCAACAAATTTCTCCTTAGACTCTCACAGCCATCAAGCAATAATCTGCAGGTTCAGCAATTTGCTCCTTAAACTCTCATAGCCATCAATATGTAAATCCCAAAGGAAGAGAGAAAAACTTGCATAGCGTTAAATCCTTAATCTTTATTCATGAAACCAATTTTTATAAAACTCACATGTCAGTGTGTCTCCACTGACACAAATATGATGCACATGAACATAAACCCGGGTCGCTCTGACCAACAATATCCAGCTGCGAGTGTAGTCCTGGCGTGCGTGGTGACATCACGTCCAAGCCCCACCCTCCAGCATGAACATTGAATGAAACGCGTACGGTGGGGGTTAGACATGACGTCACCACGCATGGCTAGCTCCCTAACAACCAGAAGATCTGAGCAAGAAGCTGTCACATTTAGCATTTAGATGTTTATATATTAAAATATAACATCTCCCTATGTCCTAACTTTGTGAAATAGTTATATATAGTGTGTTCTAAAACATACATGTTTTATTTGCTGGATGAAAATAGGCTGACTCTCTTTCACCATATTTCTCTATTCTCAAAATAATTTTGCGCAAAAAAATTAACTAGCTGCATGCACAATGTGGCCAAAATTAAAAATCCATGTATGTGCTTAGTGAGTTCTCAATTCAATACATAAAAACACCAGAAAATTAAACAAAAGTGTAAATCTTCAATCACACCAACTAGGCGATGGGGGGGAGGGTCCAAAGATAGAAATAGTCAGCGTGGAACATATTCCAGAGGGTAATATTAGGGGCATTAGTGGTAGGGTAACCAAAACACATAAACCCAAGGTAAGTATAGTAGCAAGTCCTAGTTGTAATCTCAGAACACCCAAGAGGATAGTATGTGACCGGTCAAAATATAGTAATGCATTAAAGTGTTTTTTCACCAATGCCAGAAGTCTGGCAAGCAAAATAGGTGAGTTGGAAGCTCTGGTGCATTAGGAGAGCTATGATGTAATCGGTATTGCTGACACTTGGCTTTATTCCTCACATGACTGGGCTATTAATATTCCTGTCTATGCACTCTTTCCCAGCATCCTCCGGGACTGTGACATCATAAGGGGGCGGGGTCACCATGTGACATGAGCCGGTGATCTGCCCCTTGTCCCTATATAACTGGCAGCGCAACACGTCTGAGCCATTAGAAGAGGAGACATCGCTGAGTCAACATCGGAAGAAGAACAAGAAGCAGAAGAAGAAGAAGCAGAAGGCGACAGCGACAGAAGCCCGGGCCCCCGCTAGTAAAAGAGCTGGAAGAAGAAAGCGGAGGCCCGGCAAGAAGAGCGGGACAAGACCCCCGAAGTCGGAACAAGACCCCCAGACGGCGGCGACGATGAAGGAGAAAGCTGGGCTCCTCCGTTAGGGAAAGAGCTAGTAAAAGAGCAGAAGATAGCGGAGGAGTCCGGCGAGATGACCCCCCAAGGCGGAAGAAGAAGAGCGGTGCAATAAAGTATTTTTAAAAATTGTGTCGTTTTTTATTTACACTTTTTTCCCTTAGGTGAATGGGTAGGGGTACATCATACCCCATACTCATTCACATAGGGTGGGGGCCGGGATCTGGGGGCCTCCTTATTAAAGGGGGCTCCTGGATTCCGATAAGCCCCCCACCCGCAGACCCCGACAACCAAAGGCCAGGTTGTCGGGAAGAGGCCCTTGTCCTCATTAACATGGGGACAAGGTGCTTTGGGGTGGGGGGCCGCAGGGCCCCCCTTTCCTCTGGGCACCCCCCATGTTGAGGGCACGCAGCCTGGTACAGCTCAGGAGGGGGGGCACCCTCGTCCCCACCCCCTGTCCTGACCGGCCGGGCTGCGTGCTCGGATAAGGGTCTGATTTGGATTTTTTGGGTGTAGGGATTCCCCTTTAAATCCATACCAGGTGACGGGGTAGCGCGGCGGCATTGACTTCCTTCGCTAGACCCGTCTACCTGCAGTCACGTTCTCCGTGTGTGAGGCAAGTCCGTTCATTTCAAAAGTCCCGTGGACTAGCACACGGACGGCGGGATTGTCCTCCGGACTGCCTCTGGGCACCCCCCCATGTTGAGGGCACGCAGCCTGGTACAGCTCAGGAGGGGGGGCACTCGCTCGTCCCCACCCCCTTTCCTGCGTGCTCGGATAAGGGTCTGATTTGGATTTTTTCGGTGTAGGGATTCCCCTTTAAATCCATACCAGGTGACGGGGCTAGCGCGGCGGCATTGACTTCCTTCGCTAGACCCGTCTACCTGGAGTCACGTTCTCCGTGTGTGAGGCAAGTCGGTTCATTTCAAAAGTCCCGCGGACTAGCACACAGACGGCGGGATTGTCCTCCGGACTGCCGAGTCCGGCGGACAATTTTACGTCAAAACTTCAAACTAGGTCCGCCGGACTTTTGAGAAGAAAAAGTCCGCAGGAGCCCCACACACGGTTGGAATGTCCAGCGGACTCTAGTCTATCGGACAATCCCGCTGGAAAGTCTGATCATGTGTACGCGGCATTAGTTTAACTTCTATAGTTGGGAAAATACTGGAGAGATTAATAAAAGACCACATAGACGAGTTCTTGCAGGAAAAAAAATATTTTAAGCAACAGACAGCATGGGTTCATGAAAGACAGAAGTTGTCAGACAAACCTGATTTCTTTTTATGAGGAGGTAAGTAAAACCTTGGACAGAGGGGTGGCGGTGGACGTGGTATACTTGGATTTTGCAAAAGCATTCGATACAGTTCCGCACACATGGCTCATGTGTAAGGTAAAGTCTACAGGTTTGGAAATATCGGTTTGTAAATGGATAGAAAACTGGCTAAAAGACAGAATTCAGAGAGTGTTGGTTAATGATTCTTACTCTGAATGTTCTAAGGTTATCAGTGGTGTACCCCCTTACTTTTTAATATCTTTATAAATGATAGGATGCATTAAGGTGAAAAATCATGAGGGTTTACAACCCCTTTAAGGGTAAAACAAAGGCTCAATTTTGCAACTTTGCAACTTTGACATGTGTTAGTAAAACCTTACATATCACAAATACTTTGTGCATCAAGGTGGATTATACCTTGTTTTTTTTTTCAGGACAAATTGGGCTTTCATGTTATAGTAAATAGTTACGGATATGTCCTGTGCGTACAGGGGGGAGACCAAATGCGCAAACCACCAAGGGGGAGATCAATATAAAACACTAAGTAAAAACAGAAATGCCGCAGCCACCATTAAAGTGTTCCCACACCAATAGTAAATGAAAAAGTAAGAAATGTGGCGCTTGCAAGGTAACAATACTACAAATGCACTAACGATTAAATTATATGGAATAAATAGACAACGTATATATAATTAACTAAGTAGAAAATTATATAAAATGAGGTCTTGAAACATTTAAAATTCTTAAAAAAAATGATGCATAAAATTCTAAGGAAAATGTGGCGCTTTCATCCAGGCCCAGAAACCAATCCTAAGGGGGAGGAAACTCCAAAGAACGGTTCCACAGAAGCGTCTACTTAATAATAACAATGTTCCAGTGTATATAGCAACAATGTATTGGACCGTGCTATATTAATATGTATGAGATGATTCAAATAAACCAATCCAAAGTGAGGAAATAACACATAGATAAGTGAGGTGAATAAATAAATAAATGATAAATTGTATGAATAAATATAAGAGGTGAAAACGCACAACACGATGCGTGAATTAATAAAAAAATGGGTATACAAATAAATTAATTTTAGGAATAGTAGACAAATAACTATATGCTGATAAATGTGCAAAATGCAAAAGTTGCAATTAATGCAAAGATTGGTAGACAGGTGCAAAAAAGGGGGGGGGGGTTTCATCCAATTAAATTAATTTCTGAATGGTAAGCAAATAAATATAAGCTAATATATGTGTAAAATGCAAAAAATGCAATTAATGCAACGATTATAAACAGGTGCAAAAAAAGGGGTTCATCCAATTAAAAACTACAAAAATAGCAAAAAAATTTGCAAAACAAGCATGTGAGAAAGAAACAAACACAACCACCTAAAAATGTAAAAATCCAAATAGTGACTGAATTAATAAATGAATGTCCATTTTTTTTAAGAATTTTAAATGTTTCATGTAGCACTCATTTTATATAATTTTCTACTTAGTTAATTATATATACGTTGTCTATTTATTCCATATAATTTAATCGTTAGTGCATTTGTAGTATTGTTACCTTGCAAGCGCCACATTTCTTACTTTTTCATTTACGGATATGTCCTGTTTTTATTTATTTTTTATTATCAAAGGAAAACTGGGCCAAGATAGTAAAAACTAAATATTTTCTTAAATCTAGCTGTTTATTTCTTGTTACTACCATAACCTACCACCAAAGAACAAACCAAAATAAATTCTCCTGCTCCTGATGAGTGCAATGATATCACATACGTGTATGCTATTTGTTGTTTGTACCCGTAGTACAGCCCAGAAGCAATACTGTGCATTTTGCTTTTTTCCCTACCTAAACACACTGACACTGATGCCAATTAAAAACAAATCCTCTCCAAAATTGACTGGCCCTGACCTTTGACCGTTGCATTGACCTTTGACCCTGACCTTGACCCAAACACTAACCCTGGCACGGACCTAGATCAACCCTGATCTAGGTATTTTTCTTTATATTTTCTTAAATTTTTTATTATTTATTTATTTTAAATTTTTTACAAACGCTTTTATTTTTCTGCAAGGAACCAGAAAGATACATTGTATCCTTCTTCTCTATTCACATAAAGAAAAAAAACACAGGGGCAGGCTTCACAGTGACTGATCACTGTGGTATCCAATCAGAGGCTACCACAGTGATCAGGTGATCCGGAATCAGGAGATCCAGGTCCCGATCGTTAGTACGGAGCCCGGGGCCCTTGCTGAGACCACGACAAGCTCCAAGCACAAAGGGAGAAACACATATATGCAGCCACCCGGAAAAAAAGCCCAGTGCAGTGAGGCCGCATATACACTATATTATCAAAAGTAATGGCATCCTAGTCTTAAGCTGGATGCACACTATACAATTTTTGTAAGATTGTTTCCTTTAGATTTACCAAAACCATATAATATGAGGTCAAACCTGGCCCTTGCACTACATGGTTTTGGTAAATCTAAAGGAAATCAAAGCAACAAAAGTTGTATAGTGTGTATCCAGCTTTAGTCCATAGGGTTCAATATTGAGTTGGCCAACCCTTTGCAGCTATAACAGCTTGAACTCTTCTGGGAAGGCTGTCCACAAGGTTTAGGAGTGTGTCTATGGGAATGTTTGACCATTTTTCTATCAGATTGAGGCACTTCTTCAACCACTAAAATACTCTTGGGACAAGCTATTCCAGTGAGTTAGTCCCCCTTACAAGCTAAGGCATTTCTAGTTGTAAACCCTAAATTCTCACTTAGTGGTGACTTAGGATTCATTATTCTCCAGGTGATGCTACAAGGTTGATATGTAATTCAAGGGAAGTCTCATTTCACAAAATTCCCATCCCCTGAAAAAAGTTACACTATAATATGTATTGAGGGTTTGATTTGGCAGTAAATCAGACCTTACATTTTTTTAATTTTTGAAAGGAGCAGGACCCGCCAAACTCTCATGAATTGTATTGCTACTATACTGTCTCCCAAACTGTTGATAAATTGATCCTGTATCATAATAACAGTAATGCCGCGTACACACGGTTGGATTTTCCGACAACAAATGTTCAAGCTTTTTGTCAGAAATTCTGACCGCGTGTAGGCTCCATCGGACATTTTCCGTCGGAATTTGAGACAAACAAAATTTGAGATTGGGATCTCAAATTTTCAACAACAAAATCCATTCTCATAAATTCCGATCGTGTGTACACAATTCCGACGCACAAAGTTCCACGCATGCTCTGAATCAATTACCAGATGGAAGCGCTCGGTCTGGTAAAACTAGCATTCGTAATGGAGATATCATATTTGTCACGCTGCAAATGTTTTAATCTTTTAATGCAGCGCATTCTCTTCTTCTTTATATTGATAGAATAATGAAGTTGTTTTGCTGCTCATATTCACACAGAGTTCTGACAACCTGATTTCTTTATTATTTCTCATGATCTCGTGATTTTGAAGATGCACACAGTGTGTCAACATGTGCTATCTGCCTTCACAGGATATCAAGGTACGCGTTTTGGGGGATCAACTCAACTCCTCGCAACTCAAGTAGGTGACAGGAAGGGGTTGCCCCCCCCTGAAACACGTCCATTGATCCCCCATGATGGGCTAGCACATGTTGACATTAGGCATGGAATCAGGAGGGAAATTCCCATTTTGAGTCTTAATTTGTGTGCATCTTCAAAATTTGGCTTTCACAGGAGTGACGTCACCCCATCTGATGAAGGCAATATCAACACAGTTTGGACATATTAATGTCTGATATTGCCTTCACTTTGTCCAAGTTGAACTTTGTAAGTTCCTGATTTGTGTATTGTTTTATGGTTTTAAACATGCCTGTTTTAACACAAACAAGGCTATTTGTACTGTCAAAAAGAAAAATGTTATTACTAAAATATGTTGGTTTGTTCAAAAACCCTTTTCTAACGAACATGTGAATGTGCACAGAGTAAAACGTTTTCTACTCAACAATGTGTGGCTTCTTCTTTCAATGCTCAAAATAATTTTTTGGACTAAATTGGTGTTTACACTGAAATGGGGGTTATTTACTAAAGGCAAATCTACTTTGCACTACAAGTGCACTTTCAGTGCAGTTTGATGTGCACTTTTGCAGTGAACTTGGAGTGCAAAGTGGATTTTCCTTTATTAAATAACTCCCATAGTGCTTTATAATTTGCCACAATCAGGCCATTTTCGTGACTCACCAAAATTCATTCATGGTGCTGAATATGATGTATATTTTCATCAGTAATGCATTACATACATTAACACCAAAAACAAGGTGTGTGTGTGTGTAGCAGACCCACAACATAATAATAGTTCACTGAAGAAGAGATTGTCACCTCATGTATCAAATAAATTACATTTGCACTATTGAAGAAAATGGGCAAAAAGAAAAGCCCATTGGCTAACCTAGGAGACAGCTAAAAGAAACACAAGCAGTAAATCAAAGGAAATCTTATTTCAGTTTAACTAAAATATTTATCTTTAAAATGTTTATTAAACATTTTCTGGCATATCATTGGCCCCCCTACCCGCAAAGTACTCGACATACTTCTGTCTTACTTCGTGGCCGCTTTGGGGGGGGCAAGCCAAGACGGCAGCTTTAAGCGCCATCAGGGTTTCTTGTTGAAGTCCGGCCCCAGACCCAGCTGAGGACACAGTTCATTGAATTTCTCCTTAAATAGTTGTGGAGAATGCAGCATGCAAGGATTATATGGTTACGTTTATATTCCGCCATGTTGATTCCCATAAGGAATAGGCGGAACCGACTGGCCATTATCCCGAAAGCATTCTCTACCACTCTTCTGGCTCTGGCCAGCCGGTAGTTAAAAACCCTCTGGTCCGGGGTGAGGATCCTCATGGCTTCAAAACCGTCAGCTGGTCAGAACAAACTAACAGAAAGCACTGAAAAACAGAAAGGCCTGAGAAGAGCGAGCTGAAAATCAGAAACAAGCGGACAAGAACGCACTGAAAATCAAATACGTAATATAAAATACGCACTGAAAAACAAATGCAAACTGACTACATGCACTGAAAACCAGATACGAACCCACAAGCACAAACTGAAGAGCAGTAACGATCTGAAAAGCACAAGGCTGAAAAGCGTAAATTGTCTCCCACCAAACTTCTACTAACACAAGATTAGCAGAAGGGGCCCAAAGGGTGGCAAACTTGGTATTGAACTTCCCTTTTCTAGTGCCGTTGTACGCGTTGTACGTCACTGCGTTCTTGACGTTCGGAATTAACAACAAGATTTGTGTGACCGTGTGTATGCAACACAAGTTTGAGCCAACATCCGTCGGAAAAAAAAATGCATTTTGTTGTCGGAATGTGCGATCGTGTGTACGCGGCATAAGAATAGGATAGGGAACCATTCAGAATGATGTTGATGTCCACACTGCCCAATATCTAGAACCAAATATAAGAGCTGAGCAAAAGACTGACCCAGTCAAGTATAGTTCTGACAGGTTCCCTTTATATCAGCTTGTTGCTATTATGTAATTAATCACCTATTCTGAGGGCTCGATTTACCATTAAACACAGTAGGCTTCTGCATAAATGAAGCAAAAGCAACTTTTTACTATATACGGTAGTTATAGGTCACAGATATTTTTCCCCATCATCAGTAGAACTACAATCATCTCAGAAAAATTGTAATATTGTCATAATATTCTAAGCTGATCCTTTGTGTTTTTCAGACACTGCTGCCCAAAGGTCCTCTGTTTTAATCAATTGCATTCAATATATTTACTGTTAGATAATACCATGAGTACACCAAAACGGTTTGTACTTCTTTTTTATATAATCTGTTTTTATTGTATTTGTATGACAGACATACAGAATAAAGGAACTTTTGCATAATAAAAGAATGTGTCCATTATTCTAGTTTTGTACACAGCGGTTGCACAGTATGAGCATATAGGGCAATCAATTCACATAGTTGTATTATAGTACCATCAACATTAGGCAGAATGAGCACATGACAACATCAAGGGTCCTAGCTTTATTAAGGAAGCCCCATGAATAACACAACACCTAAAAAAAAATCTGAATATATGCTTGACACATGAAAAAAGGATACTCTACAATTAAAAAAATATATATATAAAAAAGGAAAATGTACAATAAAATGGATAAACTGATACGTACAGTCTTAGTGAGCTATAAAAGAGGACTTTATAAGTGTGTCATGTAGACGAGCTCCGCATATTCACCACAACCTTCACTCAAAGGTTGCGTAAATCTGTGACAATTAGAAGGTCCTATAGTATTGTCTATTTCAAAAAATGAATGTATCCAACCAGATTAGATGACAGCAGAATGTATACAAAAGAAGAGCTGGCATAAAAAAAAAAATGGCATGGGACCCCCAAAATCCATACCAGACCCTTATCCGAGCATGCAGCCCAGCAGGCCAGGAAAGGGGGGATGAGAGAGCAGTCCCCCCCCTCCTGAAACATACTAGGCCACATGCCCTCAAACATCCTCACCTTATGCTTGGCTCCCAACTTGATGACCCTGCCCAGTTGTGATATCATCGACCAGCTCATGATTGGTTTATGACATCACAAGGGGTCTTCTATGGATTTTGGGTGGACCCCATGCCATTTAAAAAAAAATGTTGGCATGGGGTGCCCCCAATATCCATACTAGACCCAAAGGGTCCCCGCTAGTTTTTACTACTAAAAAAATGCATTACTTCAAGAAATAGCACATGCAGTATTTTAGTATCTTTTTTTTGTGTATGGTAAAAAAAAATTTGAAAAACAGTATGAGATATTTTACCGTAAATAGATCCCAATGTCATTAAACAGGTAATTCAGGGGTGTAAATTGTATAGGTCTGAGGGTGATTTTTTTAATCCATGGTGATATTACCCTTCATAATGTCTGTATCTTGGCGCAGGACCACCAGAGATGCACAAAAGAGCCCTCTTGCAAGTACCCCTTCCAGCATGAAGGACTCATACTTGAAAAGATTTTTTGCCAGCCTCACTGTGGTCCTGAACAAGGGGATGTGAGAAAGCTTAATTATTTTTTGCAGCTGGGTGGGGTTAAATTCCAGGCCTAGTTCTGTCTCCCATTCCCTAACAGGGTATGGGGATTGTTGCAAGCAGTGGGATAACAAAACTTTATACATGTTGGACAAAAGGTGTTGGGATTGATGATCCAGGGCACATACAGTGGTGTGAAAAAGTGTTTGCCCCCTTCCTCATTTCCTGTTCCTTTGCATGTTTGTCACACTTAAGTGTTTAGGAACATCAAACCAATTTAAACAATAGTCAAGGACAACACAAGTAAACACAAAATGCAATTTGTAAATGAAGGTGTTTATTATTAAAGGTGAAAAAAAATCCAAACCATCATGGCCCTGTGTGAAAAAGTGATTGCCCCCTAACCTAATAACTGGTTGGGCCACCCTTAGCAGCAACAACTGCAACCAAGCGTTTGCGATAACGTGCAATGAGGCTTTTACAGCGTCCTGGAGAATTTTGGCCCACTCATCTTTGCAGAATTGTCCTAATTCAGTTACATTAGAGGGTTTACGAGCATGAACGGCCTTTTTAAGGTCATACCACAACATCTCAATGGATTCAGGTCAGGACTTTGGCATGGCCACTCCAAAGTCTTCATTTTGTTTTTCTCAGCCATTCGGTGGTGGACTTGCTGGTGTGTTTAGGATCATTGTCCTGCTGCAGAACCCAAGTTCGTTTCAGCTTGAGTACACGAACAGATGGTCGGACTTCTCCTTCAGGATCTCTTGGTAGACAGCAGAATTCATAGTTCTTTTATCACGGCAAGTCTTCCAGGTCCTGAAGCAGCAAAACAGCCCCAGACCATCACACTACCACCACCATATTTTACTGTTGGTATAATGTTCTTTTTCTGAATGCAGTGTTCCTTCTACGCCAGATATACTTGGACACACACCTTCCAAAGAGTTCCACTTTTGTCTCATCGGTCCACAGAATGTTGTCCCAAAAGTCTTGGGGATCATCAAGATGTGTTGTGGAGAAATTGAGACGAGCTTTGATGTTCTTTTTGCTCAGCAGTGTTTTCTCCTTGGAACTCTGCCATGCCATTTTTGCCCAGTCTTTTCCTGATGGTGGAGGCATGAACGCTGACCTTAACTGGGCAAGTGAGGCCTGCAGTTCCTTGGACGTTGTTGTGGGGTCTTTTGTGACCTCTTGGATGAGTCGTCGCTGCGCTCTTGGGGTAATTTTGGGCGGCCGGCCACTCCTGGGAGGTTCACCACTGTTCCATGTCTTCGCCATTTGTGGATAATGGCTCTCACTGTGGTTCGCTGGATTCCCAAAGCTTTGGAAATGGCTTTATAACCCTTTCCAGACTGATAAATCTCAATTACTTTCTTTCTCATTGTTCCTGAATTTCTTTGGGTCTCGGCATGATGTGTAGCTTTTAAGGATCTTCTGGTAGACCTTACTGTGTCAAGCAGCTCCTATTTAAGTGATGCCTTGATTGTGAACAGGGTGGCAATAATCAGGCCTGGGTGGGGCTAGAGATATTGAACTCAGGTGTGGACAACCACAGTTATAGTATGTTTTAACAAGGGGGCAATCACTTTTTCACACAGGGCCATGATGGTTTGGATTTTTTTTCACCTTTAATAATAAACACCTTTATTTACAAATTGCATTTTGTGTTTACTTGTGTTGTCCTTGACTATTGTTTAAATTGGTTTGATGTTCCGAAACACTTGACAAACATGCAAAGGAACAGGAACACTTTTTCACACCACTGTAGATATTAAAATTCTGTTAAGGAAGTTGCTGGCCGCAAGATGGGGGTTAGCCTGCTTAGAAAATCTGAGAGTTGCCAGTGACACCAGTGTTCCATTGGGAACCCTCTGAATTGTTGACGCAACTTGTCTAAGGGAAGCAGATCGCTGGAGGGGGCTAGCTTAAAGTATAACTAAAGGCAAGACGTTTTCTTTGGTTTTGGATAGAATAAAGAGGGATAAGAACATCTGTCAGGATTTTATTGCTGTCTGTGCCCCCATTTGGGGAGATTCACCCAATCTATTTGTCCTGTTTACTATTAGCATTGAAAGTGAAAGTAAAAGAAAATTAAACATTTTGGGTTGTCCCCAGAAAAGGGGAAATCTTCCAATGGGGACAATAGGTCTGGTGTACTGGGGGTCCCCAAGGGATTCTATTAATTTGCAATTTACTGTTTTGGCTATGGGATTGGCAAAAAAACATCCTTTACTCCAAAATGGAAAAATGTTTTGCTAATAGTTCTACTTTAAGGCATCCCACATTCCCATCCTTGCCCCGGGTTTTAAAAAATCCTACACCTTTCTAAAGGTGCAGGTGAAGGTAAAGGTGAAGTGGATGGAGTCTACAGTGACATTCAGCCTATCCCATATCCTAAAGTAATTAATGTAAGTGTCGATGTCCAGCTCGATAATCTCCACTGTGCCGCAAGTATCCATGGTGCACCTGCTAAGTTGCATCCTGCTATGCTCTTCCCTAAGGATACCCAAAATGGATCTGCAGTATTAAATAATATCTGCAGCAATTCAATGGGCACAATGTATAATAGGTAAAGGATTCTCAGCAATATGTTTATTTTATTTAGATTTTTTCTCACACAGCCATGTGAGAGTGAGGTTTTGCCAGATTTTAAGGCCTTTCTGCATATTACCAGGTTATTGGTATAAAGAAATGTGTCTAGATATGACAGAATGCGATCCTTCCAGACAAAGGGGAAGTTTGGTTTTTAGCAGAGACATCTGGTCAGGCTGGATAGTCACCGGAAAGATTTCCCACTTAGCGAAGTTGATTCAGAAATTGGATAGGCAACTGAATCGCTGTAATTAAGACAGTTGTATTGGTAAAGTGGTATTTGGTTGAGATACATAAAAAGGTCTGTGTATGCGAACAATCTGCGCTACATAGAGCCCACACAGATACTCCTAACATCAACATTAAATCTAATCTTCCTCAATAGAGATTCCAAAAATAAGACAAACAATAGGGGAGATAATGGACACCCCTGTCTATGCCATAATGAATGGTAAAGGTTAGAGAGAGAGTTCCAATAACCTTTACTATCTCGTCCTTACTCTCTTACTATAAAGAGACAAGATCCACCCCAACATTTTTTTCCCCAAGCCTAATCTCCTTAAAGTGTGTACTTTTATTTATATCTTCTATTTATACCAAATACCGTATACCGTATATACTCGAGTATAAGCCGAGTTTTTCAGCACATTTTTTTGGGCTGAAAGTGCCCCCCTCGGCTTATACTCGAGTCAAGCAATTTTCTGCAGCAAAAAAAAAAATTTCCGACCCGACTTTGGTATGCCAACCCAGTGGAACTAGCACCACAATATTTCCAAAGATGGGGTTCCTAGCACCAAGTGACCCCGAGATACAGGGCCGCAAAATCGGGTCGGAAAATGTCATTCTCTGCTGCAGAAAAGTCTTGACATTTTCTGACCCGACTTTGGGGCCCCATATCTCGGGGACACTTGGTGCTAGGAACCCCATCTTTGGATATATTGTGGTGCTAATTCCACTGGGTTGGCATACCAAAGTCGGGTCGGAAATTTTTTTTTTTTTTGCTGCAGATGACCCCGAGATACAGGGCCCCAAAGTCGGTCAACTGTGTTCATCTGCAGCAATGTCATTTCGGGACCCTTTGGGTCCAGAGACTGCAGCTAGGGGGCATTTAGGAACCCTTAACTACCAAGTTTGAATTTTGGGGGACTATGGCTGCAAATGGGCACAGTGAGGTATGCAAATGGGCACAGTGAGGCTGCAAATGGGCATTGTTGACCCTCTTTTCCACTTACAGTAGCTGCGCATTTCTCACCCTAGGCTTATACTCGAGTCAATACGTTTTCCCAGTTGTTGTGGTAAAATTAGGTGCCTCGGCTTATATTCGAGTCGGCTTATACTCGAGTATATACGGTATACTCGAGTATAAGCCGAGTTTTTCAGACCATTTTTTAGGCTAAAAAACACCGCCTCGGCTTATACTCGAGCAAATGTCAACTTAAGAAAAAATGTCCCGCAATGGAGGCAAAAAAGGGGCGAGGCCGTTCCGCTGGGTGCAGCTCATGAATCGGCCCGACGCCCCTGTGATCTTCCCCTCCCCTCCTTCTGTGTATCAATGTGTGCAGCAGCATAACGATGTTGTGCCTCCTAGACCACCTCTTGTGATAGACGACACAGTGATCTAATGCTAGGAATCATTGTGCTGTGTGTCATAGGAGGTGGGACATCGTTACCGTGGCTGCACGGCGATTCCGATCTGACACAGCGGGACATCATGACATCTCATTACCAGGTACTGGTAGGCTGTATATGATGGGCACTGGCAGGTTGTATTTCATGGGCACTGATAGGCTGTATATGATGGGCAGTGGCAGGCTGTATTTCATGGGCACTGATAGGCTGTATATGATGGGCGCTGGCAGGCTGCATCCCACCCTAGGCTTATACTCGAGTCAATAAATTTTCCCAGTTTTTTGTTGTAAAATTAGGTGCCTCAGCTTATATTTAGGTCGGCCTATACTCGAGTATATACGGTATTTATATTTATAACTGAGATGCTACTAACTGCTTACATATATTTTGCCATAGGCTTCTTTGGTATTTTCCACATACATAATGTTCTCAAATCCAGTGGTGGCCATCTCTCTCTGGGTGTTAAGGTCCACTTTCCGCTTTCTTCAAAAGGATGGCAAGGCTCAATACTAGGAAAATAAAACATGTCTTCAATTTATATCAGCCGCCTACTTGTGTCTGACAGACATGGTTGGTTTTGGAATGGAAAAAACAGGGCATTTGCCCAAGGCCCCCATGCCCCCAATGGCCCACCATGGCTGCCATATCCCCTAGACTGATCCTTCCTTAAAAACTCCAAAGCCCCATACACACGCGCGGATTATCCGAGGACCAGGTCGGTCGGATCCTGTCCGTCGTACTTTGTCCGATGTTGGTGTTGCGTACACACGGTCGGACAACGTTGTCGGAGTATCCGGTCTGCAAGAAAGTCGTGACGTAAGTCGTCTTCCACGAGACTAGAAAAGGGAAGTTCAGCACCACGTCAGGCACCCGTTGGGCTCCTTCTGCTGCTCCCGTGTTTATCGCGAGTTAGTTGAAGTTTGGGGCCTCGTCAGGGGCGGGCGGAGTTTGACGCATGCGCACTGTATATAAAACGTCACACGCCTGTGTCGTAGCCACGATCTGGGAGACGAGGGGAGAGAAAGCTCACGCACGAGACGATCGCTATTACGAAGGTACAATTTGACGTTGGTACATAACTAGCCTAGACTGATTAGACCTTGAGGCTTCTTTATGGAGAAGATTAGGAGACTTTGGACTGACATTATTTATAGTGTTTTGTGTGGTGTTGTGTCTTGCAGAGATTATGGACGGCTTCAACGATGTGAGTTTTCTCCCCCTCTTCATTGATAAATATAGGGAAATGCCCCTATTATGGCAGGCAAAACACCGCGACTACAGCAACAGACCAAAGAGGTACGCAGCCCTGCAGAAACTTGTGGCATTTGTAAAGCCAACGTTCCCCACGGCAACCGTGGCGAAGTTAAAAGTAAAAATTGCTAACCTGAGGAGTACCTATTTCCGGGAGCGCAATAAGGTCCGGAAGTCCCAAGCATCTGGAGCTGCAGCAGATCAGGTCCATGTCCCCACGCTCTGGTACTATGAGAGGCTCCACTTTCTCAAAGACCAGGCTAATGTCAGGAAGTCACTCCCGACTCTTCCTTGCACGCGTCCTTCCATGCACGCCACCCCTGATGAGGCTTCCGAGGACCAACCTGGGCCTTCCAGTCTGGAAGATGTGGAGGAGCCCAGCTTGAGCCAGGTATAGTAGTTTTGTTACCATTTTTGGGAAGAATAAATGATGTTCAGTTAATTCAGGGTCCCCAATTGCTTAGTTCCTAACGTGTTTGACATATCAACAGACAGTAGTGTTGGAGACATTTGGGGCAAGAATCTAAACTGCTGGGCTGAGAATTGTATGGTTTTATATTTGTAAACATTTTGCAACAGTCACTAAATGAAAATTGTGTGTGTTTGATGAACAAATAACTCAAACTATGTCCCTTTTTCATACACAGGAAGACCTCAGCCAGGAGGTGGCTGTGGAATGTGGCAGTCAGGAGGAGGCAGGGGGTAGTGGCGGCCAACAGGGGGGTAGGCATAGGAGCCTGACTGTCTCCCAAGTCCCTCCCCTCCGCATTCCCTACAGAAGGGCGAGAAGGATGGGGGAGGTGGGAGAGTCAGTGCTCCAGCTGATCAGAGATGCTTCAGCCTCCCTATATGCCACACCCACCTACGAGGAGGCCTTTCCGGATGTTTTGGACTTCAGGACCAGATTGCACTCCCTTATTATTTAGATAGGTACTCCTCAGGCCCCCATTTTTCTAAGCTTGAAAAATGATGGTTGCCGTGGGGGTCCAAGGCTTTGCAAATCCCCAAGTTTCACCATGGCTGCGTTCCTCTTTGGTTTGTTGCTGAGACCTAAATAAAGGTATTTTTGATTTGAAATAATCATTGCCTATTGTGTTTTACTTTTCTACAATGACAGTTTATTTGGGAGTATGCAGGTACATTTCACTAATCATAAAGTATAATTAACAAGGGGCACCAACAACAAACAAACTCCTAGTAAATTTAAGCAACAAATACAAATGTTAATAATGTGGTTTTGCTAAGTTGAGACACAAAAAAAAATAAAAAAACAAATATGTATTCCAACAAAAAAAAAAAAAAAAAGACAAATCATGCTAAAAATAGAACAAAGATTCTTTTACGATCTGAGTCAAAATAAACATGTAGTGTAGAAATCCTGAAAAGTAATAAAGAACTAAGTTTGTGAGAAGTGCGGGTGAATAGGAGCAGCTAAAACATGTCATTCTTCTGCATTGTAAAGAAAAAGAGAATGCGCTGCATTAAAGACATTTTAACATTGCAGCGTGACGAATGTGCTGTGTCGATTAGGAAAGGTAGTTTTACCTGACCGAGCGCTTCCGTCACAGAATTTCTTCTGAGCATGCGTAGCACTTTGTCCGTCGGACAACGCTACACACGGTCGGATTTGGTGTGATCGGACCTTGTTGTCAAAAAAATCTATCCAGCAGGAGATAGGACTTTGTCCGTCGGACAATCCGACGTACACTGTCCGATGGTGCATACACACGGTCTGATTTTTCGACAACATTGTCCGATCGGACAGAATCCATGCGAAAATCCGACCGTGTGTATGGGGCTTTACGCTACTTTGTAAAACCCAAGCTACATGGAAGATGGCACCTCATCAATTTCTCTTCACTATTCTCTCACTGACTTCTGATTGGCTACTGCATGCTACCAATCAGAATCCAGTAGTGGTTTGAAACCTGTATTCTGGATTCTGATACAAGATAAGGACTTTTAGTTCAGCTCCTTTGAGAAGGTGATCCTGTTCAATTGGATAGAAAGGCCATCCCGTTTTTACCATTTTACAAACCTGTACAGTGTATTGTGTATTTTTTCTGAAGTCCTCCATAGTATTGTTGGTATACAAAAATATAACATCATAAAGCATTAAATGAATATAAAAATAATCCAAAATACCCGCCCTTATTTTAGAGACCAACTCCAGCTTTTTAAAAAAAAGTAAAAAAAAAACTCCCCAAAAAGATAAAACACATAAAAACTTTTGCTGCAGTACTTACCCTAGCTCTGGCACTGTTGCCCGGAGAAAGTCTTCTATGCCCCTAGATAGTGCTGCTCTTCAAGGTTGGCACTCCCAGAAACAAGATATCTAAATCACTAAGTCCAGATCTACTGTTGGTGAATGACAAGGAGCTAAAGCCTAACATTGGACAGTTATCCACCTGGTTGTGCTCTGTGGCACACCTGTATAAATCTGGATGGATGGAAATACAAATCATTGGGCAGGTAAAGCAGCCCCCTTATATGTATTTCATCTGTGAATTTATCGGTTTGCCTGAAGTTCAGTTTTAAGGCTGAAAAGTGAAACAGTGAAAATGCGTTTGTCCTGCTCATTAAAGCTTACAGTCAAAAACTAAGAATTAGTATGTTACAGAAACAAGTATTATTAAGATTCTTATTGAGAGGTAACCTTGCTTTCAATTAAACGCTTCCCCTTTTTTAATCACAATAGGCTCTGTTGTTAGAATTATTCAAAAGGTCCCTGTCATTCTTTGCCTGTGGCAAAAATCTGTTGGAAATATTGTTCTTTATTATAACCCCATGAGATGACTTTCCAGCTCTTCCTTCTCTAATGGTCCTCCTTTTGCATGGCAAGCATAGGTTTTTGCAGCTTTAAAATTGATGATATGAGGTTCGGTACAAAATGAAAATCACGCAAGCACATTGCCTTGAGATTTTCAACCTATGAAACTGTTTCACTTTGATGTGCTCTAGCATATCTGTTTTAAAGTTAAAAGGCAAGTCTGTTGACAAGAATAGAGGCTAAAAGTTTTAAACTAGACTTTAGCTAAAATAGAGTGGTGCAACTTCATTCAAAAAACACATACCACAAAGATGTCAGTTACTTTCTAAAGTAAAACCTTTCCATCGTACCGATTTTAATGTTCTTTATAGGTATTCTAGGTAGAATCTTAAGCATGTTCTTACATGTTCACTAGTTCTCTTTCAATTAAAATGTACTATGGAGTGCTTGAAATTTTAGATTAGAATATCAAAATACTAGTGTGAATTATATTTTTTATGTGACTCGGTTGTCAATGGTAAGTCAAAAGAAAGTAAAAAAATAAAGAACTGTAGGAATAAAGTGGGATTTACACATGAATATGATGTTTCTCAAAAGACCTGGGGTATGAAATTAAAGTAGCATTGATATACAGATAAAAATGTAATGTATTATACTCAAATTCTGGATTCATTATGCCATTTCTTGTAGTTAATTAAAAATGATTAAAACTGATTCCAGGGATTGACCAGTGTAGCCCAGATGTCCCCAACCTTCTTTATATTGCCCAACCACTCATACTCCACCACCCCACTTACCTTATCTAAATTAACGAGGCCACACTGAATTTGGAGTATAAATGGCCACTTTTTATTAACAAAACATTTCAAACTTTTAACATATAAACATCTGTAAACGACAACTATTAATCACTCAGTCTGTTGGTCTTTGAAGGTACCCCGAACTTAACACATATTCCACCATTACACTGCAGGACCTTTCTCCGTAATAGGCTTCCAGCCGTACCACACCAGCTCGGAGACAACCCCCTTCCCTGCAGTGCAAACAATTACCGTATTCCAGCTAACCATTCTAACTGTATTACAGCAGAGGGGCACATACTACCGATGAGTCCCCAACACTTCCATTTCGTACATTTTCTGACACTATCAAAGACCAAAACACCACCACTGCTCAGCTGCTATGACGAAACCTGCTCCCACTGCACCTGAAAAGAAAGAAAACAAACAAAAACCAAAACACAGGGAGGGTGGGTGGGAAACTGCTTACTCCTTTCTGCCCCAGCCTCTGCTGCCCGGAAGTCCCACCTCCCCCTTAAATAAACAACGCCCCTCCCACTCTGCTCATTTACCAATCTGTACTATCCCCTTCCTTGCAAACTTCCCTGCTTTAACCCATTGTTGTCTCCCCTCTACACAATGTCATGCCCGGCCCTGCACTACTTTCTCTTTTTTCCTTTCGCTCCGGGCCTCACTATAGAATTGTTGTGTGGACCATTCTTGCTAGACCATACCAATGTCTCTGAACATGTATTGCTCTAGGGTTCATGGTAAAACTGGGCTCTAAGGATTTAGTTGCCATACATTTTATTTATGGAAATAAGCATTTAGGTTGCTTCAGGTATAAAAAAAAGTGTGAGTTGTGTTATGTAACAGCCTATACGACATACACAATTTTGCCAAAAGTATTGGGATGCCTACCTTTACACGCACATGAACTTTAATGGCAGTCTTTAGGGTTCAATATTGAGTTGGCCCACTCTTTGCAGCTATAACAGCGTCCACTCTTCTGGGAAGGCTGTCCACAAGATTTAGGAGTGTGTCTTTGGGAATGTTTGACCATTCTTCCAGAAGCGCATTTGTGAGGTCAGGCACTGATTTTGTATGAGAAGGCCTGGCTCACAGTCTCCTCTCTAATTTATCCCAAAGGTGTTCTATGAGGTTGAGGTCAGTCAAGCTCCTCCACTCCAAACTCACTCCTCAACACTATATTGCCAAAGGTATTGGGCCGCCCCTCCAAATCATTTGGTGGAGGGTGGATTATGGTGTGCGGTTGCTTTACAGGGGTTGGGCTTGGCCCCTTAGTTCCAGTGAAGGGAACTCTTAAGGTATCAGCATACCAAGACATTTTGGACAATTTCATGCTCCCAAGTTTGTGGGAACAGTTTGGGCATGACTTTGCACCAGTGCACAAAGCATTGAAAGCAAGGTCCATAAAGACATGGATGAGCAAGTTTGGGTACTGTAACTGTTTGGTAACTGAAGCCTAATGCCTCATTCACACTGGCACTCCTGCATTTAGCTTTTCTAAATGCAGGAGAAGTCATCAGATTTTATGCTACCCAGATCACAATTCTGTACATTTGGGTGGTCCTGCTTTAAAGCAGGTTTAGCAGATCTTAGGAGCGTTTCAACACATTTATTCATGTTTACATACATTTAGAGTTTCTAATTGGCTTCTGGATGCACAGAATTCTATTTTCTTCAGACACAGCTAAACTGACCACACCTAGACGCATGTAAACTCACAGTTTTAAAGACACCATAGAAAATTGTATTATAAATGTCCTTTAAATGCATATAAACACAGATTTGACAGTGTCGATGTGAATGATGCCTATGCTTCTGCTCATCTAGGACTCTAGGTTTCTCTGTGAACCTCCCTGACAATGCTTCCATTATGAATTCCAATGAAATCTCAAATTTGAATTTAGAATTAATACAGTTTGGTCCTTGAATGTCTGTTCTTTAACATTATTGTAGAATCTGGAATAGAAAAAGGAATTAGGTAGAACAGTCAAAGAATTAGGACCTTACAGCTGGCTGACTTAGCCACACCAGCAGCTTTGCACCAGGTAAGTAACTGTAGTAAAAACCACTAGAGGTCCTAGGTTTATTCCACTGTTACCAGACCTTATGCCCATCACCTCTGAGCAGAATAGGCTTTACCAACTTCTCATTTTTCAGCCATGAGGACACAAACCTTTAAAGCTCTGGGGTAGGACCCAGGATCCTAGAGACAGGACACCTTTCAAAAGACACAAGACCCTTCTAGAAGATTACTCTAGATATTTAACAATTTGTCTAACCCAACCCACTGGCCATAACCCCTCAGTGATTGGACAGCTGCTAAACCTGTAACGTATGTTACACTTCTAGCACAACCCTTAGAACAACTCAGCAGAGATTAGCAGGCAACAGTGGAAAACCCCCAGTATTGTAAAAAATTGATATCCTTTTTTTTCCCCACAAATAGAGCTTTCTTTTGGTGGTATTTGATCATCTCTGCGGCTTTTATTTTTTGCGCTATAAACAAAAAAAGAGCGACAATTTTGAAAAAAAAAAAACAATATTTTGTACTTTTTGCTGTAATACAATAAAAAAAAAAAAAGAAGCAATTTTTTTCCTCAGTTTAGGCAGATATGTATTCTTCTACATATTTTTGGTTAAAAAAAAAAAATCGCAAAAAGCGTATATTGATTGGTTTGCGCAAAAGTTATAGCATCAACAAATTAGGGGATAGAATTATAGCATTTTTATTATTTTTTTTTTACAAGGAAGGATGGCAACGGAGGATGACGTTACATGTTGACGTGTGACGTCATCCTCCATTGCCATCCTTCCTAGTGTGCCTCGTGCCTCGCTTTGAGTCTCCCCACTGCAGCCGGCTTCCCTACATCAGTGGTGGTTTCAGTGAAGACAGCATTCGCCTGTGAAGGACCTAGGAAGCAGGATCGTCACCATTTGGATTTACCCTTTGCTGGGAACGATGTGCTTTTTACTTACTACTCATATGTGAGTTGCCAATCGAATGAATTATTAAACGTTTTTAAAAAAAGGTCTACACTTAGAGGCGCCTCTTTCTTTGTTTTTTGCAGTTTGTTTGGAACCTGGTTTCTGTTCCTATGTGATCGCAGCCCTGAGTGCTTTGGACTTTTTACTCCCCATTCACTACTAAATACTTACATGGACTAATACAGACTGTGTGCTCTACAACATCAGATTTTAAATTGTATTTGGGATATTGGTGGTTCTAAGCTTTTGTGCCTTTACTTGTGTTTTGTATGTTTTATTTGAGTTTTGCATTTTTTTATATTTTACTTTAAAGGATAAGTTCACTTATCAAAACATTACATGTTACACCCATATTTCAGGTGTAACATATTACGAACAGACCAGCCCTCGCACCGCCCCGATCCCTGCTGTGACAGCTAGCGGGGTTCCCCCCCCCCCCCCCCCCCTGCTAGCTGTCACAATTTTGAAAAAAAGGCTCCGCTGCCCGACTACATCACTGATGACAGGGCTCTGTGCGTGGAAAACTACAAGGTCATGTAGTCTTTGCGTCTGTCGGCTTGTAGTTTTCAATGAACTACCACAGTGCTATGGAGCGACGTGGTAGTTCATTCATGCATCCTGTCAGATTTTATCTGCTTACCCGTATGGGATGTACGGGCAAGCAGATACACTGGCAGGTCTGCTGGAGACCTGCATGGCACCAGCAATCTGCTGAGCACTGGTGCAATGCTTTACAGGCTCCAATAAATAAACAAATACATGCACATTTTTTTTACCTGCAAAAAAATTGCATTTAATAATTGTTTCTAAAAAGTGAACTTATCCTTTGAGCAATACTAAAACTGCTGCTCCCAGCCAAATGGAATTTTTTTTATTTTATATTTTTGCTTTTGTACATGTTCCCCAGGGCGGTGCCCAGCCTCCCATGTTATTTGTTGATTATTCCTTGCCTATTATTAGATAGAAAATGTCCAGAATTTTTTTTTAACATTCAGCTCTCATTGATTTCAATGCAGTTTGAATTTTGCACCCGAACTTTAGCAATGTTTGCCAAACCTGCCTCAAAACTAACCAAAAATTAACCCAGAAACATTATACTCATTACTGTCTAGAAGCATGTTGGACTACATTCTAAAAAAAAAATATTATAAGGTGGTATTTTGTAGGGTACAGCTTGACTCTTTACACTTACTAGATAGCCACTCTATACAATAGTCATTTTTCACATATGTGGAATTGAATCAGTTCACCTCCATACCAGGTATTGGTGGACTGACATTTGAAGGAAAACATAGTGTGTCCATTTGACACTTTTCCATTGAAATACATTATGCCTTTCTCAGTAAAACATTTTCTATACCATACTTTTATCAGAATTTTGTCAGAAGTGGGTGAGTAGCCTTTTGAGATCAGGGCTGTTTGTTTTTCATAGCTTGTGCTGAATGCCACCGTCAACTTTTTCTTGTATCCTTGGGAATATGAGTGATATTCTTTGTAAATGACAGCAGCAGTCTACTGTTAAGGGACAGATGAATGCTAGAGCACTTGTAAAATGGAAAAATGTTAATTATAAACATGGGAACTATTGCCAGATTTAGAAGACCTGATTAGACAGCAGGGATATGGTAGCCTCGTGTTTCTAAAATGTTGTATCATCTGAGTATCATCTCTTCTATGACTTCACCATGTAACTCTTAGTTAACTTAAAGAGGGTTGTAAGCCACAAATGTTGCAAAAAAAAAAAAACCTGCAGGGCAATGGCATAATGTGCTTGTATGTATCACATACTGGCACATTATGAAATACTTTAGAACAAAGCCCTCCAGCAATGTAATGTCACCGCTGAGAGGGCTGACATGTTCCCCCTGTCTTTTTTCTGGGTTTGTGCGCTCCAGCATGCGCGTGGGAGCCCTCAGTTCTGGGTCAAAGCTCTGAGGTTCCGGCAAGTTATGCAGGACCTTCAGAGCGCATGCAACAGTGATGTCACTGGCTGCATGCAGGGTGAATATCTCCTAAACAGTGTACGTTTAGGAGATATTCACTTTAACTACAGGTAAGCCTTATTATAGTCTTACCTGTAGGTAAAAATGACCAAGCAGGGTTTACTACCACTTTAAAGTAATTTCATATATATGTATATGTATAAAAAAAAGTTGAACATACCAATAGGTGATCTGATGCTGCAGGATGCAGCGGGGGCTGGATAAGGCCTCCACTAACCAGATCCAGATCCCACATGGAAAGAAAAAAGAAAAATAAAAGGATCCAAATACATTTAAAAAAAAAAAAAGGAATTTTAATACTTATTTACATAGTACATTAAAGCCCAGTTCAAGGAAACCATAAAATTGGCCCTTGTAGTGGGGTTGTGCCCACACTGCAAGAGTTACCTGCTTGTTTTGTCTAGGGTAGAGGAGAAACCCCTTTGCTTACCTTATTCTCTGCTCCTCCTTTAGATGGCACTCCACCACGTTCACTGGTTTTGATGACGTGAGGACCTTAGACTGATGGAGAGTAAGGGAGAAGATGCCATTCTAGCAGTGGGGTGGAGCAGAGTATAGGGTAAGAAAATCTGCTTGTCTGTGCCCTGTAGAGCTCAAGAAGTAATTAACCCTTCCAGTGCCAGCACATCCCTACTGCAGGGGATAGTTGTATGGTTTCCCAAAGTTGGGCTTTCAATATAAAAAGAAAAAAAATACTGCTCCCCAATAATTTGTAAAGATATTTGTCTTTACTGCATAAGCAAGCACAATTTTATTCAGAATTTTACCATTGCCAAACCTGTTAAAATTTTGCTAATATGTTAATTTCTGTCCTCGCAAACCCAACTTGATCTTACCTAGGGGCCAATTCAAGCAAACAATTACACTAATGTATTAAAGCATGCTGTTTTAAGATAGTCTATTCATTTTAATGTCTTCCAGAGACTGAGGACTGAGAGTCTGAAGGAGCACTCAGCATACTTTGAGCCACCTAAAGAAATCAGGCAACTGCTCTATGCTCTAAAACCACTGGAGGGCCCAGTAGACATCTAAGTAAAGTTGTCATCATTGGCATTTCCTTTGGGACAAAGGCTGTGTTACCACCAAATCAAGAGCTCATACTCCCCATGAATGTCAGCTTTCGCCATGTATTGCCCTTGTGGAACCCTTGGCCTCAGAAAAGGCTCCCATTGTTGCCAGGTCCCTTACAGCAGTCCGGCAAGGTATGCTACTAATTAGAATTTGTAACACCACGACTCTTCAACTCCACCTGCTCCCTGGGACAAAAATTGCAGAACTACCTGCCCCTAATCACAGATGTTACATAGTAGGTAAGGTTGAAAAAAGACACAAGTCCATCAAGTCCAACCTATCAAAATCCTGAGGGGTCATGCCATGCTCCCAGCACTAGGCTTCTTTTTTGCTTGTTCTTTGGATTGGCTAGGCTAGTTTATACACGTACTGGCACTCTATAAACTCTCTGTAAGTTGCGTCATTCAGTTGCTTATCTAATCGTTTTTTGAAACTATTGATGCCCCCCGCTGAGACCACCGCCTGTGGAAGGGAATTTTCTACGTAGTTTAAGGTTAAACCTCTTTTCTTCTCATTTTAATGAGTGGTCACGTGTCTTGTTAAACTCCCTTCCGCAAAAAAAGTTTTATCCCTATTGTGGGGTCACCAGTATGGTATTTATAAATTGAAACCATATCCCTTCTTAAGTGTCTCTTGTCCAGAGAGAATAAGTTCAGTGCTCGCAACCTTTCCTCATAACTAATATCCTCCAGACCCTTTATTAGCATAGTTGTCCTTCTTTGTACTCGCTCCATTTCCAGTACATCTTCCTGAGGACTGGTGCCCAGAACTGGACAGCAAACTCTAGGTGCAGCCAGACCAGAGTCTTGTAGATTAGGAGAATTATAATTTTATCTCTGGAGTTGAGCGTAATGCATGCCAATGTTCTGTTTGCTTTGTTAGCAGCAGCTTGGCATTGCATGCCATTGCTGAGCCTATCTACTAGGACCCCCTGGTCCTTTCCCATCCTATATTCCCCCAGAGATTCTGCCCCCCCCCCCCCAGTATATAGATTGGATTCATATTTTTGCCACCCAAATGCATTATTTTACATTTTTCTACATTGAACCTCATTTGCCATGTAGTTGCCCACCCCATTAATTTGTTCAGATGTTTTTGCAAGGTTTCCACATCCTGCTGAGAAGTTATTGCCCTGCTTAGATTAGTATCGTCTGCAAATACAGAGATTGAACTGTTTACCCCATCCTCCAGGTTGTTTATGACAAAATAAATAGGATTGGTCCCAGCACAGAACCCTGGGGAACCCCACTACCCACCTCTAACCATTCCAAGTACTCCCCATTTATCACCACCCTCTGAACTCACCCTTGTAGCCAGTTTTCATTCCATGTACTTACCCTATGGTCCATGCCAACGGACCTTATTTTGTACTGTAAACATTTATGGGGAACTGTGTCAATGCTTTTGCAAAATCTAGATACACTACGTCTACAGGCCTTCCTTTATCTAGATGGCAACTCACCTCCTCATAGAGCGTTAATAGATCGGTTTGGCAAGAACGATTCTTCATGAATCCATGCCGATTACTGCTAATGATACCGTTCTCGTTACTAAAATCTTGTATATGGTCCCTTATCCTTCCCTCCAAGAGCTTGCATACTATTGATGTTAGGCTAACTGGTCTGTAATTCCCAGGGATGTATTTTGGGCCCTTTTTAAATATTGGTGCTACATTGGCTTTTCTCCAATCACCTGGTACCATTCCAGTCAGTAGACTGTCAGTAAAAATTAGGAACAATTGTCTGGCAATTATTTGACTGAGTTCCCTAAGTACCCTCGGATGCAAGCCATCTGGTCCCGGTGATTTATTAATGTTAGGTTTCCCAAGTCTAATTTTAATTTTGTCCTCTGTTAACCATGGAGGTGATTCCTGTGATGTGTCATAAGGATAAACACTGCCGTTTTGGTTACTGAAGCCCTCCGATTCCCTTGTGAAGTCTGAGAAAAATAAATTCAATACCTTTGCCATCTCCCCATCCTTTGTAACCAGATGTCCTTCCTCCTTCTTTATGGGCCCAATATGGTCTGTCCTCCCTTTTTTACTGTTTACATACTTAAAGAATTTCTTGGGAGTTTTTTTGCTCTCCTCTGCTATGTGTCTTTTGTTTTTTATCTTAGCCGCCCTAATTGCACCCTTACATTTCTTGTTGCATTCTTTATAAGGTCTGAATGCTGATGATGATCCCCAACCTTGTATTTTTTGAAGGCCTTCTCCTTTGCTTTTATATGCATTTTTACATTGGAGTTAAGCCATCCAGGACTTTTGTTCGCTCTTTTAAATTTATTACCCAATGGGATGCATTGGTTAATGCCCTTTATTAATATGCTTATAAAGCAAACCCATCTCTCCTCTGTGTTCTTTGTTCCTAAGATTTTATCCCAATTCATGCCATGCCTTGAAATTCAGTGTCTTTATTTTCTGCTTATGTTTTCTATTCGTGTGATTTATACTGAAGCCAATTGACCTGTGATCGCTGTTTCCTAAATTGCCCCGTATTTCCACATCCGTGATCAGGTCTGTTTTGTTGATAATCAGTAGCTCCAGTAACGCTTTATTTCTATTTGGTGCATCTACTATCTGAACCATGAAATTGCCTTGCAAGATATTTAGAAACCGGAGAGCCTTGGACGAATGCGTGGTTCCCTCCGCCCAGTCTATGTCTGGATAATTAAAATCCCCCATTATGATAACACTTCACATCCTTGTTGCTAATTCAACTTGTCATAGGAGATCCGTCTCCCCCTCCTCCTTCATTTTAGGGAGCCTATAGCATACTCTGAGTAATATTTTACCCTTAGCTTCATCCCTTTGGAGCTCTACCCATAAGGATTCCACCTCCTCCCTAGCTCCCTTAGTGATGTCATCTCTCAGATTCACGTACATTATTCTTGATATATAGGCATACCCCTCCCCCTTTTTTACCCTCTATCCCTGCGATAAAGGGTATACCCTTGAATGGTTGCCAGCCAATCATGAGAGCTGTTGAACTAGGTCTCTGAAATTCCCACAAAATCCAAATTCTCCTTGTACAACAGTATCTCTAGTTCACCCATCTTGTCCGCCAGGCTTCTGGCATTGGTGAACAAGCCACGTAGTTTAGATTGGTCTCTTACTATCCTCTTATTGGGTGTTCCGAGATTACAACTAGGACTTTTTACTATACTTAACTTGGGTTTATGTGCTTTAGTCAACCTACCACTAATTAGACATGCGCACAATAGAAAAATTCGTTTAGTTTCGTTTCGTTTCTGTTAGTTTCCGTTGATTCATAACGATTCGTAATTTCGTAAGTCGTCGGTGTTCGTATTCGTAACGATTCGTAAATTCGTAAGTCGTCGGTGTTCGTATGGACTCGTTCGTATTTTCGTAAGAGGTATTTTTTCGTTGATTCGTTTTTCCGTTTAATTTTCGTTTATTTGAAATTCGGACGCATTCGTATTTTCGTAGATTTAGTTACATTCGTACTTTCGTAAGATTGATTTATTCATACTTTCGTAACATTGTTTTCGTAGATTCGTAATCGGAGCATAATTCATAATTTTATGTAATGTGTATGATATTATTATATTGTAAGAGACACGGAAAATTACGAATCGAAAAAAAAAAGTTTTGAATGTACAAATTTTTTCATTCAATCCATTCGAAGCACGTTAAGCAGCGCCATTGTAAGAGACACGGAAAATTAAGAATCGCAAAAAAAAAAAAAAGTTACGAATGTACGAATTTTTTCGTTCAATCCATTCGAAGCACGTTAAGCAGCGCCATTGTAAGAGACACGGAAAATGACGAATCAAAAAAAAAAAAAGTTACGAATGTACGAATTTTTTCGTTCAATCCATTCGAAGCACGTTAAGCAGCGCCATTGTAAGGGACACGGAAAATTACCAATTCAAAAAAAAAAAAGTTACGAATGTACAAATTTTTTTCGTTCATTTTGATTTTCGTTGTTCCTGTTTTCATTTTTTGGATTTTCTTCTTTCGTAGTTTCGTTGTGTCTAATTTGGTTATTTCGGATTTTCGTTGTTTTTCATATTCGTTCGATTCGATAATTCGTTATTCGTTAAAAAATTTTGCAAATCATTCGTTCATTCGTACAATAACGAATGAACGAATATAACGAATTTGAACGGAAAACTAATTAAAACGAAACGAATTGCACATGTCTACCACTAATGCTTCCAATACTACCCTCTGGAATTTGCTTCACGCTGACTATCTCTACCTCTGGGCCCTCCCCCCTGTTGCCTAGTTTAAAAAACACTTTTTGGCCATCTTTACTCCCAGCTGATCTGCACCCTCCTCATTTAGATGCAGTCCGTCCCTTCTATAGTACTGGTGATCGACTGAGAAGTCGGCCCAGTCCTCCAGGAACCCAAACCACTCCTTAATACACCAGCTCTTTAGCCACTTGTTAACTTCCCTAATCTCCCTCTGCCTTTCTGGTGTGGCTCAATGTACCTGTAGTATTCCTGAGAATACTACCTTGGAGGTCCTTTTCCTCAATTTAGCTCCCAAGTCCCTAAAATCATTTTTTAGGACACTCCATCTGCCTCAGACTTTGTCATTGGTGCCAACGTGCACCATGACAGCCAGGTCTTCCCCAGCCCCTCCCAGTAATCTGTTCACCAGATCCGTGATGTGCCGAACCCGAGCGCCCGATAGACAACATACAGTTCGGCACTTCAGGTCTTTATTACAGAGTACCCTCTCTGTCCTTCTAAGAATTAAGTCCCCTACCACCAGAATCTGTCTTTCCTTTCCCTTCGCTTCTCCCCCACTCTCACTGGAGGAGTTCTTCCCCGTAAGCCAGGAGAGTCCCTCAGCTCCAGCAGTGCTGGTCCCTGACTGGTTTCACCAATGTCACATAATGAAGCGTACTTATTATGATGCTCCAGCCCTGGATCGGCCTCCCTGGCACTTCCCCCTCTACCCTTCCTAACTGTCACCCATCTACTCTTTCCTAGTGCCTGCACCTTTTTGTCTCCACCCACCTCTGTGCTGGCCCCTGCCAGCACCTGCCGTGTATGTTCCTGGCTCTCCTTTAGTATGGAGGGACTTCTCAGTGCTCACAGTTGCTTCCCCAGATTCAGAACCTGGGCTTCCAGGGAAACAATGTGCTTACATTTTGCACAGCAGTATTCGCCCTCGATCAGATGATCAAGGAACGCATACATGCCACAAGATGTACACCGAGTGGCATCTCCACACCCACCAGGCATAGTACCTACTAATTTAATGAGGATTGGGGATTATGCCCTGTCCAAATTACCTAACAACTAGCTTCCTGAACTCAGTATGTAATTGCTCCCAAGGTGGTGCGCATAGAGCTCCAAGAGTTTAATGGTCATTGCTACCTGGTAGAAGTGAATATGTCTCATGAGAGTTGGCAGCAGAGAAAATACTACCATTTCTACAACTAACTATTGTAAAGATTATTAAAGAGGAACTGCAGTCTGAGCACATAATTTGTAATAAAAACATCTTTGCCATTCTGAAGCTTCCCTCCAACCACTTTGCATATTATTTTATATATACTGTGATTCTGTACTTGCCAAATATGCTGCATAAATCTCCCTCCACTAAGTCTGGTTGCAATCATTTTAACTGTGGGCAGCTGAAGCTTCTGCCTGTTTACTTCCTGGATTTACACAGACACACAGAGTCACACCTCCAGCTCTGCAGCACTATTTGGCCCACTTATGACTCATCCTCCCTCCCTTCCTGGCAAACTCTCACGAGAGTGAGAGAGAGAGAGAGCTGTGCATGATGTCATAAGCCTAGGTTTTTTTCCAGACAAGAAACAGAAAGTTGACTGTATAAGGTATTTACTGGTAGAAAAAAATGTTTTACTATCCAAAGTTAAAACAACAAGGGCAGAAGATTTAATAGAACTTTATTAATCAATAATAAGGAACATTGTTTGTCAATAATAAAATCAAAACTAACCACAGAGAAGCTGACATTTACTCAATTAGAGGCATAAGGTGTCTACTGGACTTTAGAGGTCAGAGGTGTTCTCACAGGGGGGCCATGGTCTGGCTGCAGCAATGCACAGAAGATAATAGAGGGGCGAGAGGGATATTGCAAAAGATATTGAAGCTTACCTCCACACCTCTACCATGAAATCAAGCAGATGTTAGAACAGATGATGCAACAAGGTGCGACTGAGAACAGTACAAGCCTTTTGGTTGCTCCAATCTTCTTGGTGAGGAAGAAGGATGGCCCCTTCACTTTTGTGTAAGCTTTATGTGTCTAAATGCTGTTATCATACAGGACACCTCCACAGATCTAGGAATCCGTTACTGCCCTGGGACAGGCAAATTTTTCCTCAACACTAAAATCTTGCCTGCAGGTATTGGTAGATCCATTCCTTCATTCCACCTGCCAAAGACTGCTTTCAATACTCCATTTGAGTTGAGAAATAAATTCCTGACTTTACTGCAGGAAGGCCTAATGCCGCGTACACGCGACCGGACTTTCCGGCAGACTAGGTCCGATGGAATTAGTCCATCGGACAATCCGATCGTGTGTGGGCTAAACTGATCGTTTTGGAAAAAATCAGACGGACCTAGAAATAGAACATGTTTCAAATCTATCCGACGGACTAATTTCCTATCAGGAAAACCGTTTGTCTGTATGCTGGTCCGACGGACCGAATACGACACAAGGGAAGCTATTGGCTACTGGCTATTGAACTTCCTTTTTTAGTCCCGTTTACGTCATCATGTTCAAAACTAATGGACTTTCGAACGGACTTAGTCCGTTTGTGTGGGCAAGTCCGTTCGCTCGGAAAGTCCGTTGGAACTCCGCCGAAAGTCCGTCGGGAAGACCGTCGGACCTAGTCTGCCGGAATGTCCGGTCGTGTGTACATAAGAGTAAGCCTTAAGTGAACACTATTCAATGATTTAAACTGTATAACTGGGGACTGGGGAGAGACACAGAAATAGGATGCAGTGGTTGTCCCCATAACAAAATAACAAAGGCAATACGGTAATACTGGTAACCCAGTCCCAAAGAAAAATCAAGCTACTATCAGAAACCAACAAACTGCTGCGTGATTGGTCCAGTTTCTGCCAGAGTGATAGTATGCTGTAATACAGAATATTTCCCCCATTACTTGTCAGTGACTTGGCAGGTCATACTGTCAAGAACCCAGGCCCACTCTGTGGCAAAAGTAATCCATGTGGATGTCCACAAAAGTTAACCTGTTTCAAGGAATAAACCATTTGTGTGGATCTGTTCCAGTTTGTTGAACAAGTCTGCCAACTCTGTGTGGCCTGCTCAGTGTTAAAGGGTGCTAAGGCCCAAATAGTGGCCATTGACTTTCTTACACTCAATGGGAACTTTACTAAGTTAGAAGCTAATTGGTTACCATGCACAGCTGCACCAGATCCTCTGTGCACCAGTTTTAGTAAACCTCCCCCAATATGACAGAAGGCAGATACCATCATGCTATAGTCATTGTGAACTTCTTTCCTAGGTTTGCGGTGGCAATACTGGCCTGTGACCAAACTGCAAAGACTGCCATCTAGATGATGTGAAAGCACTTATGCCTTTTTTTTGGATGACCAAAAAAATATTCCTGTTTTAAAAGCAAGTTCATCCAAAAATGGTGCCACTCACTAGGTAATAAGAAGGCTCACATTACCCAGTGCCACCCACAAGGCAACGAGGCATGTGAGAGGTTCAAACACTGATGCAACTGGTGAAAGGCTTAGCTCATGAGATACAAAGTAACTTGACTCCTTTCTTAGCCAAAGTGGTCTGGTAATACATCTTTACAGTATGTTTCAGGTCCCTCATCCTACCATAATATGTTTGGCTGTACTCTCTGGGGGCTCAAATACCTGTGGGCCACAGAATGTGAACACAATTTGACTTCCTGGATTGGGGAGTGGAAATAACACCTTTGTGAAGTCCAACAGTTTGTTAAAGAATGGTCATGGTAGAGCAAGGAGAGTTGGAATCGTCAGACTTTGACCTTCAACCTGGGGACATATTGCTAGTCCAATGTAACGGTGTATAACAGCAAGGGAAATTGCAAATGCTGTGCAATAAAATTCCTGGAGTTGCCCTATAACAGCCCATTCCAGGCAGGCCAGTCTACAATATCCAGAGATAAAAAAAAACAAGAAAAAGTGAGATCTCTACACTGTAAACTCCTCAAACCCATCAAGACCCATAAGGGGTTTTCAAAGAATGTGTCCAAATTTATAAATCGTAATGCAGGCACATGGGCTCCTTTCGTTTCTTTTCCCACAACATTCTGGATTCATGGACATGCCATGGAAGAGAGGTTCCTTAGCTTCCCTTTCTCAGCTTTTCAGAGAAGCCACACCTGATGAGTTGAAGGAATCCAGGCAAGTGATCTGCAGTCAGTCAAGCAGTCCTCCACTGCCAAAACTGTCTGGTGGGCAGCTTGGCAAAAGCCTAATCGCACCAGGCTTCTTCAGAAAACCCAGCAACTGTAGGGTGGCCCTCTGACCATGAATTCCTCCAATTGTTTGCCTTTGTTACCAGAGTTACCTTGAACTTCACTGTGGGGGATGCTATTTATGAGAATATTGGGTAGCTGTTTGTGTTCTAAATTGTTTTACTGTAGTGATTCTCAGTGTCAGGGAACGCATGTCCATAGCACAGATGAATTCTCCCAATGCATACATATGTGCAGACTGGCAACTGGTCGGGTGGAGGTGCATGGGAGTTGGCACACATGCATCTAGGCTCTTGCCTGTCACTAATGCTGGTGCCAATTGAGCTATTGAAACAGTCTTCAGTAATGGGCTCATTGCTGTTTGGTCTGCAGCTTCTGTGTGTTCATTCCTGATTCCTGCGTTTGACCTCGGATTCTGACCCGGCTTGCTTCTGATCTGCATTTGTCTGCTACCTGCCCCGACTTTGACTTGTCTCTGGATTCTGCTTCTGCCTCCTGTTTCTGCCTGATCTATCTCCCATGGCTGACTTGGCTTGTGACCCGACCATCCTGCTGTTTGCCATCTATACCTGATCTACCCGACCGTTACCAACCCAGGTCATCTGACCCTGCATCCTGCTCATCCAGCCTGCTACAGCTCTTCAGTCCAGCAAACTCTTATCTGGCTCCTGCTTCCAGCTGCTTACCCGCAGTCTACTGCCAGCCAAGCTCCGTGCCAGCTCATCTGCCACCAGCCAGTTCTGCTGCCACATCCACCTGCTGACTGCTGCCGCTATGCAGACTATTGGACTGATCACAGGCACTCATAGCTTGCCATGCTTCTGTGGCCACTGTCTCCCAAACAGTAGCCGGAGACGTAAGCCGGAGCTGTAAGCCGGAGCTGTACGTGAGGCCTTCCTCTTCACCTCAGGCTCACTGACCAGGTACGTGAAACTAAGTTAGACTTTCTGTCATTAGAGGGAGGGGGTCGGCAACCCGTCAATCACGATTTAGCTGTCGACTGTTGGCAGGTTACAGGTAGATTGTGTCCCTTCCATGCCGACCCCGGATCCTGGACAGGAGGGGTGGCATTTACTGGAATCGATCCACTATATTTGCTTCCTACAGCAGCTGAAAGGTCGCTTCTCCTCCTCTACCTCCTGCTGGCATGCTAACTGCTGCAGGAAGAAAATACAGGAAATTGGTTTAAGTAAATGCCGCTCCTGCTGCCCCTCCTGTCCAGATTCCCCTTCCTTCTGCTGCCCTGGCCCCCTGTATGCTCCCTGATCCCGCTTCACCGCTCCCCCCCTCGCAGCGCTGCCAGCTTCTTGTCCTCTTCTCTCCTATTGACTGCTGAAAATATTATTTCAGGATGGAGAGTGGGGGAAGGGGCCAGTAAACATGTCTTTTACCAGCCCTTTGCTTTTCTGAATGAACACAGCCAGTGACTGATACAGATCATTCACTGTGTTCATTCATAACTGAAGCATAGTAAACTGTGTTTACTATGCTTCTGTTTGTGAATGAACAGGGAGACTGTGCAGAACTCTTCCTGTTCGTTCATTCTGTGCAGCTGGGTCTGTGGCCCCAAACTCCTTTCTCTGTCTCAAAAGTTTAGACCCCTGATATTTTACCAAAGCCCCCCAACAGGGATGTTAAAAAATTGTAAAATAAATAAATAAAAATGTAAAAAATTAAAAAAATCTAAAAGGATAAAATAATAAATAAAAAAAATACTGACACCAACCACTGCCCTACTGACATGTCCACTGCTCCTTTGACTTTGTCCTCTGCCCTACTGAAACCATCCCCTCCTTTACTTGACTGACACTGTCTAGGACTCTACTGACATCATCCACTACCCCACTGACACTGTCCACACGCCATCCAGTACCCCACTGATACTGTCCACATGCCATCCACTACCCCACTGTCACTGTCCACACGCCATCCACTACCCCACTGACACTGTCCACATGCCATCCACTACCCCACTGTCACTGTCCACACGCCATCCACTACCCCACTGATACTGTCCACATGCCATCCACTACCCCACTGATACTGTCCACATGCCATCCACTACCCCACTGACACTGTCCACACGCCATCCACTACCCCACTGTCACTGTCCACACGCCATCCACTACCCCACTGACACTGTCCACACGCCATCCACTACCCCACTGACACTGTCCACACGCCATCCACTACTCCACTGACACTGTCCACACACCGCCTACTGCACTACTGACATGTTTTTATAGCTGTGTGAGATTTACTTGATTTACCTTAGTGACCATTTCCTTTGGGACTGAAAGCAGTAGGAAACTAAAACAGTTACAGTTGTCACCAGAACAGGAAAATATTTCAATAGAGATGCTTGTTCCAGTGACAATAGGGGATTTCCCACACTTTGAAAAGATTTCCAATCACTTCCTGTTGCGTCAACAGAAAGTGAAAGAAAATCTCTCCAATGGAGATGGCAAAAATAACCATAACAGGAGTTTTAACTATTCTCTACTCCATTCAACCTGTTACAGAGCATAACTACGAATCAAAATACAGGGGATGGTAAATGCATGACCAGTGACAGTTATATTTTCTGATGTCATCTGCTGTGCAGCCAAAATTGCTCATAAAATGACCATTTTTTTATTTATTTTTTATCAACACTGCAGGTCGCTACACCTCAACTCTATAAATATAGAAAAAAAAGTGACTGACATAAAATTCAGAGGGCTTTGAGAGCTTTCAATGAACATAATTAATATCACAATCAATCATTTCGGAGACAACACAATGAACTCACATTTCAAATATGACTCATTTCAAACAATATTTTTGTATGTAAATTAGCAATTTCATCAGGAACTTGAGCAGAATAAACAATCCATTGCAAATTAAATGACTTTCTGTCCCTACTTGATGTTGCGATGTTAGGTGAATTTTTAACAAATCTATATGAAACCTTGCTTTATAATTTCAGCGGTGCCACAAAAATGTGCTTATAAAATGACAATTCGATTAGACTTATCTATGATTACAAAATAAGTCAGTGTGAATAAGTAAACCCCAATCTTGAAATGGTCAAATAGAACTACATAGGTGAGGGCTGCTGAGTGTTGTGGTCCGTCTGTCACCCTGCACAGCCAGGCACACATATTCAAGCATCCAGAGACATACAACAGTCCTTGCATTTGATTTTGTATTTTTATTGAGGGGGATTAACTTGGATAGAGATAGGGAAATCATGAGATGCCCAGATGATTGAAAGTCAATGTTGGGACTGAACTATATACACTCGGTATATACAATCTCCTCTCTTCCTCCAGACTCAACACTTCCAGCACATCACGTGCTTTCACTTCCCGGACCAGCTAGCACTGATTTGCCAGGCCTTAGCAAATGCCCTTTGCAGTCAGGGACCGTGGGCCCCTATGGTGTAGCAAAAATACGGTAGTCCTTGGTGCTAGCTGTCCAGGTGGCTACTGAGCCCAGTTCCACATGAATGAATGATTTGTATAGCAAATGCGAACTGAATCGCCTCTAGGCGCTTGGTCTGTCCTGTGTTGTCCTGCTTATTAGAAGAGGTGGGTCTTAAGCTTTTTTCTGAAGGCCCTATGGTTTTCTTCCATGCGGATGTTGGTGGGTAGATCGTTCCATAGCCGTGGTCCTTGGACTGCGAATCTTCGTTCTCCCTTAGATTTGTAGCGGAATTTAGAGATGAGGAGGCGGTTTTGGTTTGTTGATCGGAGGCTGCGATTGGGTATGTAGTGTTTTATTTTCTCACATAGGTATTGAGGAGCGTTTCCTTGTGTTGTGTGCTACTCACCAGGCCTCTTGGCTGCGACTTGTTGTTCCTCCCTGAAGACTTGCACATCAGTGCTCTCTCCTGCTGCCCCCTCCTGCTCCTCCTGTGCCTCTTGTCCAGGACACCTCCACGTGTTCTTAGAGGGTGCTGTCCACACCCGAGCCCAGGCGCAAGGTCACACCCCAGACTGGGGAGCTCCCTCAAAGGCCACGACAGCCTAGCACTCCATCTCCAGCTTCTTCCTGCACAACTCCTCCCCAGCTGGGTTGACTCTGGGTATTTGAGGAGGCCTGCCCCCTGCCAATCCAAGTTGGGGTTTGATCAGGGCTCCCTAAAACACCCCAGACAGCTTCACTCCACCTCTCCGCCTTCCTTTCCAGAAAACACTAGAACATTTTGGAAAGAAGTGGGAGGTCTTGGTGATGCTGCTTGTGGGTCACCCAGCTCTGCCCTGAGTTACTCCCATCCCAGATCAAAACACACCCAGGCTTGGCTGCCAGCCTGGAAATTGACCTACTCTCAAGAAAAACATACCTATACTATACCTCTAGCACACTAGAGGGTGCTACATAGGGCTAAGAGGATATAGAATATAATTTAAATGACAAACCAAAGCTGGAGAACTCATTTAATCATTTAAATGCATTTTAGGCTGTGCGCCCAAATATGTTTTTGTATGTTGTAATAAACCCTGACCAGTTTTTTTTTTGGGCTGGAGCACCCCTCCCCCTCCTCATTACCTCTTATTTAGTGGCCACCAGTGCATAGGAGGAATCCCTTCAGTTCTCCCACATAGAGGAGTTTGGGTCCCATGGTTGAGACAAAGGATCTTTCATTCTATTACTAGGGTAGGAGCCACTAATTCAGGGTACTATGTCGCAAGTAAGTGGGCTTGGCACTATATAACCATATAGTGTGACCAAACCCCCGTATTTTTTTGAATATGTTCAGGTGTTTTTAACTAGCCCTGCAGGAAATGTCATTCTTGAATGTGTGTGCTGTAATCTGTTTTGTACTGTTTGTTAGTCTTATAGCAGCACCATGATGAATTTAAACACATTTTAGGGTGTGCCCCCCACATATGTTTTTGTATATTTTAGATACATGGATATATCTGCTATATAGGGAGAGAGAAAAATACTATACAGAGGTCCCATATATACAGAAAAAGAGAGAAGGGTGCAATACATGGAGAGATCTGATCTATAGAGAGAGTGATCTACTTACATAGATTTGATATACAGAGTGCTTGAGAGAGGGGGATGCTATGCGGCCATGCCTGTGTGTCCTCTATCAGCTCTCCCACCCCTTCAACAATGTCATCCTATCAGCAGATTAGGGGATGGGAGGAGCTGGAGATCTGCACAGAGAGCGGGAGACTTTTCCTATCATCAAGCGGGTAATCACCAGCTTCTTAATATGATCCAGATCTACAGCTCCTCCCATCCCCTGCTCTGCTGAAAGGATGAAATCATTGGAAGGATGGGAGAGGCAGTAGAGGACACACAGGCTGAATCCTGCCTTTGCCCTGCCGAAGGTAGGACTGTGCAGGGGAGGCAGAGAGTAAAAGGGGCCACTGTGATTACAGAGAAAAAGAAGGGGGCATGCAAGGGGCACTGTAATGGGGGCTGTGATTGGTAGGGGGACTGTGATCAGACGGGTACTGCACTGTAAAGGGGCACTGTAATCATTACAGTTTCCTTTATAGTGCAGCCCCCTTTATATCGCAGTGCCCCATTACATCACAGTAAGGAGGATCGATGCTATGATTATCCTGTCACCAACCGCCATCGTGAACACCCATCCACCAGTCCCCCTCCCCCCCCCCCCGCTTGCGAATTGGCTGCTTGGTGCAAATTGCCCGGGCCTGTTTTTTGTACCAGTCCGGGCCTGATCATGGACTTAAAGTGTTCTTAAACCCAGGCCCCTGCATTCACTATACCTGGTCTCCCACAGAACATAGAAATGCAATTATTTTTGTAAATATAAACTGTCACTGTAAATAAGTACCTTTTCTTATCAGCAGTTAGAGCAGTCTTTTCTGGTTAAAGCTTGTGGGGGAAGTTTTCATTCTCCCCTGATTGCCCTATGAGGCTGCAGGACCCCAGACCCTCTGTCCTGACAGTGCTAATTTGCCCTGTGCTGATCACGTGCACTCTTCCAAGAAAAAAAACTCTCTAGCAATACACCCAAACTGAGCGTGTGCAGCTTGTCCTCAATGCTCTGTTCTATCAGGAGATGGTTTGGGGAATCTGGAAGAAGGGGGGGAGATCAGAGAAGACAGGATCAAACAGCCTTTTTACACAAGGCAGAGGATTAATCCCTTAGGTTCCACAGTGAGTATAATGCCGCGTACACGCGGTCGGAATTTCCGATGGAAACAGTCCGATGGGAGCTTTTCATCGGATTTTCTGACCGTGTGTATGCCCATCGGTCTTTTTCTGTCGGAATTTCCGACGGACTTTGGATTGAGAACCTGTTCTTAATTTTTCCGACGGAAAACCTTTCTATCGCATTTTCCGATCGTGTGTATGCAATTCCAACACGCAAAATTCCGACGCATGCTCGGAAACGATTCAACGCATTCTCAGAAGCATTAAACTTCCCTTTTATAGTGCAGTCAAACGTTTTTTAAGGCGTGGTGTTATTGACCGTCGGAGTTTGGTGTGACCGTGTGTAGGCAAGACAGTTTGAGCGAAATTCCGTCGGAATTCCGACGGGAAAACCATCAGAGCTTTTTCCGACGAGAATTCCGACCGTGTGTACGCGGCATAACAAGCATGCTTTACTGTCGTGGGTTTAGTAACACTTTAAAGCTAATCGTAAAAAACAAAATGAGGTGCATTTTTTACAATGCCGACAATGGCAAACAATGATTTGTCAATAAAAATGAGACCATTCTAATTTAGGAATTTAATTTTAGAAAAAAATAAAAAAAGCAAGAGCTGCTCTTCACAATCAAGAACAAAACCACTAGATATATGCTTTTCGGTCAATTAATATATTTAATTTAAATGATAAAAGAGAACACTCACCCAACATTCTGCAAAAAGAAAGTCATTTCAAATGTCAGGTAAAATTGAAATTTGGAAAAATATCTTCAACATCCTTATCCCCAAATCGGCGTGCACTTTTATTTAAGGTTACCTTTTTATATTCTTCAATTGTCACCGCTTAAATCATATTAAAAAAAAATCTCAGCTGCAAAAACATATTTCCAAGTAAATTACATTTTTACCATAAGCAAAAGCTGCTTTGATTTTGTGCTATAAAATAAAATACAATTTTGACAAGAATTAGGGATGTGTTAAGTTGCCGGGAAGATTTGTGGACTGTTGTTCTTGGATTCAGATGTCTCACTGTGACAGAGATATTTAGGGGTTAGCAGAACTCTGTTAAGATTGTTACTGGAGTTGGCAGTTACATATTAAAATAATTAAAGAGATTATGTCATCAACTAAAAAAATTCAGGTAAAAAAATTAAAAACAAGTAATTTAAAGTGATTCTAAAGGCAGAAGGAGGTTTTTATCCTAATACATTCTATGCATTAACATAAAAAAAAACTTCAGTGTGCAGCAGCCCCCCCTAATACTTACCCGATCCCCATTTCTATCCAGCGATGTGCACGAGTGTCTCGGGCCTCCGGGACTGTGCCTCCTGATTGGCTGATACACAGCAGCGCTGCCGTTGGCTCCCCCTGCTGTTAATCAAAGTCAGTTAGCCAATCAGGAGAGAGAGGGACGAGGCCAAACTGTGGCTCCATGTCTAAATGGACACACAGAGCTGCAGCCCAGTTTGGGTGCCCCTCTAGCAAACTGCTTGCTGGGCTGGCACTCAAAGCAAGGAGGGGCAAAGAGAGCTGGTGAGGGACCCGAGAAGAGGAAAACCACTGCCCAGAGCAGGTAAATATAACATGTTTGTTATTTCTAAAGAGAAAAAAATTTGACTTTAGTATCACTAAAAATGTTTACTTGCAGTGTTTTTCCTTTCCTTTAGCTATTTACTTGCAATGCACCTCTAAACTTGTTAGCAAATTTGATTTCTGCAGGAGAGTCAATTCCTTAGCACAGCCATTCCCCTTGTTCCCATATGTCATGATCCTCTCCTCTTCTTGAAGTGTCTAATTACTGTCTGTGTTGGTAGCTTATCCACGCCTGCTGTAACCACCCAATATAATCTTTTATATAGCTGCTGGGGTATAAGTGAAGGGGAGTACTAACTAGAGCAGTGAAGGCGAACCTTGTCACCCCAGATGTTTTGGAACTACATTTTCCATGATGCTCTGGCACTCTGCAGTGTAGTGGAGCATCATGGGAAATGTAGTTCCAAAACATCTGGGGTGCCAAGGTTCGCCATCACTGAACTAGAGTAAGCGGCAGCTCTGACATCTCTGAGGCTACCAACATCACATCCAATATGGTGGGGCCCAGCCGCAGTCTCAGAAAATTTGGATGTCTACATAATGAAGGCTTTTACATATGAATAACACACCTAAATGACATTAAATGCACATGTAATGTTATGGGAAGATTGTGACTGATCTGGTGACAGGCTCTCTTTAACCGCTTCCCGACCGCCTCACACCGATCTACGTCGGCAGAATGGCGTGGCTAGGCAAAACCACATACAGGTACGTGGCCCTTTAAGAGCCTAGCCGTGGGTCACGCGCGCGCTGGCAGTGCGCTCGTGACCCGGTCAGGAGCTCTGTGACCACGGCCGCGGGACCAGCGGACCCGATCGCCGCTGGTGTCCCGAGATCGGGTCACAGAGCTGAAGAACGGGGAGAGGTCTGTGTGAACAAACCTCTCCCCGCGCTTCCTACACTGCCTGTCATTGATCGGCTGTTCCCTGTCATCGGGAAAGCCGATCAATGACGTTAGACGTCAGCCCCGCCCCCTGATGTAAAAAAAAAAAACACACGTCACACACCATAACCCCTCCCCGCCCCCTAGTGGTTAACTCTTTCACAGCCAGTGTCATTTACACAGGAATCAATCCATTTAAATAGCATTGATTGCTGTATAAATGACAATGATCCCAAAAATGTGTCAAAAATGTCCGATGTGTCCGCCATAATGTAGCAGTCACAATAAAAATCGCTGACCGCCGCCATTACTAGTAAAAAAAAAATATTAATAAAAATGTTATAAAACTATCCCCTATTTTGTAAACGGTATAACTTTTGCGCAAATCAATCAATAATCGGTAATTGCGATTTTTTTTTTACCAAAAATATGTAGAAGAATACGTATCGGACTAAACTGAGGAAAAAAAAATGTTTTATATATTTTTGGGGGATATTTATTATAGCAAAAAGTAAAAAATATTGCATTTTTTTCAAAATTGTCTCCCCCTGTCGCTCTATTTTTGTTTATAGCGCAAAAAATAAAAACTGCCAGGAGCGATCAAATACCACCAAAAGAAAGCTCTATTTGTGGGAAAAAAAGGACGCCAATTTTGTTTGGAAGCCACGTCGCACGACCGTGCAATTGTCAGTTAAAGTGACGCAGTGCCGAATCGCAAAAAGGGGCAAATTGGTCCAGGGCTGAAGTGGTTAAAAGGCCAGTTCATAGAAAAAGAACCCTGTTTGCAAGCAGGAATAATCTTCATTTCCTTAACCCCTTGCCAACCTGCGCACGACGATATACGTAGGCACAATGGCACTACTGCCAAATGGGCGTAGAGGTACGTCCCCCTTTAAGATGTAGCATTGTGTGAGATCCCGCTGCGTGCTCCGTGACCGCAGGTCCCGTGGACTCGATGTCCGCTGGGTGCCTGCGATCGTGTCACGGAGCAGAACAACAGGGAGATGCCTATGTAAACAAGGCATTTCCCCGTTCTGCCTAGTGACATGACAGAGATCACTGCTCCCTGTCATCGGAAGCAGTGATCGCAGTCATGTCAGTGGTAGCCCACCCCCCCCCCCCCACAGTTAGAATCACTCCCTGGGACACACTTAACCCCTTCATCGCCCCCTAGTGGTTAACCCCTTCCCTGCCAGTGTCATTTACACAGTAATCAGTGCATTTTTATAGCACTGATCGCTGTATAAATGAAAATGGTCCCAAAATAGTGTCAAAAGTATCCAATTTGTCCGCTATAATGTCACAGTCACGATGAAAATCGAAGATCGCCGCCACTACTAACAGAAAAAAAATTATAATAAAAATGCCATAAAACTATCCCCTATTTTGTAGACGCTATAACTTTTGCGCAAGCCAATCAATATACGCTTTTTGTGATTTTTTTTTTTACCAAAAATATGTAGAAGAATACATATCGGCCTAAACTGAGGAAAAAAATATTTTTTTTATATATTTTTTGGGGGATATTTATTATAGCAAAAAGTAAAAAATATTGCTTTTTTTTTCAAAATTGTCGCTCTTGTTTTGTTTATAGTGCATAAAATAAAAGCTGCAGAGGTGATCAAATACCACCAAAATAAAAGCTCTATTTGTGGGGAAAAAAGGACATCCATTTTGTTTGGGTGTAATGTCGCATGGCTGCGCAACTGTCAGTTAAAGCGACGCAGTGCCAAATCGCAAAAAGTGCTCTGGTCGGGAAGGGGGGTAAATCCTTCTGGGGCTGAAGTGGTTAAAGTGTATGTAAACCCTTGCAATTAAGGCCTCTTAATTGCTATCTTTTGTTAGCATCTTATTATACCTGCCTAATAAGTGCAATAAAAATACTGGTTGAGGAGGTGGTGTTCTGTAGTTTTAAAAGTTTTCCAGGCTTAAGGTGATAACATTGCTACTCCACAGATACAGTACAGGTAGTGAGTGTTTGTTCCTGGCAGGATCACTAGACAAAAAAAAAAAAAAAAAATGGGAAAAAAACTTGAAAAAAACAAAAACTAAGGAATAGTAAACTGCAATAAACTACACTTTTGTTCTTGGGTTTAGATATACATTAACTGTAAGATATATTTTTTTCCCCATATAGCTATCCTATAGCTATCCTATTCTCCCCCTATATCAGTGTAAGAAAAGTCCAGTACAATGCAGTGAAAAAGTATTTGCCCCCTCTCTGATTTTTTTTTTTTTTTGCATATTTCTCACACTTAAATGATTCACATCATCTAATTAATTTAAAAATTCCACAAAGATAACTAAGTAAATCCAAGATGCAGTTTTTAAATATTTTTTTCATTTATTAAGGGAAAAAAGCTGTTCAAACCTGCCTGGCCCTATGTGAAGAAGTAATTGCCCACTCCCATGCTGAATCATGAATGAACTGTGATTAACCACAATTTTTTTGGAAAGCTGAGTTTAATTTCACTTGCCAAAACCAGGCCTAATTACTGCCAGACCTGTTCAATCAAGAAATCACATAAATAGAAGCTGTCTGACAAAGTAAGCATGCTAACAGACCACACAAAGCCACACATCATGCCCCAATCTAAAAAAATTCAAGAACACATTAGAAACAAACATGTATCAGTCTAGGAAGGGTTTTAAAGCCATTTCTAATGCCGCGTACACACAGTCGGAATTTCCGATGGAAACAGTCCGATCTGAGCTTTTCATCAGATTTTCCGACTGTGTGTATGCCCATCGGTCTTTTTCTGTCGGCATTTCCGACGGACTTTGGATTGAGAGCCTGTTCTTAATTTTTCCGACGGAAAACCTTTCTATCGGATTTTCCGATCGTGTGTATGCAATTCCGACACACAAATTCCGACGCATGCTCGGAAACAATTTGACGCATGCTCGGAAGCATTAAACTTCCCTTTTTTAGTGCCGTCGAATGTGTTGTATGTCGTGGTGTTATTGACCGTCGGAATTTGGTGTGACCGTGTGTAGGCAAGACAGTTTGAGCGAAATTCCGACGTGAAAACCATCAGAGCTTATTCCGACGAGAATTCCGATCGCGTGTACGCGGCATAAGGCTTTGGAACTCCAGTGAACCACAGGGAGAGCCATTATCCACAAATGGAGATAACTTGGAACAGTGGTAAACCTTCCCAGGAGTGGCCGGCCTACAAAAATTACTCCAAGAGCATTGATGATGATTCATCTAGCAGGTCACAAAAGAACCCAGAACAACATCCGAAGAACTGCAGGCCTCACTTGCCTCAGTGTTCATGATTCAACAATAAGAAAGAGACTGGGCAAAAATGGCATCATGGGAGAGTTCCAAGGCCAAAGCCACTGCTGACCAAAAAGAACACAAATGCCGCGTACACACGATCGGAATTCTCTTCGGAAAAAACTCTGACGGTTTTTCCGACAGAATTCGGACGGAATTCCGCTCAAACTGTGTTGCCTACACACGGTCACACCAAATTCCAACGGTCAATAACACGTTCGACAGCACTATAAAAGGGAAGTTTAATGCTTCCGAGCATGCGTCCAATTGTTTCCGAGCATGCGTCAGAATTTTGCGTTTCGGAATTGCATACACACGATCGGAAAATTCGATAGAAAGGTTTTCCGTCGGAAAAATTGAGAACAGGTTCTCAATTCAAAGTCCGTCGGAAATTCCGACAGAAAAAGACCGTTGGGCATACACACGGTCGGAAAATCCGATGAAAAGCTCCCATCGGACTGTTTCCATCGGAAATTCCGACCGTGTGTACGCCGCAAAAGGCTCACCAAGGGGCGGATCCAGAGTCTAGTCTCATGAGGGGCACTGCCAGAATATACGTTTTTTTGCGGGTAATTTATCAAGTAAATGGTTGGTGTTGGCGCTTCAATAATCCCGGCACCATGGTTGTTATGGTGTCAGGATGATTGAAGAGCATTATTTCTATTATTAAATTGGTATGTAAAATGAAATAGTTCAACTCACCATAATGCAGAATCAGTGGGAGCCCTGGGCATGTGACTTGCCACCGTCGACTGCCACCAGATGCGGATTGTCACTTGCCACGTCACCTGCCAGAAGTTGCTGATTGTCACTTGCCACACGTTGCGGATTGTCACTTGCCACGTCGCCTGCCACAAGTTGCATATTGTCACTTGCCTGTTACAATTGTCACTTGCTTTGTCACATTTACCAAAAAATCTTGATTATCCCCAAGACTTTTAGGCAAATATTCTGTGGACTGATGATTCAAAAATGTAACTTTTTGGAAGGTGTGCGTCCCATTACATGTGGCATTAAACATTTCATAACAAGAACATCATACCCACAGTCAGACATGGAGGTGGTAGCGTGATGGTCTGGGGCTGCTTTGCAGGTTCAGGACCTGGACGACTAACCATAATTGATGGAACCATGAATTCTGAGCTCTACCAGGAAATCCTAAAGGAGAATGTCCAGCCATCAGTTTGTGACCTCAAGCTCAAGTGCACTTGGGTTATGCAGCAGGACAATCATCCGAAACACAACAGCAAGTCCACCTCCAAATGGTTCATACAAAGCAAAATTTAGGTTTTGGAGTGGCCTAGTCAAAGCCCGGACTTAAATCCAATTGAGATGCTGTATCATGACCTTACACAGGCTGTTCATGCTGGAAAACCCTCCAATGTGGCTGAATTTAAGCAATTCTGCAAAGAAGAGCAGGACAAAATTGCTCCACAGCAATGTGAAAGACTCATTGCCAGTTATTGCAAATGCTTGATTTCAGTTGTTTCCGGCAAGGGTGGCACAACCAGTTATTAGGTTTAGGAGCAAATTACTTTTTCATATGAAGCCAGGCAGGTTTGGTCAGCTTTTTTGCCTTAATAAATGAAACCATCATTTAACAACTGCATTTTGTATTTACCCAGGTTATCCTTGTGTATTAATAAAATTAGTTTAAATCATTTAAGTGTGACAAATATGCAAAAAATAAATAAATCAGAAAGGGGGAAAATACTTTTTCATAGCATTGTATTTGCTAGATTGAGAAGACTACTGCAAGTATTAGCATGCATGTTAACCAGTGTGCGCATAGGCATAAGTGTACACTCTGAAGTAATATTGGCACAAAACGGTCTATTCAAGATGGATTGTGAAATGAAAAGATTGCTGAGTGATCTTCAGCTAGTGTCCTGATTTATCTGTGACCTGATCTGCTACATTTGCTTTCACATGTACAACCTGGCTTGCCTTTGACCTGCCTTTAGATTCCTGTCTACCTCTTGTGACCTCAGCCTATGTTTAAACTCTGTATCCTGCTTCCTGATTTGGTATCTCACTGCCCAGCTGAAAACTGACCTTGCCTTGTATTCTGACTCTGTCTCTGCTATACATTCCCGTACCTTGCTATGTGGCTGTTGATGACTTTTGGTTTGTGTCTTAGCTTTGCTCCTGTCATCTAGTCAAAGGTCACCTGGTTCCTGCCTCTGGTACCTGTTTTGTGGTCCACAGTCATCTGTGTCCTGCAACAAACAGTTGGCGCTACCCGCTACATCCGCCCACATGCTACTCTGCATCCTTACATCTCCTGTCACCACAAATCAGAGGTATTGGACAAGAGGTGCAAGAGAAGCCCCCTCTCCAGCTCGCTCTCCACCATGTACAGTTTGTGACAAGAAGTTTTCCAATGTGGTCTGAAATTTTAACCGTCCTAGATCCTTATCAATATGTGAAATTTAAATGCCACCTGAAACCTGAGCATATAGAGTGATGTTATTATGGCTGTATATTATGTAGCACTTATTTTTGCAGGAGGGGCTGTTCTTCCCCAGTGGATTGCCCCGCAGCCAGGCACACAATCTCAGCCACACTTTTCCTCAATAACCAGCCTAGGGGGTGTTTTTTTTTTGTTGTTTTTATTTTTGGAGAACTTGGATAGGGTTGAGGGAATTGAGTGGTATACTCCAAAAACAGAACTATGTATAGATTGAGGACAATAAACTCCTTTCTGAAAAGCTGAAACAAAAAATTCTTGCTTATAGAAAACTGTGGACTTTGCTTTGTAGTGGAAACAGTTAAACACAAATTTCTTCCTTTAGGGCACTAAAAGCAGAGTCTCTTCACAATGATTCATATAGACTAAGCTCTTCAGGATACCAGCCAATGTCCCCTTCGAGCAAACACACAGATGACTCTCTAGCACAAGAGGGATGGCAGTAGCCCAAAAGTTTCTAGGATTTCTTACAGCAGTCTGTACTCACAAAATGTCCAGGGGCAGTTGGTTGCCTCCTTCCAACTTCCAAGCAACACCTTTTCTCCAATGATACAAGACTGGATCTTCATCAGACAGCCACTCAGTCAGCTCTCTGTAGCTTCAGCATCCAGGCCCTCAGGTCGCCCGCTGGAATCCCTGCGAACAACAAGCACATGGCAGCTTTGCTGTCAGGGATCTCATGCAGCAGGTGCTCATTCCCGTGCAGCAGGAAAGCTCATTCCCATGCAGCAGCAGAGTTGTGAGCATAGAAGCCTAAGACGAGCAAGGTCTAGAATGCGCACGCAAATGTGCATTGTCGCATGCATAGGGGCACGTGTGCGTACATACAGGTGTGTGCACGCATCCACAGATTCTTGCGCCCAGCAGCCTATATAAAGTGAGAGACTGCCTGGCCTCAGTGCTGGATTGTCTTAAGCTCTAGTTCCTATGTTCCTGATTCTAGAAAGTCTGCTAACTATGTTAATGACCCAGCTACATCTGACACCTCTCTTGGATCACCCCTGCATGTTATGTCTGCTGCTCGCTTATGCTACCCAACTCGGCTTGGATTTCTGACTACATCTCCACTTCCTGATTTGGTACCCCACTGCCACAAAACTTTTGCCTGTTCCTGACCTTGAACCTGATCCTGACCCTGCACCTGTCTGCCTGGCTGGCACTGAACAAGGCTTGTGACCAGACTCCATACAACCATTGTAGGACTCCTGTGTCTCCAAGCTACAGCTCACTACTACAGTTTTCTGGCACCTGCACCCTTCCACTTCCCTAGCAGTCCTTGTCTCCACTACCAGGGGTTCTTGGATGGGAATTGCGCAATAGGCCACCCTAATCATCTTGGGCTACATATTCAGGTACCTGAGAGTTGCTCTGGGGGGCAGCAGTCCTCTAGGCTGGACTAATCCTCTGCAGGAGAAGACCCAGAAGTTCAGTGGCTCAGATTATTTATGCAGCCTTCAGGGCCTTGCTTTATGAGATTGGCCAGGGCTGCATACATTTTTCATACTTTTATCTGCATAGCTCCATGCCTACCGTATGTTCCAGAGAATGCTACAGCTCTCTGGAAAGCAAAGTGAGCAATCAGACTTGTAGCAGCTGGGAACACTGAACTGACCTAGTTAATCAGCTGCACTGGTTACAATAAGCACAGCTATATTTGCCTGACACAACAAATCCAGTCACACTGGTTACAGTGAGGCAAGCTAAATTTACCTAACAAAAACACACACAGCTCAACTGAACACAGCGAGCCAGCACTAAATCTAACTAGTCCTAACACCAACGTAGGAGGGTGCTACAGTTGGGTCAAACATTACTGCTCTGCAGTGATATTACCATTTTCTGAACAAAACAGGTATTAGTTTTGTAATTCAGTGTAGCAATGTAGTTGCCGCTAGTAACAAACAATCCACCAATTCACCCCGCTGCCAGACTTCATACATCCCTTGCAGAGACAATGAACAGTCTTTTGCTGGTTTTGTTTTTGTTGTTTTATTGGGGGGTACAACTTGGATGGAAAGAGGGTATATGGGATGCCCATAGGATCGATTAATTGCCATCACATTTTAAAGAATATACAGCACATATTTAGAGCCAGAAGGTATGATTTGCATCTGTAAATGTTATGTTTCTCCTCCTGCATCTCCATGCAGACTGTTGCTTCTCCTCTGCTCTACTCCCGCAGACTATTTGCTTCCAAGGATTCCTCATTCAATACCGGGTAGAGAATGAGGACACCACTTTTGACCGTGTAGAAATGATGTTCCCAGAAACTTCTTTCCTCCTGCACAAAGCTTCTCCTCAAGTTCCCCTCCTGCACAAACTTATTCTGAATTTAAGTAATGTCACATCTTCTTCTATTAAGGCAAGAAGGACCCACTCTCAATAAGTCCCTTAGCAGGCTCTGGTTGCTCGCTGCTACAGGGCCTGAGGCCTGCAGTACCTCTCCTGGAGGCCCAGTAGTTTAAAAGCTTTCTCATGGACGGTGGACTACTGTTCCCAGCCAGCCCAACTTTCAAATCCTGTGCCCTTAGGCCACACATCTCCACAGGCTCTCCTCTGATCCAGGACTCCCCATCATTCACTGTGTAAATGATGAAGACTTTGCTAATGACCGTGTAGAAGCAAAGTTCCCTCACAGACTTCCTGGCACATCCAGCCCTCCACTGTGGTAACACTCACTGACCTTCCACTGCCCTGAGTCCTTGATGAGGAACTTGACTGGACCATACGTTCCAACAGCTTCACCTGCACCTTCTGCTCCAGGAGTTCTTTCTCACCGACCGTGTGGTGACAAAGACAATGCCAATGACTGTGTAGAGGCAAAGTTCCCTCACAGATTCTCCCTGGATCTCCTCCTGCGATCAGCGCACCCCCCCCCCCCCAAATGGGGGTACCCTCCTGCTGCTGCCTAGTATTCCATTCCTCACTTCACTCAGCCGACTTCTCCCCCCAGTGGCCTGTTACCTCAGCTTATATAGGAGGCCTGCACCCTGCCAATACAAGATGGAGATTGATCAGCGCTCCCACATGAGCTGCCTGCCACTCCAGTTCTAGGCCCTGTCCCTCTTCCAGAACATTCTCCCTGGAAGCAGGGGAGGTGCCTCAGAACTAGAGCACAGGTCGCCACACCCACTGCTACTCTGACCACTCCCAGCCCCCAGATCAAAACAGACAGGCCTAGCTTGCAGCATAAGCCTGCCATAAATTTGCCTGTGCTGCCAGTTCCTAGTAAAAAAAAACATTACTAGCACCTACCTATTGGTAGAGGGTGCTACAGCAGTATTTACCTAAGCTCTGGATCACCTAAATTAAAGTGCAAGTCTACCTAAAACTAGTATTTTACAACATAGTTACACACAGAAAATATTATAGATTTGCCTGAAGATCTGCTCATAGATTTAACATATCTTCTGAGAATCACTCAATTCAGGAATCCAGATAATTGTGAATCCTGAATTTTAGGATTTTCTAAATATCAAAAAAAATTCAAAATCAGCAGTTTCCAATTTTTTCATTTGCTGATTTGTGAAACAGTTCTATCATCACTGTATACAGCTAGGGATATTAGGCTGACCTTTCTGGTCCTTGAGTTAAACTGTATTTACATAAAAGTCCAAGTTCATTTAGACAGAAATAAATAACTAAAAGGTCACTGAAGCTAAAACACATTCCAAGAATAATTTTGACATTTTTTTCTCCTATAAGGTGTGGCTGAAGAACTTAGCTTGTGCAATGTAACTGGCTAGATAAAGACTAAAACTGTAAAGGAATATATTTTTCTGTGTAGTAGAACGTTCTCCGTTCACAATACATACCATGCATACAAAAGAAGCTTGCCACTATCAACTGAAAAAAGCTGAAGATCTAAAATATTCTGACTGACCCTGACTGATTTATTGAATTTGCTGAATTAATTAGGCTACGCATATCAGATGTTTTATCCCCCAATTACTATGCTTAAATAGAAGAGCATCATTCTGTTCTCATTGAAGACATCAGTGTTTAGTGAAATCTTCACACCAACCATGTGGTTTTCTTGTGACATTACTAAGATTTAAATTTATAGTATTTTTTCACCAGTAGTCATGCAGTATGTTTTGTTTATTAGTTTTAAAAAAGCCTTATATAAAGGGTGCACTCCAGTAAAAAATAAAAATTTAAAGTGTTTATAAAGCCTAAACATTTTTTACCTTAATGCATTCCTTGCATTAAGGTACTAAAATGTTTAGGTAGTATTACTCCCCCTTACCCCCTGCACCCACCCCCCTTACACTTACCTGAGCCCTCATTCGATCCAGTACTGTGCCTGTCTGCAGTGGCTTTCTCCCCTCACTTTCTGGTCCCACAGGCTTTGCTGAGGTAATGCTCCTGCTGCTGCCAATTAAAACCAGTGACAAGGAAGTGGTAGGAGGGGCAAGCCTGATGTCTGCATCTATAGACACAGACAGCAAGGCTCGGGAGTAAGTCCACACGAATGCTCCCATAGGGGCACTCAATAGAGAGGAGGAGCCAGAAGCGCTGGTGGGGGACCTGAGAAGGTTCCTGGCCACTCTGTGCAATGGAACCTGTTTGTTATTTTTTAAATATTACATTTACAATTACTTAAAATTTTAAAGGGGTTTTCCCGGGTGAATGGCAGACCTCTTTCACATTCACCCATAAATCTTCGATCTCCAGCTTTGCGCAGGAGAAGAACTACAAACTACTCTCTAGATGGTATAGAGATCCAGTCCACGGGAGATTCCCGAATGCTCCTGATACTTGCTTGCGCTGTCACAGACAAAAAGGAACCTACCTCCATATCTGGTGGGAATTTGATCGAGTCCGCCTCTTCTGGAAAGGAATATTTGAGGTATATAATGAAATGTATGATGACTCTCTCGCTCTCTCCCCTACAGTGGCCCTACTGTCTATTCTCCCGGGATCAGTCATATCCCATAAAACTAACCTCCTCAGGTTTTTTCTATCAGCAGCTCAGCAGCTGATCGCGAAATACTGGAAATCAGAGGTAACCCCCCTTCATAGGTGGATTAATATCCTCAATGACGTCATGCTTATGGAGGAGATGCAGGCTAGAGAGGGAGACAACTGGGATAAACACCTTAAACTGTGATATGTCTGGGTCCACTAATCAACTTCAGATAGATAATTGCACAGACTTGCCAGAGGATGAGCTGAGGAAAGCCGGAATATCACTGGGGTAAGTGGTCCATGTGAGTTGTTGACCACGCTCCAGTAAGCGGGTCTCCAACCATCTTGTCTCAGCCACATTAAGGAATGAACTTTAACAGTCACACTAACTGTATATCTACACCTTCCCCCATACCCCAAATACTGCAGCTGCTGACTTTTAATAAATGGACACTTACCTGTCACAGGTTCCAGCGATGTCGGCAGCAGAGGCCCATCAATCACTCGGCTCTCTGCTGCGGCCGGCACCATTCTCGGTGAGGGAATCAGGAAGTGAAGCGCTGCGGCTTCACTTCCCGGTTCCCTACTGAGCATGTGCGAGTCACGCAGCGCAATGAGAATCGTCCGCTCTGTCTTCTGGTACCCGTGTGTGTCCCGGCAAACAGTGCGCCGGGACAGGAAGTGGCGTAAACTCCCGTGGGAGTTTATGCCCAGAAGTGGGTGTAAATACCTGTCTTAGACAGGTATCTGCACCCCCTGAAAGGTGCCAAATGTGACACCGGAGGGGGGGAGGGTTCCGATGAGCGGAAGTTCCACTTTAGGGTGGAATCCCGATTTAGGGTTCCATGCATTAAGGTAAAAAAAAACTCCTGTGATGCAGCTGCCCCCCCCCAGAGCCCCCCTTTTACTTACCTGAACCCGGTCTTTCCAGCGACGGGGATGAAAACACCAGCTGCAGCCGGTGTCTCGGGTCCTGATTGAATAGATTGATAGCAGCGCCATTGGCTCCCACTGATGTCAATCAAATCCAATGATGTGGGAGCCGGGGGCGGGGCCGAGTATTGCTGTCTCTGTCAATAGACGCAGCAGCAGGACACCGGAGCATGCCCGCACGAGTGCCCCGAGGGAGAGCGGCTCTCCAACCCCTCTCTGAGGGACCCCAGACGAGGAGGAACGGGGCAATTCTGTGCAAAACCAACTGTACAGAGGAGGTAAGTATAACATGTTTTTTTCCTTTAACTTTAGGCAAACAACTAAGTACACAGATAAAATGTATAAAAGGATGCAGCTTTACCTGTCAAACAATCTTCATTTGTGTTTATTTAGTTCTCAGCATTACACAGCTCCACCAGTCTCTGTTACAGTTAGGGAGTACATTGGTATCATCTATCTATCTCAGGCCTGCTGTATGGACAGTGTAGGAGTAGCAGAAGAGTGGTGGGATCATTTTTCTGCTGTCTCTTATGTTTGAGCACATTTACATGCTGCTCACCTGACTGGTCCCCTCTCTCTTTCAGTCTAAATGCTGCTGTACAATTTAGAAACTTACTTTATTTTAATTTTAAAAATTATTATTTACAAATGAATATGTAGCTACTTGGTATGAATGGTCTTTGTCACGACTGCTTCGGTCTCTCTGACACATCAGGTTAGGTAGTGAGATGCTACAAACACCTATGAATTAGTTAGTAAAATATGACTAACAATGGTCTTAGGATGTAGGCACCAGGCTAAGTAATACAAAACCAAACAAGTATATTATCGCCAAGCAAAAATAAATGAGAATATAAGGAACCATAAACAAATAAAGGAATCCATGTGGATGTAATGAACTAACTTATGAAAGTACTAGTGTATAAAATGGCAATCAGTGTAGATCACTATAGTACTAAGCAAACTAACCTAGCATCTGTCGCACTGGTTGAGAGCAGCATGAAAATAGTGAACAGTGTATAGGGATAATTTACCCTTACATCAGAGGTTTGACATGACCCGGTCCATGCCGGGATAAAAACTAAAAAGGAGAAACCAAAACCATTCATGAAGCTTTGGCACATATTCCAGACATTCTTGTCCCACCATCGCAATCCTCTTCCAGCAAAGACATGTTCATTGATGAAGTCAAGACCTTGCTTGAGACCCACAGCAAGCTAATCTATGGGTGACTCCAAATGCCAATTACGGAGAAGATCTGTACAATGCTCCAAAAAGCCTTCCAATCGAAACTCCTGCCAAATTACTGATCGCCTAAAGACATTTGAGAGATAGGCAAACATATGGAAGACTTGGAGATCCTCTAGTCTACAAAAGAATCCCATGACAAAGAGGTTGCAAACTTCTACCAAGTGAACAAGCTACTTACCTCTCATCCTAAGGATGCAGAGAGCACCAGATGGTCCCCTGTGAGACATTAACATATTATTTTTACACCAAGGAGACCCTCCTCCTTGTAGCCAGAGATCACCCTACCTTGTCCTTCCAAGGCCAAGAATACCAACACTTCCAGGACCTGGTGTCACAAATGAACTCCTGTCACGAGCTATGAAACCATACTTGAAAATACTCCTCAAGCATCAGATCAGGTACAAGTGATGATTACCCTTCTGTCTCCATTCTACTTCTAGGGGAACAGTATAATGGTGCTTCACCATTAGCTATACAAGAGCACCTGGAATCTCTCCCTCTATAGCAATCCCAAGGCTTCCTCCAAATCACCAGCCCCAATACCCCAAAACACTATGACAAGGTGCAGTCTGCTCCCAAATCTTGACACCACAGTGGCTCTTCTCACAACCAAACACCAGAACCCTTCAGCTTAAACCAGACTTATAGTGGTCCCTCTTTTGTACTTTGTTCTGGTGGCCATGACGAGATTTTCCAGACCACTACCAGATAAATGTTACAACAACCAGCCCCAAAAGACAGTACCTGTTTCACTCAATGCCACATCCTCTCCAGCCCAGTGTGGATTAATAGACCTGAGGCCCCATTATGAACCTTATGTTGGTTTTCCATCCACTCCCCAGATCCTTTTTCACACCTGCATAAAAGATATAACCTAATGAAGGATATAACATGAGCGCCTCCTACTGACCTGTCCTTGCCTACAGCGTCCCAAGTTCATGTCAGCTACAGTGGACTGCATCTGATACTGTAGCTACCGCAGCACTCATTATCTCTCAGTCTGTGTTGCATCAGTCGTGTCAAGCAAATCACCTCTGCATGCTTGATCCCCATTTATCTGCCCTGCTCATCAAATAATATAACTATTTAGTGATTACCTCATTATACATGTCCACCTGGATTATTTTCTGACACTCATTGAAGGTCCTGGGCATCAGAAAGAGGGGTCTCTTAATTCCTCTCTTCTAGTGATTCTTCCTTTTGACACTTGATATGCTGATTTGCCAAAGGAAGCAGTTAATCTATCCATAACACTACAATACCATTTATCTTTTTGTACTAGGGTTTGGACCCCCTCTGCTTATGCACTTATTACTATGCCCTAACTTCTATTCATATTTTGCTATTTTTCTTTTGTTGTCTTGCAGTATTCTGTGTTTGAACATTTTAATCCTTCTTATTCCTGTTACTGGGAGGTAGTAACAGTGACCCTTCACTCTGTTTTCTATCCCAGCGCATGCCTGACTTGGGCCCTTAAGAGGGAAGTATTTAGTAGTGTTCTTACTTACATTTTGCACACCCATAGTGCCCCTCCAACTGTAACATTTTTCTTCTAATTCCTCATCTCTGTTCATTCATTCTTCTTGGACCCTCCCCTACATCTTCATTCCCCCAGTGGTCTGTGCTATCCTCCTTTTCTGCTACCCTGGACATTCTATGGACATGCTCTCTTAGCACTTCATGATGGGCTATGCGTTACAGTCTCCTAATGCTAGACACTACTATTTTGTCACTTAACATGAAGGCACTGAACTCCCCACATAATTGAACAAAAGCTTTCTACTCGTTCTGCACCCTCCATCTGCCTATAGGAAACACACTTTTCTGCTTCTTTAGCACTTTCAATACAATGTTCCACAGCTTTTCCTAGCCAGCGATAAGGCCAGGCACCATGGAGTCCTCACTGGTTTGCAACACTCTGTTAATTTCATTAAATAGAAAAAATGACTGCCCTGCTAGAAGTGTGAATTAACACACCAAAAGTAAAGTGTTATATGTGTGAACATATATATAAACACCAAAAATAATAGTAAATCTTAAATACGTAGAAAGTGTACAGGTGAATCATACATTGAGAAGTGATATAACCTGGGGAAAGTTGATGAACATTAAGTTGAAAACAATCAATATAAACATCTTATTCTACCAAAGGTCACTCAAGAAAAAAATTTAAATTATAATAAGCAGTGGAATGATGTGAACACGCCATTGCAAATCAGTTCCATATTCATATAATGTCCATAAGAGGGCCTCAAAGTTCCGCTAGTGACAACACTCGTATTGCACCCAAAGAGAATAGTGGCCAGATAGAAGAACCTCCACCATCAAAAAGTACTGCCTCTTACCGGATGGCAAGATCTCCTATTATAGAGATCCTGAAAGCCTTTGGCTTGTTTCCCCAGCCACGGGTCTCTGGGGGGGATGAGATGATTTCCACTGGATACTGAACAGACTTTCTCAATAGTCACAAGCAGGTACCATGCAGAAATAAAAGTAGAGAAACTCCATAGTGCATCACTTAAAAACGTTTAATAAAGAAATAAAAGGATTGCACTTACAAGAACGTAGTTGTAAAAAGCATGTAGATAATAAAGCCGGCCGGCTCGTGTTTAGCTGCCCGTTGCTTCCGGGTCTAGCGCAGTAATGTGGTGACGTCAGCACGCCGCTCCTCCCTACGCCGTTTCGTCAAAGAAGACGTCATCTTTGACGAAACGGCGTAGGGAGGAGCGGCATGCTGATGTCACCACATTACCGCGCTAGACCCAGAAGCAACGGGCAGCTAAATACATTGCCCATAGGTATTACTGACCTAGCCGGGCAGTACTTGCAGCAGGACAATGAGGTAGCCATAATGTGTTTTTGCACCCCTAACATGGGCCAGGTTCCCTTTTTTACCCACCTCTTTCATCACACCTACAAGTCAAACTTTTCTTGCAATCAAACATGCTCTTCTCAGATAGCCCAATTGGTTCTTAATCTTTTTGAACAGTGATGTCTTAATAGACACCCTGCTGTCAGCTCCCTCCTTCCAGCATCCCCTGAAATATACACAGAAATGGGCAGATGAGCTAGACACAGACTTGGATGCACATGCAAAATCTTGCTCAATACCCTGCTGGTCAAGACCAACTAAATGTCCTGACATGCTGGTTCCTAGAGTCAACCCAAATAACTTGCTACATGCCCAGGCACTGGCCAGTCTGCTTTCAAGCTTGTGGCTGAATGGTACTATAATATACCTAGGCCCCCTGTAGGATACTATTTACTGGACCTCTTACTCAGGTATGAATCATATAATTATAGATTTTGCTGGTAACCAATTTGTCTATAGCTGGAATTCCTAATTTCATGTCACATTTGACCCCATGTTACCTAAAATGTTACTCTTCTCTTACCTTGCCTGCTAAGAAACTAAAATCAATAAACATGTTGATCATAGTTTTTGGCTGGGGGGATTATAGCAGTTTGTTTAATTTAGTGTTCTAAATACTTGTTTTACTTTTTTCTTTCAGTGAAAAAGTTTTTTGGTACAAGAACAGGTTATAGATAGTTTACAGGAGTTCCTGAAACCCACAGAAGCTTTAAAAGCCAATTGTACACTTAGAAATGCGAAAAAAACACTGTCATTACACATTACAATCTCTTGATTTTCAGCAAAATGTCTAGGAAATTAAATCTCTCAATTTCAAAATGCATCAATAATTGTGATTCACTCAATGAAAAATTGAAAAAAGTCTGGTCTGATTTCAACTTTGAATTCTGCTTGAAAGCTATGTGTAAACACATCAGTCCTAAAAGGTGTTTCTAAACCACATATACAGTTCACACTATATACTGTATATTCGTCTTCAGACAGCTACGTGCAAGGTATGTTCCTTGTATCTCAATTTTGAGTAAATGGCTGCAAGTTGAACCTCCCAACAGCTTCTTATGTCTTTCTGAGTTTCTGGTAAAAAAAGATCTTTGTGTCAAAGTTCTCAGCCTTGCCCACCTGCCATAGTTACTCTCCCTTTTGAGTTCATTTATTTTACATTGCAGGAAAAGAGTTTGAGATAAGGCATGAGCTTACAAGAAACATAGTCTTCATGGATACTGCACTAAAATCTCTTTTTGCCAAACCAAGTTCACAAAACACTTTTTGTTGTCATTAGAAAGATACATGGTTACTAGTTGAAGTGAACATGTTAATAGCATGCATATATCATAAATTACCCGTGAAAGTATTTATTTTTTAATCTTGTCTAGACAAAATATACTATATAAAAATGTTTATCTGTGTGAAACGTTTAATTGCTCAAGTAGCATGAATTATCAATTACCTGTGGAACATGTAGTGTTTTTAATAATAATTTGAAAATGCTATTCAAAAGCAATTGTTAAGTATGACCAGCAGGGCAAAGTCCTGTGACTCCACTAAGATGGATAAGATCTGGATCTTGTGGAGATAAAGGAGTAAAGCACAGTCCACATGTTGTAAAATGCTAATTTTTAAACCTGACCTGGACTACATATATTACCAGTAATACAAGGAATAGGTACAATAAAAGTTACGCTTTGAGATAAAAGTCCAGGAGTCCAGTCTTATGATCTTGAGCTTCAGAAAGGCCAGTGGGAACAATCATTTACCCATAAATTATTATACAGATGTAATATCTACATGATAACAATGTGCTAGATAGATTTAAAGTAGAAATATGGCCAATTGTTAAAAAAAAAATAAAAATGCAGCACTAAATTACAAGTAAAATTGGGGTTGCACCCAAAAAAAAAAATCAATAATGTTCCTTAAAAAAATAAAAAATAAACATTTGGAATTTTTTTTTTAACTCACCTCTAAATGGCTGTTGCTAGGGGGTCCCTAGTAGTCTGCCTCCTTCAGTGCCTAGGCTGGTGACATCACTTCCCCTCGGCGCAGGAAAGGCTCATCTCTGCCCCCTCCCTCTTGTCAATCATCTTGGACACATGACAGGTCCCAGATGATTGCGCTGCCACTCACGGCGTGCGGTGCCGCTCGCACATGCGCAGTGGGTGCCCGGCTGTGAAGCCACAGCCGGGTGCTCACAGTTAAAATGCCGGCGCCGGCGAACGGAGGGGGGGGGATGAGCAGGGCTTTGACCCCTGCATCGCTGGACACTGAGTGTCCGATTATTAAAAGTCAGCAGCTGTAGTATTTTTAGCTGCTGACTTTGAATTTTTTTTCTTTAAATGGCAACACCACTTTAAAGTAAAAGATCAGCCCAAAGCTAACTAAAACACTCCAAAGACATGCTGGTAAGTTAGTTGGCCCTTGTCTAAACTGGCCCTAAAATGTGTATGTAGGAATGTGAGATATGGACCTTTAATTGGAAGGGACTGATGTGAATGTAAAATATGTATGTGTAAAGCACTGCCTAAAACGATGGCACTATATAAGTACCTGTAATAAATAAATAAACTCTGAATCTACTGGCAGCCACATTCTAAAGGCCCGTACACACGATCTGACTTTCCGCCAACAAAACCGTGGAATTTTGTCCGAAGGGTGTTGGCTCAAACTTGTCTTGCATACACACGGTCACACAAATGTTGGCCAACAATTCCAAAGTAGTGAAGTACAAGACGTACTATCTGATTTTTCAGCTCTTTAGCTCCACCCTTTGGGCTCCTTCTGCTAATTTTGTGTTAGTAGAAGTTTGGTGAGTGTTGATTCGCACTTTACTTTTTGCGTTTTTCATTTCGTGCTTTTCAGTTTGTTTCTGAACGGCCGTTCGTCAACCAGACATGTTGCAGGATCGGAGGAGATAATGTGTTATTTATTATTGGCCTTGGAGTTATTGCTTTGACATAATTTTTTGGGTTGAATAATGATTTGATTTGGTATATTTTCTATATTTTTGGATGCAGTTCTATTGGCAGATAGCATGTCTATTTTTTTTTTTTTTTATTCACAATAAAAAAATTGTGTAGAATAATATTTGGCTATGTGTTTTACTTCAAATGATAGTTTGGGAGTAGGCAGTTACATTTAAAAAAAAATACAATGTAAAATTGACAAGGGACGCAAACTTAGTTGTATCTTTGATCTTAAAAACTACAGGATAATGGTGTTGTGGTAACTTGCACAAATAAAAAAAAAAAAAAACATAATAATATTATTCTTGATATCACTAGAAAAGAAAAACCTTTGAAAATTTGTTTGCAATAACTCCATCAGTATCACCAGCAAAGCAGCTTCATTATTATCCCATTAAAGAAGAAGAGAATATGCATTGCATTTGGAGATTTCATAATTTGCCACGTCATGAATGTTAATTCTCCATTACAAACGCTAGTTTACAAGACAGAGAGCTTCTGCTTCCGAGCATGTGTGTTTGTACTTTGGACTTTTGTCTGACGGACTTGTGTACACACGATCGGAAAATTCGACAACACACATTTGTTGGTGGAAAGTCCAAAAACAATTGTCCGATGGAGCATACACACAGTCGGATTTTCCGCCAACAGCCTGACATCCAACATTTCCCATCGGAAAATCCAGTCGTGTGTGTGGGCCTTTAGACTAATCTATCTAACCCTGTAAAGAAAAAATCGTTATACTTACCTTTTCTGCAGTCAATCCAGTTGTGTCTCCAGCAGCGGATGCTGTGTGGAAGAGACAGCCGACAATGGTTGTGAAATGCCTGGGAAGGGACGTCACCCATAGACTTACTATGGAACTTCTGTTGTTGACTGCCTCAACATGCACAATGCCTGAAATTTGCTTCAGGTGATAAAATGATCAGATGTGAACAGGTGGCATTGAAATAAATGGGATTTTGTTTGTTGGGCATTTTTCAGGTGTTTTTCTGGCGTTTTACAAGCGGTAAAAAAATCAGGTGTGTATGCAGCCTGACTTTTTATTAAATTTCACCTGCTAAGTTGAAGACTTTTCTTACATGCTGTTTCTTTTGTTGTTTGAATGTTCTTTCCTCTTGCTTCAGGCAGTAGCCTCAGTGCTTCTGCCACTTACCGGTTACAGGGTTGCTCCTTTCCCTTGAAGGGTCTTATGGAGCCACACTTGTGTGCATGCTCCTGGACAAAACTAGAGCTGAATGAATTTGCATGACTGAATGGCTGCTGGTGCCTTTGCTGTTCCATGTGACCTGATGCATGCTATCCCCAAAAATGAAGTTAGGGGAAGCTGTGCTTTGGAACCCAGAGCCAGCTACAGTGAATAGGGACTATGGTAAGTGTTTGTGCCACATACCATGCAATGCAAACTAAGTAGTAGGGAATTGTTTATTAAACTGCTTAACATGTATGCATTAACAAATAGTAACTGAATACTAATTCAATTTATGAGGCATGCATCGCATATTAACTGCAATTTGACTATCGAACAGGAGTCTTTAGATTTACCTAATAGTTCTTTTGGTACAGGTGTTTGGCCTGTCTTGTGTTTTAATCATTTTATGTCACTAAGGTAGCTAGGTAACAGGGATTTAGCTCATATAGCTCATAGAAAGTTTATTTTACTAAACATATAGTGAATAGAAATCTCCACATTGGATCACGGATGAAAAAAAAAAAACTGGCAGGGTTTTTAACGATTACCTGCTAGATTCAAAATAAAATGCAAAGTTTTGGCTTTAGAAACACTTTAAGCAAACTTTTTCTACTGGTGGCATTAATCATGTTTACATGTTACTGACCTGTAAACCTTATGGTTTGCCATCTACCTGCCCGACATTGCTATATACTGTACATTATATTTTGGATGAATGCTTTTCGAGTTTTATCCCCTTGGCTTGACCTCTACATACCAAAATATTCTATTGGACTTGTTACCTTGTTACTTGACCTAGTCTTTTGCATAAAACCTGGAGGCAACTAAATACCAACAGACACATATAGCATGACTCAGCCCCACCAGCAGTTTCCAAAGAAAATGAAAGTTGCACATTTCTGAGGAATGTCAAAAGGCAAACATGACAGATTCAGTTCATGATGTGAATCAGAAACAAAGGTGACAAGTATGGGTGCAGCAGAGATCATTCTCTTGCTACATACACATAAAATAAAACATGTCCAAGTCTCTTCCCTTGACAGTGTGTGGCCACTAAATGTCACTACTGACATGTTGAATATCAGAGATGGTCCAGGCCGGTATATTTTATGGTCCATTGGGCCAATTTATGAAATGTTGGCACAGTGGTCAGGCATAAGAGCTGATAGAACCTCTGTAAATGGCTCAGAGCACATATGTTGCTTCTAATCTTGCAAACACTCCAAAGTTGTTGCTCTGTATGAGACAGCTAACTGGATGGTGTTTTTTCCTCTCAAAGTCTCAAAAAGGACAATATAGTCAACAGCAACAATCATCATCCCTGTTCTGAGCATAAGGAAGCCTTCCTACTAGGCTCTCTGTTTCCTCTATCTCCTCAGTCTGGTTTCACAAAAATTCACACCTGATGTGGCTACTATGAGTGATAAACTCTGAATCATTTCACTAGTCATAACCCATAACGAAAAAATCACTTTAGTTTTTTTGGCCATTTTTATAGCATTTTTTGGGCAGACTTTTAATCCCATCCCAAAGGTAAATAGAAAGCTGCCCACATTCCAGTGCTGGAGATCAGAGGACTGAGACACCAGCTGACGTTGAACTGTGGATTAAAGTACTCCTGAGTGTAAAAGAAAAACGACCTACAGATTGACTAAATGTTGGGGGGGGGGGGGGGTTGAGCACACTCTTTTTTTTTTTTTTTTAAGAGAGACTCTGAAACAGAATATTTGTTTCAATAATAATCTTTTCAAAATATTTTATGTGCATTTAATATAATTTATGCATGTTATTTACTGGTAGAAACCTCCCTTGTGTAGCCATCAAAAAGGCCTTAGACTTGCGCTGGGGAGCTGCCATCTTGAATGTGATTGTGCAAGAAAAAGTAAGGCACTCGGCTCAAAACTATTATTCTGTTACTCAAGAGGTATTGATTGGGCTTGATGACTTTAAGAATAACTAAAGGCAAAACTATTTTTTTTTAGTTTTGGATAGAGTTGATTAGAACTCTTGCCCATTTTTTTATTGCTGTCTGTTCCCCATTTAGGGAAATGTATCTTCTCTATTTATCCTATTTACTTTCATCATCAAAAGTCACTTCCTGTTTTGTCTTTGGGACAGGAAGTGAAGGGGAATCTCCCCAATGGGACACAGTTGCATATGATAAATAAAGTTGACAAAATGAGTGCCAAACAGTCCTTTTACTAGTTTGTATCAATTATTGTTGAAAAAATTAGACGAAGGATGAAGGGTAATCAAAGGGTTTTGGACATCATCAACTCCCCTTTCATCAAGGCTTCGATGGAAGGATTACCTAAACTTTCTCATTCTGCAAAGTGTTCTGAGTTAGAGGAGAGCAATAAATTGTGATAATAGATGGGTGCTGAAAGTGTTTGCGCAGGACCCTGAAGTCAGATGAGGGGAGGGTGGAAGCTGGGCCAGCACAGCCAGTAATTAGAGACCCTCAAAGAAGAAGAGGGCTATGACAAGGTGGGTGAACTATGTTTGTGCTAGGGAATTGACTATTTGTAGTGTGGTCAAATTCCCTAGCAAGCTCAAATGCTCAAGTGAATAAAAAATTGTTTATGGAAAGGAAAAATGCTGCTAGTAAGTATGATGTTTCTGTGTTTTTATCAGTTTTTTTTTTTTTTTTTTTGATGTCAGTGTCTGTGATGACAGGTTCTCTTTAAAACTGGCCATGGTTCAGTTTTATCTTGCTTTGAAAAGATACAAAGTTTAATTTATTAGCTATTTCCAGAACTTCAGAAATTGAATTGAGGTGGGTACCATTGCAGAAGCTACACCTACACCAGTAAAATAACAAGCCCAAATCTTTTGAATCATGGCATGTATAACATAAATTCCATGACTTTCTTTCAAATATTGCTATTTGCTAACAAGAGGACACCATGTGAGGAAAGTCTGCAGGAATGTGCATGCACCTCCGACAATCTAGTTGTGATGTTGAATTGAAATTGGTAAGGCAGCTGGTCATAAAATACATAACATGTATTTAGAAATAACTTCAGCACTTGTTCAGTGAATATATATTCGGACTTTATATTTTCCAGAATTCTGGGATTTTAAACAAAATATAGGCTTTAGGAAGCATTGCCAGTGAGAGAGCTTTAAATAGTTTTTTTTTTTTTTGTACCGGTTGTTTTGGGTGCCTTCTAGGACATGAAAGGTGAAATTGCCCTGATGATAACTCAATTGCAGAAGAGAATTATTGCAGCTGCGTTAACCTGTCACATTCAATAGCTCGTTTTGCATTTTATATTAGGTGATGTTCAAATAGTGTCACATATCAGACTCTTACGGCCAGGGAAAGTAAGATGTTACTTCAAGCTTTGTGATTGCAGGTAAATAAAATATGACAAAACACCAAGGTGCCGGTTTATCAATGATTTACGGCCCTTTACATTATAAAGCTGAGCGCTGCTTCTGTGTGGGTAAGAGGAGACTGTCTCATTTATCATGGGACTGCTGCCACTAGGCCTATGCCTTTGCCGTTGTGGTTTGTGGACAGTAAATAAAAATACATTTATTTAGGGAAAAAAAAGTAATTCAAGAAGATAAGAAACTGGGTCTTCTAAATCTCTAAAAGACCCACGTGGGTAAAAAGATTGCGTGTTTATCAATTTTTTATAGCTAGATAGATAGATAGAAAGATAGATAGAAATATATACGTTGGGCAGGTAAGGTAGGAATACAGGTGGTCTATCGCATCCCAAATTTAATAAAATAAATATATCAGTGGGCCATAGTGTGCATAAACACTGGCCGGTACCCCAGAGGGATGCTTGGAGTGGAGATAGACACTTTTAGAAAGTATATGCTTGTAATAAAGTAAATGTTTATTCAAAGAGAAAATGTACATGAATATAAATGCTGGATAAGGTTCAGTATGTTTACATACAAGATTGGGTAGATTTATACAGTTATTAACATGTCAACAGCAAAAACATACAAAAACGTTGTGACAATAATAAGAACTTGCTTGATACTGTTTTGACTGTGTTATACGCTTTACCAATATTTATACTAACCGTATGATTCTTCACATATATAGATGTGAATCTAAAGGATATCTAGTTGCCTTGACAAAGGACCAAAGTCCGAAACATGTTGGCATCATCCTTACCATATATGCATCAAGCAAGTTCTTATTATTGTCACAACGTTTTTGTATGTTTTTGCTGTTGACATGTTAATAACTGTATAAATCTACCCAATCTTGTATGTAAACATACTGAACCTTATCCAGCATTTATATTCATGTACATTTTCTCTTTGAATAAACATTTACTTTATTACAAGCATATACTTTCTAAAAGTGTCTATCTCGAATCCAAGCATCCCTCTGGGGTACCGGCCAGTGTTTATGCACACTATGGCCCACTGATATATTTATTTTAGAAAGATAGATAGGGCCCTACTCTCTTATAGGTCTTAGAATTATCTCTGCAGCTTATGGCAGATGCTTGGTCTGGAAAGCTCTGGGGAGGAAAAGGGGTGTGATTGGGGGGGGGGGGGGGGTTGAGTCATGTGGACGAATTTGGAAGAGCTTAATGTCAGCTCAGGATGAATTTTTGTATGGAAGCTGCAGGTTTGTTTTCAGCCTGCTGGTCCACTGATGGCACATTTCAGGTAAGCATGAGAAGTGAGGAACCTATATAATAAATGTATCTGCAGAGTGTGATGGGGTGTGCTGAGTGTATTGGGGTGCATAGTGGAGCGTTCTTAGCATATTTGGATGCATTTGAAGGCAGGGCCTAAGTTAGGTACCCTTGTAGGAGGAATCACTCAGACACAGTATATGGTGCACTGAGGTATATTACATTTTTTGTTTTGAGCATACTTCTGAGTATGAGTAAGCAAGTTTTAACACTTAATACACAGTTCAGTGAAAAATAAATCAACAGCTGAAACTCTACCTTCACAGTCATCCTACCTGTCTGGAGGAGATAAATGAATGAATGAATGACGTATAGCGCTGCAAATGCGAACTGAATCGCCTCAAGGCGCTTGTTCCATCCTGTGTTGCCCTACTTCTTAGAAGAGGTGGGTCTTGAGTTTTTTTCTGAAGGCCCGATGGTTTTCTTCCATACGGATGGTATGGATGGATGTAGTACAACTTTCTTCAATTGAACAGTTCTAAAACTGAAGTCATTATGATTGGCACTCCTCACCAGACCAAATCATCATCCATAACCAGCATTACCCTTTCTGGTTGTAATATCCCCCTTTCATCAACAGTTACAAATCTGGGTGTAAAAATGGACTCCCAACTCACTTTTGAAGCCCATATAAATCATCTATGTAAGACGTCTTTTTATCATCTTCGTAATATTTTTTTAAATCCGTCCCATCCTTTCCCTTTCAGATGCTGAAAAGTTGGTTCATGCCTTTGTCTCCTCCAGACTGGATTACTGTAACCCCCCTCTCATTGGGATTCCTAAAAAGAGTCTGCAGAGGCTTCAGTACATCCAAAACTCTGCAGCAAGGATCCTGATGAGAGTGCGGAAACATGAGCACATTACCCCCATTCTTCACTCACTCCTCTGGCTTCCTGTCTCCACCAGAATTGAGTATAACCTTCTCACACATCAATGTATACATGGACATGCCCACCCATACCTCTAGAACTTCTTACTCCACAAAACACATCACGTTCCCTCCTCTCCATTCACTCAAATCTTCTTCAAATACCTAGAACTAGACTTAGGACAATGGGAGACAGGGCTTTTTGTGCAGCTGCCCCACGCCTGTGGAATGCCCTACCTGACACCTTGATGGCTCCTCAATCTACTGACTGTTTTAAAAAAGGTCTTAAGACATTTCTTTTTAGCAAAGCCTTTTGTTCTTTTTAGTTGTTTGTTTTATTGTATAAATTGCTCATTTTAACCTGTAGCACTTTGAGATCTTTTGATGTAAAGTGCATTATAAATAAAATGTATTATTATTTATTAAATCTCATATACATAACCAGGCATATTACTGCAAAATGACCTCAGTTGCTGGGGGTAGTGCTCCTTAATGGAATACCTGTAGAGTAGCTTCTGCAAACTGTACTGCTCCTGTACCGATTAACACCATGAGGGTAGCCTTCCTTGAGCTTGCCTTGCTGAAACCTCCCCCAATACTAAGTGCTGTCCCTCACAAGTAGGTTTCTGTCCCTTTCTATCTTCTTGCCAAAAGCAAACCAAAGTGACGTGGGTGCCCTTATTTAAACATTTTCCTCATCCAAGATGGCTGCCAAGTCTCTCAAGAGTTCTATGTCCAATTGGAACATCTCCCTTCTGGAAGTACTGTAGAGGATCTCAAAGTGATTAATTCTTCCCTTGCAGTATTTGGATAAGATCACCTACATGTGGGAAGACTAACTGCACCTGCCTACATATGAGGGATTGTACTCAGTGTATAGGGCTGCATGTTTGAGTGTACTTGGTGAATGAGGATGCATTGTGGGGTGTGATGAGTCCATTGAATGCATGGTTGGGTGTGAAAAGTATATTGGAATGTATTGTGGGGTGTTTTGAGTGTGTTGGGATGAATGGTGGGGTTTTCTGAGTATACAGGCTGTATGATGGGATGTGCTGTGTGTGCAGAGTGCATTTCTGGGTGTGCTAAGTGAGCCGGGGGGTGTATAGTGGGGTTCATTGGGTCTATTTTGTGTGTATTACGGGGCGTACTAAATTAATCTTGTGTACACAACACCTTGTTTTGTGTGTATTGCTATGAAGTGCTGAGTCTACTGAGGTACATGCTGTGGCATACTATTTGAACAGGATGCTGCATGCAGTGTTTGATTTATTATTTAAAGCAGTGTGCCTAGTGTACTTGGACTTCATGGTCAGCTGTGCTGATTATATTGGGGTCCATGCTGCAGAGTATTAAGATTACATGGTGAGGTGTGCTACGTTTATTGAGATATAGAGATGCAAGGCATGGTATACTGAGTGTAACAAGGTTCCTGATGTGCATACCGCAGTGTCCTATATATTCCAGGGTATGGGGTGTAAAGTAGAAAGCCGAGAAAATGGAAGTTCATGAGCCAGTGTGGCTCCTTCTGCTTGATTCCGAGCATGCGTGAACTTTTGTGCAACGGACTTGTGTACACAAGATCGGACTTTCCGACAACAAAGTTTTGTTGGAGGAAAATTTTTAGAACCTGCTAGCCAACATTTGTTGGCCGAAAGTCCGACAGCAAATGTTCGATGGAGCATACACACGATCGGACTTTCAGTCAACAAGCTCACATCCAACATTTCCTGTCGGAAAATTGGACCGTGTGTACGCGGCAGTAGAATGCTTCTGATCTACTGTCTAATGTGGAGACTGTAAAGGGGTGACATAGGAAGCTGAGTCTGTAAACTAGGAAGATGAATTGCTTAATGAGCAACTATACAAGTCACTTGCCTGGATGAGGATTGTGGAAAATGTGCAAATCACAAGAGCTGTTCCTTTGGCATTGAAAACAGTAAATATATTTCAACTGTATATATAGCAGTTTGCTCTGAGTTTCTTTATAATAAAGATCAGGTCCCAATTGAGGAGTTATTCATCCATCGGGTTCATAAGCTTTTCTTTTTTTCCACAACTGTATAAAAACAGCAAAACTACTTTTTCAGTAACTCGGATAATTTAGAAGCGATGTTTCTTTTCTCTTGCTGCAACACTGAAAATCAAAGACAGCTGTAATAAAAAGGTGTCTCATTTTGTTGTATAGTCTACACACCCGAAATTAGGTGATTTTACAGAGGTTATTTAAAATTAGTCTCCCGAACATAGTACAAACATTGTAAGTTATTTAGGAAGTAGGAGAAATAGTGTTTGCATTCCTTACTAAATGAACTGCAGAGTTTTGATACTTCTCAGTTTAATATCTTACCAGTTAATCATTTGTGTTTTTGATATATGATAACCTGTTTAATATATGTTACTTTCATATAAATGTGCCTTTTTACATGCGTGAGGACTTCTTCACACCAAGGTGTTAAAGGGGTTGAATCAGGAAGAATGTGCAGTCTTTAAAGAGAACCTAATCATCATCTACAATTGCTGCAGCTGATGACATCCTGCTCTTCCCACTAAAGCCATGATCAAAATCAGAACACTTTTTAGGCCATGTTTCCTGACCAGGCAAACATTTTCAGCTCCACCTTGGTGTTGGAGACATTCAGGAGTGATACTGAAATTTTTAAGATCTGCAATCCCTGCTTCTATTACCCACTCTGCTTGAAGGCAGGTGTAGTATATCCTCCATGCTGTAGGTGACGCTGGTGCTGTGCTGCTGTGCATGGGGAAGTGAAGACTAATGCCGCGTACACACGTTCGGACTTTTCCCGCCGGACCTAGTCCAGCGGACAATCCGCCGGACTTTCCAGCGTGGCTTCGCCGGAATTTCCGAGCGTGTGACTTGCCCACACACGCCCGGACTTCTCCGGCGGACAATCCGCCGGACAAAGTCCGCGGGACTTTTGAAAATGAACGGACTTGCCCACACACGGAGCAGTCCGTTCATTTAGAACGTAACTTCAGGTACGTAGCTAGCGTAGGCAGTAAATGCCGGTGCGCTAACCCCGTCACCTGGCATGGATTTAAAGGGATTTTTTTCGGCGTGGGGGTCCCCCCAAATCCATCTCAGACCCTTATCCGAGCACGCAGCCCGGCAGGCCAGGAAAGGGGTGGGGGCGAGCGAGCGCCCCCCCCCCCCCCCCCCATTCCTGAGCCGTACCAGGCCGCATGCCCTCAACATGGGGGGTGCCCTGGGGAAAGGGGGGCCGTGCGGCCCCCCCACCCCAAAGCACCTTGTCCCCATGTTGAGTCCAGGGGATAATCCCGCGGGATAGTCCCTTCGTGTGTACGCGGCATAAGAGGAACATTCCTCTGCAACCTCCATAAGTGTCATCAGGGGAGAAGTAATCTAATTTGACCCAGCAGCCCTGAATGACCTTGGCGGCCATCTTTAGTATGTGCAGTGCTAATAAATAACAGTGCCCTACTGGGGTTGGCAGTGGCACACATTTTGTGTGTGGCTAGAGCAGGGAAACGAGCCACACTGGTAAGGGATAGCAGGTTAGCCCTAGGTAAAAGTTCCTGCTTAAGCAGGGATAAATTAGGGACTGCTGCCTGCTTTACCATCCTCTTATTTTCAGTGCAGTGTATTAGGACTTGCACAGCTAGTCTGCCTGTCAGCCACCCCTATGCAGATGCCACCCTGGTAACCTAACCTATACCTATGCACTTACATAATGCTGGACTCTGTGAAGGGAATTTTTTTATTTATACCACACATAGTGAGATTGCCTTCATATGTATGGGATACTTTAGATTTACTCAGATTGAGGGGGTCCATGTCCTTCCCGGCACCCTGCTGGGTGTCAGGATGGTCAGGACCTTGTTCTTGGAACAAGCCCCCAAATGCCTTTCATTACGTTTATTTTATGACTTCTGTATTTCACCTCCTCCTATATTCTTCTCCATGGTGTGGTTTGGTGCCAATCTGAATTTGTACTGCTGGCTGACCCTGAACAATCACTCTGCACATGCCCGCAGTTGGCACCAGCGCAGTAGTGGGCCATGTGACATCACACGCCAACCAACAGTCGGCGTGTGAGTCTCTGGTTGAGGTGTACATAAGTGGGAGAGAGGCGGCCATGTTTTGAGCTGTCTCCTGTACCCTGGACATTGTCTAAATAGATTGATACCCCTGCCCCCAGGTTTTGGCAGACATTTGCTTGTGGGTAGTGTAGGGACAGGTCTTCCGTCTGTTAGGGACAGTATTGGTGGGAAGTAAAGGTTCCAGACGAAAAGGGAAAGCTTATGGTTCACAATCTCCTTCGACATCTTCCCATTTGGGTACTCCACATTCTGCCCCTTCAGACAGACGCTGTCAGTTCGGTTGATACCTGTTCTGCTACACACTGTTGGCATTTGTGAGTGTTTCTGGTTGGGCCTCCTCCTACAGGGTTTGTTATGAACTGTTTTGCCTTTACTACAATACAAGTTCTACTAATTGCACTTGGACTGCACCCACAAACCCAAAAACGAATGTGAATAAACATAACCTAGTCAACAGTAATGACACAAGGGTGGAAATAACACAGAGACAAGAGTTCTTCAGCACTCTCAGCAAAGTGGGAGCAATAAAACGTACTGACCAACAAACATGTACAAAACTGATGTACACATTTGTTGGTCAGTAAGTTTGATTGAGTGTGCTGAAGATCTCATGTTTATGTACTCTCCAGGAATCCTTGGTCTGTTTAGCGACACCGGTTCATGTAGTTAGCTTTTCTAATACATGGACTATTGCCTTACATGGACCATTCTCCAATTATTATTATTGTTTATTATTACCATTGGGACATTCTTTGAGGACTTTTGGTTCAACCTATTAATCCAATTTTTGGCGCCATCAAGCTATTTTTTTACTTTTGTGTTTTTTTTTATCAATTGCATAGGGACAATCCCATAAATATAATAACCATTGATTAATTATATTCAATTGGAAACATGTATGTATACATTATATGAATAGAGAGACTGCACTGAGGTGTGATCCACTGTACTCAGCATTCCCAGGGGCCTGCAAGGTCCAATTTAGGAATAATAATTATTTACTGAATAAAGCTGAAATATTTCTAAATATTCTCAAACAAGTCTAATGGAAAAGCAAGGTGTGCTTTTAAAAATGAAAACTACAACATACAACAGTGCACAACATATAACCAGTTTTTTAATTTTCTTCCCTTGCATTGGGGACGCAGTTAATGTGTTATTAGCACACCAAAAGCTGGATTTTATTGGAAATGTCTCTCTGTCTAAAGCTCCATTATAGCATTCCGACTGACAGCGAAGCTTACATAGAGCAAAACGAGCCTCTGTTGCATCATAGGAGCACAGGATTTGTTACTGGCACTGGGACCTCATACACCATTTTTGTTCAATTTGTTGTTCTTGAAATTGCATTTGGAGACTCCCTAAACCACAATAAATCTGAAATCATGGCGACTTCTTACACCTAAGTTTTTTATTCACAGAATGGGTTAAATTACAATTGGATTACCCTATACAGCTAGTTTAGCCCAACCGTACCTAGTGGAGTGGATTGAAGGAGATATAAACCCTAAACAAATTACATTTAGCTAGCTAAAGCATGGAGTATAATAGGCAAGCACAGTGGCTTAGTGGTTATCACTTCTGCTATGCAGCACTTGGGCCTTCAGTTTGAATTCTGGCCAGGACACCATGCGCATGGAGTTTGCATGTTCTCCCTGTGCTTGCGTAGGTTTGTCCTGGGTACTCTGGTTTCCTTCTACACTCCAAAGACAATTCAGAATCACCAGAGCTTATTAACCACTTCAGCCCTTTAAGATTTGGCTGCTGAATGACCGGGCCATTTTTTGCGATTCGGCACTCCGTCGCTTTAACTGACAATTGTGCGGTCGTGCAATGCTGTACCCAAACAAAATTTACGTCCTTTTATCCCACACATAGAGCTTTCTTTTGGTGGTATTTGATCGCCTCTGCGGTTTTTAAAAAAAAAAATCAATATTTTGTTCTTTTTGCTATAATAAATAGCCTAATTTTTTTTTAAAAAAGCACATTTTCCCTTAGTTAAGGCCGATATCTGGTGTCACGCTCCTATATTGGTGTCACTAAAGAAATCGCATAAAACTGCTGGTTTGAAGGATCAGCGGGGAAACTACAAAATATGCAGAGTAAAGTGACTGTAGTGCAACAATAGCTAAAACATCAGTATGAACAATAAATGAACAATAATAAATACAGTGACTGTTTGCGACTGTAGTGCATCAATAAAACCGTAAATAAAAATTATTGATATGCAAATGAAAAAATATATAAAAGGAATTAAAGTGACTGTTGTGCATAAATAGCTAAAAACAGCAAAATATAGTGGTGATGTGGTAATATATAAAGTGGCTTAGGTTATGAAAACAACCGTGGAGTTGACCAAACAATAAATATATAGAGTGGGAATGGAAACAGCAAATAAAAGTGATATGAATAAAAAATATTAAAATAATTAAATCAACACATAGATCATCGGTAACAGTTCATGTAGCCAATGTGCAACGTGGTGCAGGATGGTGCATCTGTAATCAGGTCTGGAGATCCCAGTGATATAAGGTGCCGGGTGTGGGTCTAGAGGTGATGATTTAACCGCTTCCCGACCGCCTCACGCCGATATACGTCGGCAGAATGGCACGGCTAGGCAAAACCACGTACAGGTACGTGGCCCTTTAAGAGCCTAGCCATGGGTCGCGCGCGCGCTGCTGGCGGCGTACTCGCGACCCGGTCGGGAGCTCCGTGACCATGGCCGCGGGACCAGCGGACCCGATCGCCGCTGGTGTCCCGCGATCGGGTCACAGAGCTGAAGAACGGGGAGAGGTCTGTGTAAACAAACCTCTCCCCGCGCTTCCTACTCTGCCTGTCATTGATCGGCTGTTCCCTGTCATCTGGAAAGCCGATCAATGATGTCAGACGTCAGACCCGCCCCCTAATGTAAAAAAAAAACACACGTCACACACCATAACCCCTCCCCGCCCCCCCTAGTGGTTAACTCTTTCACTGCCAGTGTCATTTATACAGGAATCAATGCATTTAACCACTTGACCACTGGGCACTTAAACACCCTTAATAACCAGACCAATTTTCAGCTTTCGGTGCTCTTACACTTTAAATGACAGTTACTCAGTCATGCAACACTGTACCCATATGAAATTTTCGTCCTTTTTTTCACACAAATAGAGCTTTCTTTTGGTGGTATTTGATCACCTCTGGGTTTTTTATTTTTTGCGCTATACATGAAAAAAGGCGGAAAATTTTGAAAATTTCGTTTATGTGATAAAATTTTGCAAATTATAAATTTTTCTTCATAAATTTTGGCCACAATTTATATTACTACATATCTTTGGTAAAAATAACCCAAATTAGTGGATATAATTTGGTCTTTGTGAAAGTTATAGAGTCTACAAACTGTGGTGTGAATCATAAAAAATTTAGCACACCTGATGTACTGGAGGCCTATCTCATTTCTTGCGACCCAAACAAGCCAGGAAAGTACAAATACCCCCCAAATCACTCCTTTTTTGAAAGTAGACATTCCAAGGTATTTAGTAAGAGGCATCGTGAGGTTTTTGATGTTGTAATTTTTTTCCCACAATTCTTTGCAAAATGACGATTTTTTTTTTCATAAAATTTTCATTATAATAGGTTATTTCTCTCACATGGCATGTGTATACCACAAATAACACCCCAAAATACATTCTGCTACTCCTCCCGAGTATTACGATACCACATGTGTGAGACTTTTACACAGCCTGGCCACATACAGAGGCCCAATATTGAAATAGCACCATCAGGCATTCTAGGAGCATAAATGACACATCTCACAGGCGGGGGCACAGGCGGCACTGGTGGGCACAGGCGGCACTGGTTTGGTACTGCAGTGGTGCAGATGAGCACTGATGGGCACAGGTGGCACTGATGGGCACAGGTGGCATTGATGGGCACTGGTGGGCACTGGTGGCACTGGTGTGGCACTGGTGTGGCTCTGGTGGCTCTGGTGGCACTGATTAGCACAGACTGACAGGACTGGTGGGCACACAAGCGGCACTGGTGGGCACACAAGCGGCACTGGTGGGCACAGGCAGCACTGGTGGGCACAGGCGGCACTGGTCTGGCACTGCAGTGGCGCAGATGAGCACTGATGGGCACAGGTGGCACTGATGGGCACAGGTTGCACTGATGGGCACTGGTGGGCACTGGTGGCACTGATGGGCACTGGTGTGGCACTGGTGTGGCTCTGGTGTGGCTCTGGTGGCACTGGTGTGGCACAGAGGTGGCACTGGTGTGGCACAGAGGTGGCACAGAGGTGGCACTGGTGTGGCAGAGGTGACACAGAGGTGGCACAGAGATGGCACTGGTGTAGCAGAGGTGACACAGGTGGCACAGATGACAGATGGCACTGTTGTGGCACTGTTGGGCACTGTTGGGCACTGCTGGGCACTGCTAAATTATTAATAACTCACTGACAATGACACGATCGCTCTCCTCTCCTCTCACGCTGCATCGGTGTGAGGAGAGGGGAGCGATGAACTTCCCCTGACCTTTTTTGTTGACAGTTGTGATCGCTCCGTCATTGGAGCGATCACGTGGTAAAGGGCCACCCGGCGAGCACAGATGTTCCCGCGTGTGCGCCCCAGGGGGCGCGCGGGAACGATTCTCTGGGAGGACGTCATATGACGCCCTCCCAGAGTCCAGAAACCGCCCTGTAGCCGTTTTTCGGCTATGGGCCAGTTATGAAGTGGTTAAATAGCATTGATTGCTGTATAAATGACAATGGTCCCAAAAATGTGTCAAAAATGTCTGATGTGTCCGCCATAATGTCGCAGTCACAATATAAATCACTGATCGCCGCCATTACTAGTAAAAAAAAAAAAATTTATAAAAATGCTATAAAACTATCCCCTATTTTGTAAACGCTATAACTTTTGCGCAAACCAATCAATAATCGCTAATTGTGATTTTTTTTTACCAAAATTATGTAGAAGAATATGTATCGGCCTAAACTGAGGAAAAAAAAGTTTTTTTATATATTTTTTGGGGATATTTATTATAGCAAAAAGTAAAAAATATTGAATTTTTTTCAAAGTTGTCGCTCTATTTTTGTTTATAGCGCAAAAAATAAAAACCGCAGGGGCGATCAAATACCACCAAAAGAAAGCTCTATTTGTGGGGAAAAAAAGGACGCCAATTTTGTTTGGGGACCACGTCGCACGACCACGCAATTGTCAGTTAAAGCGATGCAGTGCCGAATCGCAAAAAGGGGCCTGGTCCTTTGGCTGCAAATTGGTCCGGGGCTGAAGTGGTTAACTTGCACAGGGTGATGAAAGTGCTGTGCTTCTTCGGTGCTAGCGACACCGGTGGGTGTCCTAACTTCTTACCTTACTGCTGTAAGGTAAGCAGCGTTATGCAGACAACAGGGAGATGGTCTCTCAGGGGGATGGTTTTCTAGGGTCTCTTATCCGATCGTCCTCTGTATTCCAGGGTGTATGGAGCCTATAGGGGGGTGGATCTGGATGCTTCCTTACAGGTAGGGCCAGGCACCACTCAGCATATACCATATAATATAGGTATGGAAAGGGGAGAGAACGACAAGGGACCCATATGGTGTAGTATTTTAAAATATAACAGCTTGCTTTATTAATAAGAAGTGGGTACTCACATAACAACAACAGACAGTGTGTATATACAAAACGAACGGCGAGCTCGCGACCAGTGCGTCACTTCCGGGGTCCGTATCCAACGCATGTCGTCACGTCACGTGACTTCATCGGGGGTGACGACACGGGGGTGACGACACGTGAGTGCCCTCCCCCAACCACATTAAACTGCATGCTATCAACATTGGGAAGTGCTTTTGCTCTGCCCCCCCACCCCAAAGCACCCTCTTCCCCACAACCCTGGGCTGTAGTTGTGGGGGTCTGTAGGGGAGGGGCTTATCAGAATCTTTAATGAGGTGGCCCACAGATCCCGCCCCCCCCTACTATGTCCCCCTACTCATTCACCCAAAAAAGTGTCAATGAGAAAAAAAAACACAAACACAGTTTTTGACAATACCTTTATTAAAATTAAAAAAACAATGTCTCCCCGATGTAGATCCACCGTCAATTACGCCGCCTGCCACACCCTCGGACCACAAAAAAAAGGAAAAGCTCAGCACTCATCGAAGGCTAGCTGCCGACTGCCCGCTCCTCCGACTAACAGTTCTTAAATAGGTAAGGGGTGGGGTCACATGGTGATGTCACCTGGTTGCCCCACCCCCTTGTGATTCACCGCCCGCTGACAGCTGTTGACTCATCGGTTTGGTAAACACTTTAGCAACCAGCTATTCTCAGTGTGTTAAAGAGTAAGAAAATGCAAAACGCAACACGCAAAATGCATCAAAAAAGCAACCCTTGCATTTCGGTGCAACTCCATTAAAGTTATTTACACAGATATGAACTACATCCAAAGGAAACCATGTTAAATGGGCTGTAGTGCATTTCTGCATAGTGCAAAACACACAAAAAAAAAACATAGGTGAACGTAGGGTCATTCAGGCCTGAAAACACCAGGACAGTAGAAAGTAGACAGTCCAATGTATTTAGTAAGAGGCATGGCGAGTTTTTGTCACAAAAAGTTGTCATTTTTGTCACAATTTTTTGGAAAAGTAAGAAATTAAAATGAAAAGTTTATTTTTCACAATTTAATTTAAATAGAAAAATCTGCATTTTTGGTTAGTAATTTACGTCTCATGCACGCAAATGCGCGCATTCTTGTAATTTTCGTGAGTTTGTGCAGATTTGCACACACATGTTTGCACATATTTGTCCATTGACATTCTGAATACGAGAACAAGCTTCCACTCATGCGTGAAAATGTGCGCAAAATTTGCGCAAATGCATATGCGTGAAAATGCTCGAAAATACATATAAAAAAAAAAACTCTAAAAAAGTAGATGCTCAAACAGGAGTATCGTGTGCAAGTGCCCTTAGTGTGTTTTGTTCTGATTAGCTGTAATTGGTCACATCTAATCGCATGGTATAGATGGGATGTGATTGGCCCTGTCTGTACCATGTGATCAGTGTGACCAGTCACAGCTAGCAACACAATTGTTCAAAGCGGATGCCAGGAAAGGAAGCCATCCATTATTTACAATTGTCATGTGATCTGTTGTGATTGGTCACAGCGACAGCATGATACTGGCAGCGAGCCGATACACTTATAGCTAGTGACAGATCATGTCACAGTGCGGCCCTGTGCAAGGCGCGATTCAAGAGGACGTCATATAACGTCCACCCAGATCGACAAACGTCTGGTTAAAGCTGAACTTGATACAAAGCAATTTAAGCTCAGTGATCATTAATACATCATTCAATGTGTTTTTTTTTATTAAATGTAAGCAGCGCAAGTACCAAATTTGACCTGCTATCAGCTTCTTGCAGTCATTAGTGTGAGAAGGGAGAAGCAGAACAAGGTGCCAATCAGTTCATGTGTTGATAAGAATCATGCTGATAGGAGGAGAAAGCAGAGTGACAGAAAGCTGAGCTCATCACTTTGCTGCTTCTCTTTTCACTGTCCAGTCATGCTGGGGCAGGACCTGGGCACAGAGGAAGTGGGTTAAATGATGCTGACCATCAGACGGAGGATATCTGGCAACAGAAAAAGGTGCTGCAGGGGAACTCTGGATTAACGTTGAATAATGTAGCAAAAGCTGGTTTTATTTTATCTTTTAACTAACTATTTGTATCTTGTTTTTTTTGTTTTTTTTTAACTAGAGTTTTTTTAGTGATTAAGTTACCATCTACTTGAAGTATCAGCTCCCCTGTATATTAGTATACACTTATCAGCAGTATAAAAACTGAAAACATTTGAAGGATTTTTTTTTTCTATGAAGAAATATGTTTTTCTTGCTGGAACTGTGTGATTTAGAGATGGGCTTACCTTTACTTTGTTTTAAAAATATCTAAGATGTGAGGTCATAATAAATGTTTCCGCACACCTCACATCAACCCGTCACTTCTTTAAATACTATTTTCACGCCACTATAAATTATCTTCGGAAATGAAAACAACATTATAAAAGAGTCCGGGGGAAAGGAAAATATGACCTGCCATATTTTCTTTTTTTAAATACATAGATAAAAGAAAATAATAGAAGAATAAGCCTTATTTGCTGAAGAAGCAAAGTTGTGCCATGAGCTATTGGGTTTAGCTTTGTGCAGTAAGCTGTGCTATAGATATATGTAAACTTTTCCAAGAAACTCCAACAGGATGTCAGATCCTGTTGTGTCATCTGAGATGTAAATGCCTTATTAATGATAACTGTCTGTCCAGTGTCGTAAGTGAACACAATGAAGTGAACCTGCATTTTTCTAAAATAGAGCAAAGTAACAAGATGAGCTTCGAGTTTCGAGTCGAACTCATGTTCGACTTCACCCGGTCTTCCTTCTTTGTTCGCAAGCTCCTGCCATTTGGGCGCACCATAGCATTCTACATTACCCGTTCGCCTGTTCACCGAACAGCGAACAGTGCATGTTTAGGAAATATTTATTGTACTACAGGTACGCTCGATTGTAAATGTATCTGTAGGTAAAACTCCACATAGAGAGTAGGGATGAGCTCCGAGTTCGAGTCGAACTCATGTTCGACTCGTACATTGCCTGTTCGCCTGTTCACCGAACAGCAAACAATTTGGGGTGTCCGCGGCAAATTAGAAAAGCTGCGGAACACCCTGTAAAAGTCTATGGGAGAAATCTAAAGTGCTAATTTTAAAGGCTTATATGCAAGTTATTGTCATAAAAAGTGTTTGGGGACCTGGGTCCTGCCCCAGGGGACATGTATCAATGCAAAAAAAAAGTTTTAAAAACCGCAGTTTTTTTCGGGAGCAGTGATTTTAATAATGCTTAAAGTGAAACAATAAAAGTGTAATATTCCTTTAAATTTCGTACCTGGGGGGTGTGTATAGTATGCCTGTAAAGGGGCGCATGTTTCCCGTGCTTAGAACTGTCCCTGCACAAAGTGTCATTTCTGCAGGAAAAAAAGTCATTTAAATTCACTCGCGGCTATAATTGTCGGCTCCCCATAATACATAGAAAAGTAATTGAAAGTCATTGATAAAAAAAAAAAAAATGCGTGGGGTTCCCCCCAAATTCAATTACCAGGCCCTTCAGGTCTGGTATGGATATTAAGGGGAACCCCGGGTCAAATTAAAAAAAAAATGACGTGGGGTTCCCCCAAATATCCATACCAGACCCTTCAGGTCTGGTATGGATTTTAAGGGGAACTCCACGCCAAATTTAAAAAAAAAAATGGCGTGGAGTTCCCCCCAAAAATCCATACCAGACCCTTTATCCGAGCACGCAACCTGGCAGGCCGCAGGAAAAGAGGGGGGGACGAGAGAGAGCGCCCCCCCCTCCTGAACCGTACCAGGCCACATGCCCTCAACATTGGGAGGATGCTTTGGGGGTCTGTGACCCCTCAAAGCACCATGTCCCCATGTTGATGGGGACAAGGGCCTCATCCCCACAACCCAGGCCGGTGGTTGTGGGGGTCTGCGGGCGGGGGGCTTATCAGAATCTGGAAGCCCCCTTTAACAAGGGGACCCCCAGATCCCCCCCCCCCTGTTTGAAATGGTAAGGGGGTACAAAAGTACCCCTACCATTTCACAAAGAAAGTTTAAAAAATTGTTAAAAAAACAAACAGACACCGTTGGGAAAAGTCCTTTATTAAAAAAAAAAAAAAAAATTCCAGCGGTGGTAATCCACTCTTGCTATCCAGCGATGGGTGATCTCTTCTCCGGGGTCCAGCGATGGATGATCTCTCCCGATGGTCCAGCGCAGCGCATCCTGCCTCCACCGGAGACACTGCGGGAATCCCGACAGCCTGATAAGGTCTCAGCTGAGGAGGGCTGGGCCACCCGTCACCTGACCCCGCCCCCCTCTGACGCAAGGGGAAACACGGGCTTCCCCAGTGACGTGCGGGTGACCCCGCCCCCTCTGATGTAACGGAAACCTGCGTTACATCAGAGGGGGGCGGGGTCACCCGTACATCACTGGGGAAGCCTGGGTTTCCCCTTGCGTCAGAGGGGGGCGGGGTCAGGTGACGGGTGGCCCCGTCCTCCTCAGCTAAGACCTTATCAGGCTGTCGGGATTCCCACAGGGTCTCCGGTGGAGACAGGATGCGCTGCGCTGGACCATCGGGAGAGATCACCCATCGCTGGACCCCGGAGAAGAGATCACCATCGCTGGATAGCAAGAGTGGATTACCACCGCTGGAATCTTTTTTTTTTTTTTTAATTTTTTTTAATAAAGGACTTTTCCAAACGGTGTCTGTGTGTTTTGGAGTACTTTTGTACCCCCTTACCATTTCAAACAGGGGGGGCGGGATCTGGGGGTCCCCTTGTTAAAGGGGGCTTCCAGATTCTGATAAGCCCCCCGCCCGCAGACCCCCACAACCACCGGCCAGGGTTGTGGGGATGAGGCCCTTGTCCCCATCAACATGGGGACATGGTGCTTTGAGGGGTCACAGACCCCCAAAGCATCCTCCCAATGTTGAGGGCATGTGGCCTGGTACGGTTCAGGAGGGGGGGCGCTCTCTCATCCCCCCCTCTTTTCCTGCGGCCTGCCAGGTTGCGTGCTCGGATAAAGGGTCTGGTATGGATTTTTGGGGGGAACTCCACGCCATTTTTTTTTTTAATTTGGCGTGGAGTTCCCCTTAAAATCCATACCAGACCTGAAGGGTCTGGTATGGATATTTGGGGGGAACCCCACGTCATTTTTTTTTAATTTGACCCGGGGTCCCCTTAATATCCATACCAGACCTGAAGGGCCTGGTAATTGAATTTGGGGGGAACCCCACGCATTTTTTTTTTTTCTTTTTTTTTATCAATGACTTTCAATGACGGTTCTCTGTATTACAGGAAGCCAACAATTCATTATAGCCGCGAGTGCTTTTAAATTACTTTTTTTCCTGCAGAAATTACACTTTGTGCAGGGACAGTTCTAAGCACGGGAACATGCGCCCCTTTACAGGCATACTATACACACCCCGCAGGTACGAAATATTACACTTTTAGCATTATTAAAATCACTGCTCCTGAAAAAACGGACGTTTATAAAAAAATGTTTTGCATTGATACATGTCCCCTGGGGTAGGACCCGGGTCCCCAAACACTTTTTAGGACAATAACTTTCATATTAGCCTTTAAAATTAGCACTTTTGATTTTGAACGTTCAGTCCCATAGACTTTAATAGGGTTCTAAAGTTCACACGAAATTTAGGTCTGTTCGCAGGTTCTGGTGCGAACCTAAAAGAGGGCAAAATAAAACACGAAGTAGGTGTGATGTGAAAGCTTAAATGAAGGGCAACAACCATCAGTCCAGAAAATAGCGAAAGCCCAGATGACTACAGAAAAGGGGTTTGCGTATGCAACTACTAAAACAGGAGGATCTCCAGCGCCCCATGTACCTGATGATAAAGAAGTGACCCCCTGTTCGGGACCTACGAAGGTTGCCTCCGATCCTGACGAATATCCGGAAAAGGGTTTTGGATTTGAGTCTAATTTGGCAAGTAAACCTGGACATGAGAACGAACTGTTAGTAGTGAGAGGATGCATGGGGAAAGGGAGAAGGAGCTGACCAGCGGAATAACTGCAGAGAAGGACAAATACTTAAATAACACCGTTACTGTGGTACAGTTATATAACCACAAACCCCTGGCTTGTCCATCTATTCTAATTATGGGGAAGTTGTAAACGTAGTGAAAGGGGACTGACTAGAGGACTAACTGGGATCTGCGCCAAGGGTAGGAGACAGGAACTCTTTAACACCACGAAAACCTGTTGGGTAACGGGTAGGTGTGCCAAAGAGAACATCCCTGACTTCTCTGAATACCCCTTAACATGGCTTGGAGAGAGTGAGTTGCAAAAAGTACAGATTGTCAGGACTTTGTAGGGGCCTGAAATGCCGGTCCCCTGATAGATACTTGATAGTGTTGGCAGATGAGGCCAAATTGCAGAGGCATTATGCAGCGAAAGCCAGAGACATGAACCAACAAAACCTTCCCACCCTTGGTAGAAGCCCTCGGAACACTCGGATAAAGAACCATTGGCCAGATCAATCATCTGTAACCAGGCTACATGATATCAAGACGAGAAACTCTGGCTGCGCCAATTGTAATACCTCCTAATGAAACTGTCCCAGGACGTGCAACTTGAAAGACAGGCCTGGTCATGTCCACCTGCATGAAGAACAAGATGAGAAGGGACCCCAATCTGAAAAGAAAAATACAGTTGCAGCCAGTATTGGTCAAATAACGAACAATGCCAAAGTATGCGCAAACTTGCCAGAGGGCAGGACTGATGGAAGTAGTTTGAACGCATTGTGATATCAGCTAGGATAGCCAAGGACCCCTGCCTAACTGTAGAAGGTGCTGGACAGCCAGACTCACCGACGAATACTTCAACGAACGTTCAACTGAGGGAATGAGGAATTGAGGCTAGAAATATATGAAATAGGCGCAGTCAAATCGCCAAAACTACAGATATTGGTTGAAAAATGGCCACTGATCACCCCAAAGGACCTGACCCTTCATGCAGAAAGGTGGAGGAGGAACCGGACAAATCATGAACCCCTTATAAACTTCTGGCCTACAGCAACTCATTGACAATGGAAGTGTAGCACTTACCCCCGAAGGAGCTGCTGGTTTTATTGGGCTTACCGTTACCTTCTTCACCTCATCTCCGTCTAGGGGTTCCAGTGGTAGATGGCCCAGAAAAATGCAGAAACTGACACTTTATCTTCCTTTTTTGGTTATTTTTGGGAAAAAATATAAAACAGTCTCTTAAAAGTAGGATAGAGGGTTAGGGTGGAAGTTCAGGTACCTTTGGAACTGCTTAGTTAGAAAGTTTCTCACTGTAGAAATCCAGAGAGCAACTGTCTCACAATTGGATTATCACAACCCGGATAGACCTCCTCACACTAGGTTTAGCAGCCGGTGAAGTGTTAGATAAAGCAAAGTCTCTGCCACAGACTTGGTTGTAGAACACTTGAGAATAAAGTCTCTGCCACAGACTTGGTTGTAACTGAGAGACTAGACAAATTTAGAGAGCTATCATACGGTACCAGTATCTTGCAGCCGGCGATACCGTATGAGTGTAGATCCATTCAGTATCCTTTAACTGAGCCTCCAGGCTTCTACTTAGAAGCCAGCCTTAGCGCATGGCTTCCTCCCGAAGAGTCCTCCCCTGGATGCTTCTCCAGTTGCTGGGCCTCTCCTAACCGAGATGGCACCGGACCACTTTTGGATAATTCGGCCCTGACATCCATTCAGGCCTGTCCCTGCAGTTGCTTTGCCTCGGTCTATCCAGCCCCGAGACTCGTAATTGCATGGATCCGCACCCCAGGCCAGGAGGGCCACGAGGGCTGGTCAGGAGGACCAGGACCAAAAGGACAGAAGATGGCTTCTGGACCGGAACCCAGAAACACGTGACCTCAGTACCTTAAATATCTTCCCCCAGAATGCACAGCGGGACAAACACACCCACTGGGCTGGTTCAGAGAGAAAGAAAGGTATCCAATACACCCAGTATCCAATAAACTGCATTCTCATCTTGCCGGCGGTGAAAGCGACAGCTGCAGACAAGGAGAACTCAGTGCAATTCCAGCCAGACTGATACTGAGACCATAATTTGGATAATTTACCCCAAAACCCAACTGTGGTTTTAGGAACATTAAATTTGAAAAACACATAGCGCGGGCTCGTTAGGAGCCCGGCGCTACAGAAGCATAACTGACAACTGAAGCCCAGTGACTACACCCAAAAGACGGACGGGAGAGTGATGAGGTCCGTGTGAAAGCCTACTGAAAATCCAAGTTGGGCTGATGACTGCCACTTGACCCACACCGGGGATTCCTGGATGGTGAAATGCCTGCTGAAAAGTTGCATGTCAAATTGCTCCCAGATGTCACCACCTGGACTGGAGTGGCCACCACATTGCTGCAAAAAAGGATGGTAACCAAGGAAACTGAACCCGCTGTGCTTTTGCACCAAGTCCACTACCTAATGTAAGTATGGATCTGACTCTACCGACCTATCAGTCTGACAGAACAGACTAAATCTACCGAATGCCAGAAAGCTGAAGGAGCTGCCACTGTAAAGAAATTCCAACATCACCTGAAGGCGCACTGAGAAGAGCAGGAGCCGAGGGGCACAGCTGACACCTCCACTCTAGCCGAGCGGGCTATGATCCCCTCTATCCTGAATAGCAATTGTAGCATGGACGTAAAGTATCGCATGACTCTGAGTTAAAAAAACATACGTAGAAACATTTCTGCACTGGTGGATGGAAGAGGATGGGACTGAGTTGGGAATAACAACCTGAAAAGTACTGCCCCCCCAGCTGAGGCTGGGAAAGGGGTACACCAGCGATAAACAGCTATGAGTTTGGAATGGTCCCCCCACTTAATGATGGGGTGCAACCATGCACTGAGCCCCCATGCAGCGTTGGAGAGATGAATGTGAATTTGTCGCTTCTGAAACGCGCGACATGCCCCGATCTAAGGAAACATAAACTAGAGAATCTGAGAACAGACAACCAGCCCACTAAACAACAACACCCCTTCGTACCTGACAAGTATGAGGATGTAGGTTCAGAAATTACAAGACCAACAGCGCATGAATATGAACCTAGTGACAACACCACCCTAGTGTATGCAGTAAGTGAGCCCGAGTAACCTGCAGCTCCAAGACAGGTAATTAAAAATTAACACAGAACGTGGTGGGTAGTAGCAAAGGTATAAAGGTGAACGTGCATGTATGGCGAGAAGATTGTGGGACGACAATCAATTAAAAACAAAACCTTAACCCGTATGGATCTGTAGACGTGACAGATCCTGGATGTGAGCACTAGCTAACAGAAATGCTTGAACGAAATGCTACAACAGGAATACTGCGAACGAAATGCTACGACAGGAAATGCTACAACAGGAAATGCTACAACAGGAAATGCTACGAATGAAAAGCTACGACAGGAAATGCTATGACAGGAAATGCTATGAACAAAAAGCTACGAATGAAATGCTACGACAGAAATGCTACGAACAAAATGCCATGACAGAAATGTTATGACCGAAAAGCTGCGACAGGGATGCTACCCTTGAAAGCTACAACAGAAATGCTGCGAATGATAACTGATGATGACAGATTGCAAAAATCCAGCAAGAGCACCGGGCAGATCTAGTATTAACGTCTGTCATACAGTAGTGTACTCAGAGCACTGCTTAACACCAGAAATAAAAAATTCTCATGCTCCAGTCACATGAATCCACTCCCAGTATGCATAGCCCCTCCCCCAGACCTCCCGCGACAGATCAGCTGGCTTCTCTGTCCCCCTCTCCAAGGCAAAATAGCAAATCATGCCAACTGAAAATAAACTCTCTTTCGAAAAGATGACACCACTGCCATGGAACGAGCTATCTATGGTAAGCTACAGCCCAACTTCACCTGGACGGACAATTTAAGGAAGAGAAGGGGAAAGAAAGACCTGGCACCAAAACAGGGGCAGTGCCTGCATACGAGACAGTTGAGAGCTATGGTTTAAAGCTGGTTATACACTAAACAAATTTTTTTCCAGTTTCTAATAAACTGGCCATAATGCGCTTAGCCGTGCCCTGTGAGCACCCCCATCCACCCCCATGTCCATCCACCCTCCTCAGCATGAATGATGGAATCTGTAAAAAATGTCAGTAATCACAGGTATTTGAATTCTAAAAATATATACGCATTAATTTCATGCAGGACTGCATTTGCACCTCAGAAGTCATGTGTGTGTGTGACCTGACACCTGCCCATGTCCTCCTTCATATCCCTTTGGACGCCTGACAACAGACAGCACTAATATTCTAACCTGCCGCAGTGAGAACACGTACTGAAATCACTGTATATAACAAACAGGCTTAGAATATTGCTGTGTGTAGCTTGAGGACATAATATATTACTAGACTTAGACGGAGGTAGAAAGACTTCAAAAGCAGAGATATCTAAACTGTCTGGAGAGGAATGGACCCGTAAGGACATTTTTTTTATTTATTCTTTTAAACCAGCTCAGGGATGGCTTCATCCTGATGACTGGCTGCAGTTTCCTGGGGTTACTTAGATTGTAAGGGTAAGTCATGTTGCAATAAGAATTAATGGCAGCAAGCAGGCGGACCCCCCCTGTGAGCAAACGGACCCCCCGGGCAGCCACCCCCCTGAGAACAGGCTGACCCCCCCGCTGAGAATGGGATGACACCCCCCTGAGAGCGGACGGACCCCCCCCTGGGCAGCCACCCCCCGAGAATGGGCTGACACCCCCCTGAGAGCGAATGGACCCCCCCTGAGCAGCCATCTCCCTGAGCACGGGCTGACACCCCCGCTGAGAACAGGCTGACACCCCCGCTGAGAATGGGCTGACACCCCCTGAGAGCGGATGGACCCCCCCAGACAGCCTTCCCCCGGAGCACGGGCTGACACCCCTGCTGAGAATGGGCTGACACCCCCCTGTTAGCAAATCGACCCCCCCGGGCAGCCATCCCCCTGAGAATGAGCTGACACCCCCCTGTGAGCAGACGGACCCCCCTCAAGAGCGGCACAGGAGGCATCTGAAGTGGGCCCTTTGTTGATGTCCCCCGCCATACCAGAACCGTGAGCGGGAACCAAGATGAGACCCCCGCAGCCGACCACGCTGCTACGATGTACCCCTACCCATTCACCTAAGGTGTAAAAGTGTACATTTTAAATATTTTATTGCACTGCTCCGGGGGTCTTCTTCCGTCTTGGGGGGTCTTCTTCCGTCTTGGGGGGTCTTCTCGCCGGACTCCTCCGCTCTCTTCTGCTCTTTTACCTAGCTCTTTCACGAGCGGAGAAGCCCGGATTTCTTCTTCGTCGTCGCCGCCGTCGTCTGGGGGTCTCGTTCCGCCTTCGGGGTCTTCGGGGGTCTTCCGGGTCTCTTCTGTTCTTGCCGCTGTCGCCGCCTTCTGCGCCGTCTTCTTCTTCCTCCTCTTCTTCTTCTTCCGATGTTGACTCGTCGCTCTCTCTGGCCGGAATGGCAGAGACGCGCAATGTTGTGACTTATATAGGGAAAAGGGGCGGGGTCACATGCTCATGTCACATGGTGACCCTGCCCCTATGATGTCACAGTCCCAGCATCCTCCGGGACTGTGACATCATAGGGGCGGGGTCACCATGTGACATGAGCATGTGACCCCACCCCTTGTCCCTATATAAGTCACAACACCGCGCATCTCTGCCATTCCGGCCAGAGAGAGCGACGAGTCAACATCGGAAGAAGAAGAAGAGGAGGAAGAAGAAGACGGCGCAGAAGGCGGCGACAGCGGCAAGAACAGAAGAGACCCCGGAAGACCCCCGAAGGCGGAACGAGACCACCAGACGACAGCGGCGATGTCGAAGAAGAAAACCGGGCTCCTCCGCTCGTGACAGAGCTAGGTAAAAGAGCAGAAGAGAGCGGAGGAGTCCGGCGAGAAGACCCCCCAAGACGGAAGAAGACCCCCGGAGCTGTGCAATAAAATATTTTTTAAAAATTGTGTGTTTTTTTTATTTACACTTTTACACCTTAAGTGAATGGGTAGGGGTACATCGTACCACATACTCATTCACATAGGGTGGGGGGGCGGGATTTGGGGGCCTCCTTATTAAAGGGGGCTCCCGGATTCCGATAAGCCCCCCGCCCACAGACCCCGAAGAGGCCCTTGTCCTCATCAACATGGGGACAAGGTGCTTTGGGGTGGGGGGGCCCCACGGCCCCCCTTTCCCCAGGGCACCCCCCATGTTGAGGGCACACGGCCTGTTACGGCTCAGGAGGAGGGGCGCTTGCTCGTCCCCACCCCTTTCCTGGCCGGCCGGGCTGCGTGCTTGGATAAGGGTCTGAGATGGATTTAGGGGGAAACCCAACGCCGTTTTTTCGGCGTAGGGATTCCCTTTAAATCAATGCCAAGTGACTGGGCTAGCGCGGCGGCATTCACTGCCTTCGCTAGTCCCGTCTACCTGCAGTTAGGTTCTAAATGAGCGGACTTTCCGATCGTGTGTCGGCAAGTCCGTTCATTTCCAAAAGTCCCGCAGACTTTTCCCGCGGATTGTCCGCCGGAAAAGTCTGGGCGTGTGTGGGCAAGTCCACACGCTCGGAAAGTCCGGCGGACCTCCGCTGGAAAGTCCGGCGGTTTGTCCGCTGGACTAGGCCCGGCGGACAATCCCGCCGGAAAGTCCGAGTGTACGCCGCATAACCCGAAAATGAGCAGACGAATGATATGATAGAGGAGGAGGAGGGATATATAGCCCTCAGACTCCTCCTACAAATTCAGGCTAGCCTCCGGACAGCCTTCTAACATAAAGTCATTTATAACTCTGCTGCTAGCTACATCACCAACCTTGCCTCAAAATATCACTCAAACTGTCCTCTATGCTACTCCAAAGACCTCCTGCTCTCTAGCTCCCTTGTCTCCTCCTCCTATGCTCGCCTCCAGGATTTCCTCAGAGCCTCTGCCAACCTCTGGAACGCCTTACCCCAATCTGGCCAGCTATCTCCAACTCTGTCCACTTTAGGTGGTCCCTGAAAACTCATCTCTTCAGGGAATCCTATCCCATTTCCACCTAACTACAAAACATTTTATTCTTTCATCAGCTCATCCCTCATAGTTGTTACCTTTTGTACCACTTTGCTCTCCCTTTTAGTTTGTAAGCTCACATGAGCTGGGTCCCCGTAACCCTCTTATAATGCAACTGTACTGCAATTGTAAAGTGCTGCACTAACTGTCGGTGTTATATAAATTCTGTACAGTAATAATAATTATTCTTGCCTAGGCGTGATGTTACTTGTCCCGCACCCCTCCCAGGACACGTCCAATGTTCCAGGAGGCTGCAGTACCAGTTTCCCTGTGACACTTGTGAGTTTATCGGCTGTGATTTATCAGGAAGTCACAAAATATTCCAAACTCATGACAACAGTGCCAGGGACCCACATTGATTAGAAGAGTTGGCTGTGGGAGGACAGTGCTTGATTCTATTGATTGGTAAGTACATGATATTTAAATCTCAGGAAAAAAGAGCCAACTGCCCTAAACCCCCAACAGAAGGAGTTCCCCTCTATGAAAAAATAATATAGAACAATATAAAAATGATATAAAATAATAAAAAAGAAATCATAATAAAATAATATAAAATATATAATAATAAAAAAAATACTTTATTTTATTAAATGTATCTTGGGAAGTAATATTTTGCCGGCCATCATCTGTAAAAGTTTTTACTCTGTACTGGTATATTGTATTTAATACACAAATAAAGACAGTACCAGGGAAATGTACAGTCAAAAGAACCACGATCATGAGCCTCATGGGGTATAGTAAACCAAAAAACATATATTAACCATCTCAATACAAGGCCCCCTTCCTACCCAAGCCATTTTTCAGCTTTCAGCGCTGTCACATTTTGAATGACAATTGTGCGGTCATACAACACTGTACCCAGATGAAATTGTTATAATTTTGCCCCCACAAATATAGCTTTCTTTTGGTGGTATTTGATCACCTCTGCGTTTTTTTTTTTTTGCGCTATAAACAAAAGAAGAGTGACAAGTATAAAAAAATATATATATATTTTTTTACTTTTTGCTATACTAAATATCCCCAAAAAATATATAAAAAAAAAAAACAATTTTTTTCCTCAGTTTATGCCGATACGTATTCTTCTACATATTTTTGGTAAAAAAAATCGCAATAAGTGTATATTGATTGGTTTGCACAAAAGTTATAGCGCCTACAAAATAGAGGATAGATTTATAGCATTTTTATAATTTTTTATTTTTTTAACTAGTAATGGCGGCGATCTGCAATTTTTATCGTGACTGCGATATTGCGGTGGAAATATCGGAGACTTTTGACACATTTTTGGGACCATTCACATTTATACAGCGATCAGTGCTATAAAAATGTATTGATTACTGTATAAATGTGACTTGCAGGGAAGGGGTTAACACTAGGGGGCGCTGAAGGGGTTAACACTAGGGGGCGCTGAAGGGGTTAATATGTTCCCTGGGAGTGATTCTAACTGTAGGGGGAGGGGACTCACAAGGGGAGGAGACCGATCGGTGTTTCTCTGTACACACCATCGGTCTCCTCTCCTCTGACAGGACCGTGGATCTGTGTGTTTACATATACAGATCCACGGTCCTGCTGTGTTACCGGGCAATCGCGGGTGCCCGGCGGACATCGCGGCCACCAGGCACGCACATCGGGTGCCCAGTGACACGGCGGGCGGCCCTCCATGGATTCCGCTCCCTGGAGGGCCGGGAAGGGGAGGGCGTCATATGACGCTCTCCCGCCACGAGAGCCAACCTGGTAAATCATGTCACTCGCTGCCCTTTTTTATCTCATGTGGGTTCCAACTGTAAGCTTTTCCTCCATCATTCTTAGTTCTGTTCCCATATTTTGGAGTTGTGGGTGTTCCTGGCCCCCTTTTTCATGTTCCCACTCCAACTGTTGCATTCTTTAACAGAGAGAGTGGGAACCCCTTCACAACAGATGTTCAGACCTTGAAACTGCCTAGCTCCCAACTGTCTCTAGTTAAGAAGGACTATCCATCTCTTTTTTTGGAACCAAATCCCTCAATTGCTCTTTCCTCCTCAGGTGTTCCTTCTTTTTGGCTGATGTATAGAATATAAAAGGGGACAAAGTATAAAAATGCAAGCTATTTTACTATGAAAAGTATTATGCTATGCTGAATCTTTCATACATCCTATATATTATTATTTTTTTTGTTATTTTGAAAAAACACTATATAGTAAAAGTAGCAGTGAAAAAAGTAAATACCAAAAACACTACCGTGTTTACTTTGGGAAGCCAGCTATGACTCCCTACAGCTTCACAGCCGGTGTTCTTTCGGAAAATGATTGGCTATCAAATATTGTCCGCCCCGTACTGTGCAGGCGCAGCGCTTGCGCAGTACGGAGCAGAAGGAGCTTCGGAAAATCTCAGGATAAGAACGGCGCCTGTGCCGTGAGTGGAGATGCAAGCCCCACCATCCAAGTGGACATAGGGCTGCAAATAGTTAGGGGGCCCCTCGCGGGCTCACTTCGGTTGCCACGCTTCGGGCATGGCCTCGCTTCACTCGGCTCTTTTAGATTCTAACTCTATGTCCACTTGGATGGGGGGCTTGAACCTGGACTCACGGCGCAGGCGCCGTTCATCTTCGGCTATTTTCGGAATTTGCTTGTGCTGTGTACTGCGCACACTATCCAATGGGGGACAGTATATGACAGGACACCGGCTCCCCACTGAACATGTGAACAAGTCGTGCTGCACTTAGGGAATGGCCTCTTGGGAGCGTGGGGGGGAGGCAATCCCAGAATAAGTGTGAACGTGTACCTGTCAAAACTAGGTATCCACTGCCAAAAACAAAAAAACCTCCAAAAGAAGGAGGGGGTGGGGGAGTTCCACCCCTTTTTTAGGTGACGTTCCCCTTTAAAGATTGTAAATTACTTTCTGAAGATCCTCAGACCTAGGCACTGCTGTGTTACACATTTCAGAGAGCCTGTCCCTTGAGTTACAGAGGTGCTGAGAGGAGGGGTTTTAGGAGATGGAGTCAGCACAGGAATCACTGTTTGCAGGCAGCAAAGTACCATGGGATATGTAGTCCTCAGAAATTGGAAGTAAACAGCTAAGGAGAAGCTGCAAAATGTGCAGGGAATCCAGGAAATTGTGGAGATGGCCAGCAGACAGGCAGAAATCACAACATGAAAGAAGATTCTTCAAATAAGTTTATATTGGATTGTCTATAATAAATATTGTTTGTATTGTTATTACAATGCTGATGTTATAAAATGGAAGTGTATGCAGTGACCATACATTTCCTTTAACATTTACTTATTATGGCCCACATTATGGTGGCATGACAGGGGTGTTTCCTTTGCTTATGTACTTTGTTTTGGAAGATGTCCTTCCATATTATGCACTTTTTGGACTATCAGTAACACTCTAAAGATACTGCCATGTGGCCCTCCACATCAAAGAGCTGAAGTGAGAAGAGAACAGAATTGTTCCTGGGATCTGTTCCAGAGATTGGAAGAGGCAAATTGTGATATCAGCTGCATGATACTGGAATATTGCAATATTTTCTACTTTCTAGATACATTTTTATTTAAAATAGGTGCTGGAAGATATCCTTGTTGGTTTCCCAGAAAAAAATGGAAGGTTTTTATGAAATTTAGACATTGGGGTTGATTTACTAAAACTGCATAGAATGCTCTGCATAGAAACCAATCAGTTTCCATTTTTTTTTTTTTTTTCATGTCAAATTTAATTGAACAGGCCACAGTTAGACACTGATTGGCTACCATGCACAGCTGCACCAGATTTTTCACTCTCCAGTTTTAGTAAATCAACCCTAATGTCAAAGGGTCTGTAGCAGTATTTTCTAATCACATGCCAACAAATGCCACACAACTCCAATGGGGAAGGGTTAGAAACTGTCAGATTTTTATTGCCATTTCTGAACCCTTGGTGAAGATTTGCAGTGCCCTCTTGTATGTTAAGTGAGACAGGAAGTGAGCACAATCTCTCTCACGGTCCGGCCCACCAGAAGTCTGAAGGACTGTAAACTGGCCCCTTGTGTAGAAAGTTTGAAGATCCCTGATGTGGATCAAGGAATCACTCTTTCTGTCCATGTTTAGTTCTTTTCACTTGCAGTTAGGTCACTGGGATGGGAAGTGAGGTGATATTCCCTCAGCAGGGATCCAGATTGCAATACAAACCTGATGGAGGTTTAAAACCAGCTATGGTATTAGAGAAAAGTTGTGTGTTGCTTTACACAACTGCTGAAACTACTAAGCGTGACATCTTTGCGTATTTACTTGCTTTCCTAGCCGATCCAGTTTGGAGTCCAGAAAGTCCAGAAATACCATCTGCAAACCCTGGTGGATGCCAGAAGGGTTTATGTGTCTAATGGTATGGAATGCTCTACTGTTGGATGATTAAGCCTAAATAGTTCTGAGCTAGAAAAATAAATACAACTATAAAACATATTCTATTCTCTTCTGTCTGTGCTCAAATGTAGAGGCATTGATCCATTTTTCAGGAATGATGTGTTTTATATTGGAGGGACGATTTTATTTCAGTTCCGTTCTGACATCCTCCCACGTTGTGTTGGTACCCAACCTGTGATAACACAGCTAATACATTGTAAAGCACTAAAGTAAAGTATTAGGAGGAGAAGCTTTTGTCACAGTTCAGACCTAGTTAATTATGATGCAGTGAGAAGGACCACATGTAGGTACCAAAATGCAAGCACAACTCCAGACAATCCTTTTTTTAGCTCTGCCAGGTTTTACTGCTGTTGCCATGATCATCCTTCACTTCCAATGTAGACAGGAAGTGAGCAAAATCTCCCCAATGATGATAATGAAACTTTATTTTAATTTTTTGTAAAATGGAGAAGGGATGGGACCTCTTTCAGGATTGTATTTCTGTCTGTGTCTCTGATAAAGATATCGCCTCTCTTCCTTCATGGTCACCAGGACAGAAAAGGAGGAAATATCTCTCCAATAAAAATACTGATGTTATTAAAACATTGACAGAGTTTATAAATTTAAAATCTCCAAAAATATGTCTTGGCTTGAAGTTGGCTTTAAAATGTCTCCAACATTTCCTGATGTAGACATTGGGCTCCAGAAAAGTGTATTGCACTGACATGTTTCTAGTTTCTCTAAATGTAGAAAAAGTCTATACTCTGTGAGTATTTGACATACAACTCCATAGTTGCTTCCTCCAGTGCCAGTGAGAAGGCCACTTTTATCAATGTGTGCCCTGAGCTCACACATTTTACAACTAAAAAGACCTTGATTATTTTAATTTTCCTTTCACACAGTATTTATTTTTCAATCTGAAGCTCACAAATTGTGTTTATTTTTCTAGAATGTTCCACCGCTTCAAAATGTTCAGAAAATATTCACAATATATTCATGTGTGGGATTGAAGTAAAGTAAAATTAAAATTTTGTTTATGCACACAGCACATTCTTTAGGGATGTTGCATATATTTGGATTCTAGCAAACATATTAGATTCCTACCTGCTTGTATTCACCTAACACCCAACCCAAAAAAGTATATTAATCAAAACAGTAAGAAATATTATAGATTGGGTCCGGTTTTATTAAACATAAAATGTTCATTTTGTAAAGGAATTTTAAGTTTGTAAGCAAATGTTTTCTTAACTTGAATGTGGTGGAGCTCAGCTGCCTTCCATCATCCAATCATCTGCATGCAATTTTTTTCTCCCTTTCATGTATTCTCTGCAAAGTGATTTTTTACCACATTCACTAAGCTAAGAGAAAGTTTCCTTGCAAAGTAAACAGTCTACAGGCATACCCCACTTTTAAGTACACAATGGGGTTTATTTACTAAAGCTGGAAAGTGCAAAATCAGGATCACTTCTGCATAGAAACCAACGAGATTCCAGGTTTTATTACAAAAGCTTAATTGAACAAGCTGGGGTTAGAAGCTCATTGGTTTCTCTGCAGAAGTGAGCCTGATTTTGCACTTTCCAGCTTTAGTAAATAAACCCCATTGTGTACTTAAAAGTGGGGTATGCCTGTGTTTTCTGTTAGTAAATCCCATTGATATATTTCCTTCATTAGTGCATAGTATGTCATCATGGAAGAGGCCGGAGAACTGGAGCAAGGCAGCATTTATCTCCATGGGCACAAAAAAAAAAAAATATATATATATATATATATATATATATATATATATATACACATACACATTATATATTTCTCTTAAATTCTTTTTTAGTAGTTTTACTAAATCATGTACAAGCAGCTAACACTTTATCCATGTTCCTTGCAATGGGGTAATAGCTAATATGTAATTAAAGGACTGACGTCCCTATATATTTTAGGTTCACTTCCACCCCTCATATTACATCATGCTGATTGATAGCTGATTTACAAAGATTGAAATAATGGCAGCTACTCTGTCATCATGTGAGCAGGGGTTTTTTTTTGTCTCCTTAGTTCAAACCTGTAGTATAGCATGTCAAGGAGGAAGTGTGGCCAAACGAGGTTGAGGGAGGCTCATAAAAAATGTGGTCCATCATGGAGTGTATGGCATGAGACATGAATGTCTTCCAATCTACAGTAATTAAACTTGAAAATTGTGAAACAGTGAAACTTCAAACTATGCACACTTTTGTGAGCTATAATTTTTAAAGCAAAGCCTCTGAGAGAATCACAGGATGCATTTTTTGTTTAGTTACACAGTACTGTGGCAGACTACCAATTTACTTACGATGCTCAGACCCAGGAGCAGGCCCCCTTAACTCTACCCAGTGTTACCCGTTTATTATAATTAAGATTTAATATCTCAACGATATGATGTGGGTTAAATGAGAGTACACAGAAATCCCTGGGTTACTGAACATGTACAGGAAAGCCTGAATATGTCCAGGGAAGATAAGTTCCTCAGGTCCCTTTAGCAGTTCAGAAAGGCCACACTTGATGAGGCAGAAGCAGAAGCTGGGCAAGTGATCTGCAACTAGGTGAGCGGCCCATCACTGTCATAACCCCCTACTTTGGGAAACACCTCCTTATTTGCTACCAGAGTATTCCGGATCCAGTTGGATGGCTCTTGGATCCCTCCAGTTGTCCAGTGTCACCCGACCTATTTTGGACTATCCAGGAGCTACCTTGGACTCCTGGAATTTGAATGGTCTGCAAGCTTGCCAGGGACAGCAAATCTGAGTGAAAAAGGAGTGTAGCAAATTGGCCATTTACTCACCATGCTCATATGCAGGCACATGGGCCCATTTAAACTCCCATTTTAACTAGGCAAATAATATACAGCTAGTTTAGCAGCCCTTCACTGTCAAAACTGGCATGTGGGCAGCTGGTCAGGAGCCTAATCGAATGAAGCTTCTCCGGAAGTCCCAGCTACTGTGAGGAGCCTCTCTTCATTTGCTACTGGAGTAATCCAATTCCAGCAGGGTGACCCTATAACCATGGATCCCTCCAGAAAATTGCCTGTGTTACAAGAGTTTCCCTGGAATTCATTGAGAGCTGTTTATGATGATTGTCACAAGTAGCTGTTTGTGTTCTGAACTGTTTTACTGAAGTAGTGATTGTCAGCTAGACTCTCTGGGGGAGAATTTACTCAAATTGGAACGCATAGAATCTGGAGCAACTGTGCATAGTAACCAATCAGCTTCTAGCTTCGGCTTGTTTTTCGTTAAGCTTTCAAAATGAAAGAAAGAAGATGACTGGTTGCCATGCACAGCTGCTCCCAATTCTGGCTACTCCAGTGTTAGTACATTTTCCCCTCTGCTGTTAGGAGTCTTTTAGAGATTATAGATAAATTGGAATCGTATCATCACAGAGTGGTACTGTGGATACGAGAAATGAGTAGACATATGCCACGTCCCGATATATTATATTTGGAAAATATGTTTTTGGATGATGGACTTTAGGCATAACACACATAATTTTATAAAAAAGTACATAAACTTATTTATTTACAGAAACATATGAAACACTTTTAAAAACATTGACTATCCACAATTGTGCCTTGAAGCATACAACACACCATCTATGTATCATAGAAAATTGGGATACTTTGTAATGAGAAACCCAAAGGTCACTCTCCAAGAATTTGATGTAGTAAAATAATTTTAGAAGATGCGGTGTGTCGTGGTTCGGCTCAGCTCTACATGTTACATGTATTCAAAAACGCTTCTTCAGGAGCTTAGGGCATATTATTATTGTAGTCAAAAAAGTAGACAAGGGACCAAAGTCCACAGCGCAGCCAAGGGATAGTGCAGGGATATATCATCAGATGAATTCCCAGCTAGTCTGTGAAATAACGATCACACAGTAAACTTATGGTGATTGAAAGTTACTTGCACAGCCAGCAGGGAAAAGAAAAGAAACCATTCAGGATATTTTGGAAAGTCTTTATGATAGTTCTGGAAATATAGGAGATTCCCCACTATTCACACATCTCCAGTATTCATCAGTTTTTTTTTTTCATATGGAGTCATCAATGATGAAAATCCCCTGCAGGGCTCTGTTGTGTCACAGCCACAAAGCGTGGTAAAGATTGGCTGTGAGAGATTTTGCTATTCAGACACGTGTTACCGTGATTGAGCCACAGGTACTTTTCTGTAAAGAGTCCATGTTTGTGCAGCTTTCATAATCTGTTTTGAATTACTCAGTCAATCTGTTAAAGTACACAATGTATTTTATGGTAACCCCATGTGCCTGGAAAAACACTTGCTGTATTCATTGTTTTGTGTATCCTGTGCCATTTTCTTGGCCTTGCTATTCTTGCATCAGATTAAGAGAAAGTTGGCTTATGAAGACAAGAGGGACCATATAAATGATGCCACAGACAAAGTTATTGCCTTGTGTTGTGTTGCCTTTGTTCAATTACCAAAACTAATTTATTGTGACTCAGCAGATCAGACTGCAACCTCCGCCACCTGTTGATCCATAAAAAGGACTGCAGTCTGGTAATGCTACATCTCCACACTTGGCAGAAATCAGGAATATTTATGTACCTGACCATCCAGTCAGTGCCTGTTTAAAGGTGTTTGTTTGCTCTTTGTCCTTTTTGGACTCTGAGACCTGCCACATGCCCTAACCTCCAGTCTATTTGCCTCTAATATTGCCTTACATTTTTGTACTACCCCTAATTTTAGTTGCAGGCTGTGCAAAAAAAGGGAGCAAGGCTGGTGCCATGGATGGAGGCAAAAAAACATAGTTTAATTAATGCAGATAAATAACAGTCAAAAAAACAACGCGTTTCGGCCATCAGGCCTTAATCATTTAACTGCAGTCTGCCCTGACCCTTCAATGTCACAGAGGGTCTACTGTTCCCTGAAAAAGTGTTGCAGTTCTTATACCTAAAACACAATATGGGTTGCACATGGCTAACCAATAATTCTGGGGGCTGGCAGACATTGCTCTTGCCACATAATGGAATAGATGACAAGCTCCTGGTGATATGCTGGTGATTTAGTCAATAATGCATCTGGATTTAGCCAAACAGCTTAATGCTTCTATATACCATGATATATAAATATATTACCAACACCTGCTTTTACACGCAACTTTAATGGCATCTTAGTCCATGGGGTTCAATAATAAGTTGGCCTACCCTTTGCAGCTATAACAGCTTCAACTCTTCTGTGAAGGCTGCCCACAAGATTTATGAGTGTGTCTATGGGAATGTTTGACCATTCTTCCAGAAGTGCATTTGTGAGGTCAGACACTGATGTTTGACGAGAAGACCTGGCTCGCAGTCTCATCTCTAATTCATCCCAAAGGTGTTCTATCGGGTTGAGGTCCGGACTCTGTGCAGGCCAGTCAAGTTCCTCCATCCCAAACTCGCTCATCCATGTCTTTATGGACCTTGATAGAACACCTTTGGTAAGAATTAGAGCAGAGACTGTGAGCCAGGCTTTCTCGTACAACATCAGTGCCTGACCTCACAAATGCGCTTCTGGAAGAATGGTCAAACATTCCCAAAGACACTCCTAAACCTTGTGGACAGCCTTCCCAGAAGAGTTGAAGCTGTTATAGCTGCTAAAGGTGGGCCAACTCAATATTGAACTTTACAAACTAAAACTGGGATGCCATTAAAGTTCATGTAAAGGCAGGTGTCCCAATATTTTTGACAATATAGTGTTTATTATTAACAGTATATTAGTCAAATGATATTACTAAAAAAAAGAGTGATTCTGATGAATAGTTAATTTAAAGTCCTCATTAGTATAAGATAAAAAAAGTTACGAAGCAAGACAATAAAAACCTTAATATTGTTGTACCTTTGCATACAACCAAGTTTGCATGTTCTCCCTGTGCCTGAGTAGGTTTCCTCCGGGTAATACGGTTTCCTCTTACACTCCAAAGACATGCTGGTAGGTTAATTGGCTTCTGTCTAAATTGGCCCTAGTATATGAATGTGAGTTAGGGACCTTAGCTTGTAAGCTCCTTGAGGGCAGGGACTGATGTGAATGTACAATGTATATGTAAAGCACTGCGTAAATTGACGGCGCTATACAAGTACCATAAATAATAATAACCAAGCATGTTTTGAGCTTGCATATTTCAGGAGCTTGGATCAATGCCAACATGTATATTATTGTTTGATATCTGAAACTTTGGGAGCAAAAGTGAATGGCTATACAAAGACCTCTTCTGACATGGGTCTGCCAGGTGTTATCAGCTAATGTGTTATAAGTTATGAGATTCTGACATGAGAGTTTTATAATTGATGATCCTTTCGCAAATATTCTAAGAATTTTCAAGAAGTCCCCTTGAGCCTTCAAACATAGGTAAATTATGAAATTCCAGTGGTAGAGTTCAAAGAAAAAGTAGACACAGGCTACTACTCCAGATGTTCTATGGCTGCATGCATGTAACAGATCAGAGTCGAATAATTTCAGCTAAAAACTAAAGTGGGATATATACAGTACTTATGTACAGGTCACAGGCCTCCATCTGGAGAAACATTGCAAAGCAATACATTTACTGTAGCTGGATGGTGATTCATTGCTATACAGTTGTGGTCGGAGTTGTGACTTTATGAGCTTGCATATTTCAGTCATATCTGTACGCAAACTGTGCATTCAAGTAATTGGATCACTTTAAAAAACATAATAGCATGTTGCGCTTATGTTTACTAGTAAGCTAAAGGACAAATTCAATTTCTTTAGCTTCAGAGCCTTTAGGGTTAACCCAGCACATGTTTAAATTTGGCTCATACTCACAAAAAAAAGTTAAAGATGAGGTCATAGGTTACGCTTTGAGGTTCAACAGACATCTGTATCTGAAACAGGACTCTCTACGTTTTTTTTTTTCTTTTACTTGTTTAAGAAATATTGCGTACCAGGCTATTAACCCTCTCAACAACTAACGGCCCTTCACCGGACACCGAAATTTCTGGATGCAGTTAAAATGCTAAACATATGCAAGGGCAGAAGGATATGTCATGTGCCTGCGTAGATTAGCGTATTGATTATATCCAATTCCCAAAGCAGCAATGTTCTCTTGAACTTGGAAGAGTCATTTTTCTTTCTGTGGTCTTGCATGCTGTTGATTCCCCTTGTATATCAGGTATTCCTACACATAGTTTGCAGTTTTGAATTCCCATCATTTGTATTTGGCATGAACAATGTGTTTCATGTAATATGATTTGCAATTTAAGGTCAAAACCATTTTTTCTTTTATTTAAACATTAAAAAAAAAAAAAAAATACAAATAAGAGAAGAAAGCAGACCTAAATGTTTACAATTTATTGTGTCAATTTCATTTTTTTTTTATTTTGGCCCTTTAAAAGGCAAATGTATAGTGTATATTAACAATGATTCTTGGAATATACTTTCAGTATATAACAACGGTTTACATCACATTAAATTCACCCAAAATGGGTAACAAGTAACATAAGAACTGGCAGATTTTTTTTTTTTCATTTTTTTTTTTTTTTTTTTTTTTTTAACTTACAATATCATAATATGTACAAACTGCATTAAAAGGACCCCCCTCCCTTCCTGTTAATCCCATAATGCAAGCAATATTTTTAGAATTTCAGGCACTGAAACTATTTCTCATTTAGTTTGGATTTATTGCGACTCAGAGGAACATAGAAATGGAAATAGTATATGGAGTTGAACCAGAAAAAAAATCCTTGCTTTACTGATGGTCTTCATCAGTTTTAAACAAAGTATTTTTTAACAAAATTATTTTGCCTCCACAAGATTCTATTGTGACACTGTTTCGCTTCTAAAATACTTTTACAAGTAGGCCTTGAAAATCTAACAGTAAACAGTTAATGATAACCACATCATTTTTTTTTTTTTTTTTTTTTTTCCAGTTTGACATTTTTTCAACATAGAAATATATTTATAAAAGTTTCTCTGGACACTAGGTCATGCTTGCATGGAATTTTACAGCAGCTTAAGAACACATTATGGATGCCATATAAATCTGGTGCAGAATTCTAACAAACTTGAAAAGGCCTCAATGGTTCATGGTTTTTATAACACCGTTAATTTATCACACAGTTAGAAAATGTCACACTTTGTATTACTATTTTTCCTTTAGAGCTCAGAGTACAACATGTCATTTGTAAGTTATGTTCTTGTTGACTAGTTTTTAAAGCCCCAGTTACCGAGGCAGCACTGTATATTATCTCTTAAATAAGGGTATCAAGTAGTCATAAATAGACAAAAGGAGCTGCAAAAATACTGTCTAACCCAGTGATTTTTTTTCAGTGGGGTTTTCCTTATCAGGAAGCTGAAATAGTAATTTTATACATCTGACCACTTTTTTTATTCCTACAAAATGGGCATCTAATTGAATTTTGTTAACATTTATGGTACATATCAGTTAATAAGGTGCCTTTGGGGATCAAATTTATGCCTTTAGGGGACTGTAATAGCATCTTAAAATTCTTTTCTATAGCAGTGACCTCCTACGTTAAGTCATTGATAAAAGATCATTCCTGGAAACATGATTAGTGGATGGGTATATAGCAATAGAGTCTACATCATGTTGATACAGGAAAGCAATGTACATTAAAGCATCCCTGTCCAGTGTAGTGGCCAAAATTATTCAACTAAATGTTTAATGCAGAGGTCTAGTTGATGTTTTTTTTTTCATTTACAATAGGTTGGCCTGTTCATATCAGCATGTTGATCTTCTCTCTTCTTCTTCTCCTCCCAAGCTAGGTGTTATTTATTTCTGCCCATACTGGTATGCATATTTGTTAACACTTTTGCATATCTTTTCAGACTTCTTGCCATATAAATTTGATTGTTCTGTCCTTAGATTTAATGATGCTGTATTTTCCCCCTAGAAAAAAGGGATACAAATCACACTCTTAGTAAATAAAAATGCACTGCCATAAAGACAAGGGGAATAAAAAGGTTACAAACCATTATGCATACGAAAGAGCATTCTTTTAATAGAATATTTTTTTTTTTTTACAAAGGCCCAGATAAAAATCAAAATGCTATATACAGTATATGCCTAAAAGCCATACAGATGGTAATGCATGCATGGTTTGTAAAATGGATAACAAATATGAGGGCTTGAAGGAGAAACAAAAACTGATTTGAACTGAAATTTGAATGTAATGTATACACACAATTTTGGATTTATAGTTTGTACATATATGAAACCAACATAAAAGTGAAGCTGGTGAAATGTGGATTGATGTGGTGGTGGTCTTTATAGTATCCCATATTGTATTGTATGCTTAATTTACATTATGTTTTGTATTGCAGCCTGACTTTTTTTACTTCAAAATGTTGTTTATATTGCTTTAATAAAATTTTTGTAGACCTTGACAAAGTTCTCATTTTGATTAAATCAAACAATGTGTGATCTTTATACATGATTCTTAACATAAAAGATTTGTTTTAAGAACCATACACAATTGTTATAAATATCTAATATCAGAATTATAGAAGACATTATACATAGCGTTAATGCTTGTTTTACTTTTTAGCATCTAAGGCTGGATTTCAAAAATGTGTACTATAAAATAAGGAGTTTGTAATATATTTTTTTTCTGATACTTGAACCATGTCAATTATGTAAGTTTTCAAATAAGGTCACAAGAGGCTTATGCTGTGTAGTTTATTCTTTTTTTATTTTTCAATAAAAGGGACAAAATGGGTATATGAACAGGATAATGCAGACAACTGCCAAAAAAACACAGACAGTGGTTTATCCAATAGAAATTAACAGACCAGAAACAAATACAATAAAAGCCAGGTTTTGCATGACCTTTGGTCATTAAAATAAAATAAAAAAATAAGAAATTTTTTAAAAAGACCAATATATGTGCCCTAGTTTTAAACAAAAGCACATATGCAATAATAAATAGTGACTCCCATAGTAAAAGATAAAATTTCAAGTTACGACAAACAGCTTTAATTACATGAATAGAAAAGGCCAATAACAAAATATTCTGCATTGCCATTTACAAAAAAAAAAGTATTGACTTTAAGTGATCTTTTACCTTAATATGCTTTGCATATGATTTATTTCCAATCTAAATATAAAGCACCATTTTGTTTTTTGGCAATGAAAATAAAATTTAAAATGTGTGTTTCTTTTACTGCACATGACAATTTGATGCTGGAATGTAGGGTGAAAAAAGAGGGACAGAAAGCACACTATAGAACAAACCAATGCCATCAGCTTGTGGTACTGTATACAGTATGGCAGCCATAGAAAAGAAGAAAATAAAGATATGTACAGCCCTCTGTAAGACGGCTCCTCTGCATGACAGTTTAATTGATATTCCCAACCAGCCATCATATGGCTTCTTTACTGTACAATGTCCTGTTTTTTATTTTTTTATTTTCTTGTTTTGAAATGTACAAATAGTTTGTACTATATTATCCTGCCAAAATAAAAAAAATATATATTGTGGCAGCTTGTGTTTTTTTCCACTACCATAAAAAGGTACCTTAATACCTTTTCAAAAAGAACAAGCAACTGTTAAAAATACAAGCTTCGATATAAATACTATAGTTCCTACACTAGCCAAACATTTAAATTCAAATACCATTCTAAAAATACAGGAAAAAAAAAGAGAGACAATAGATGTGTTTTAGCATAGGAATCAACATGAGTGTGCATTTTCCCTATATTTAAGTAATATATAATAAGGAACTTTCCCTCCCCCCCAAAAAAATGCACATTTTTTTTTTATACAACCTGAAAGGATCGGATTCGGGAGATATCCAAGGCATAGAAATCCCTCTACCATTTTATTTGCAATGAATAAGTCTTCTACTAAACAATGAAGCCCTAAAATACAGTCACCCTAAACAAAAGTGATGCTTTCTTAACAAAATGAAAATAAATCCACGTTTTTATTAAAACTGCTTTTGTACACCAAAATACCCCTGTAATGTAAAAGCCAAAGCAATCATTTGTTTTAAGTACTTGTGGTGGTCTGTTTCCATTCACAGCATTGCCTACATGTTTTCTGTAAGTCAAGTAAATAACTGGCAGAAATATATATATATACATTTATGTATGTATGTATATATATATATATTTATATGTACACACATACATGTATGTGTGTGTGTGTGTATAAATATAAATATATATATATATATATATATATATATATATATATATATATATATTATATATATACACACACACATATACACTTGCACACATGTATGTGTGTGTATATATATCTGTTTATGCAGGTGTAAATGTCTGTATGCACATTAATGTGCACGCAAGCATTTTTTTAATATATTTATATATATTTTAAATAGTTGCAATATTTCCCTTATGTGTAAGTCTGTAAACAGGGAAATTCGTACAGTGCATTTAATTGTATCTGAGCATTCTTTATACTCAACCACAGTACCTCTGATTAAGAAAAAAAAAAAAAGGTACACCTTTTTCTGGAAGAGTCAAGTGCTATTTGAACACCAGTTGGGGCAGATAGTAGCTTAATATTGAAACATTGCAGCAATGTATCCTTAATAATGATAATACAGTGCAAAGCAAAAAAAAAAAAAACAACTAAAATTTTCAGGAGTGAGGATAAAAAAAAAAAAAACTTTCAGGAGTGAAGATATAATGTCATATAGCAATCTTATTTTTAAATTGTGTTTCTCTTTTCTTATTTTTTCCATTTACTTAAACGGGGTATTTTCAAGGCAAGCCTCAATAGTTCATAGTTAATCATCATTATATCTAGCTTATATGCCTGTTTCTTTTCAAATAAAAAGGTACCACTTTGTGTCCATATCTCTATTGTGCCACTTGATAGCATATACTTATTAGCTAACTTTCCATACAGTGCAGAATTTGAGATCATGATTGTCATACAGACAACCACATATATTAATAATAATTTACTCTTTACTTTTTTTTCTCCTTTTTTCCAAGGTACTTACAAAGAGTCAATAAAATGAAACTCCTTGCCATTATATTTTAGTTTAGCTTTAATTCCAAGTTTAATTACAAAAATGTTAGGTAACATTGAAAAAAGGAGACTCAAATTCCTTCAAAGCTGACGGCAAGAACAACTAGCTTACATATCATTAAATAAATATAATGGAAGAATGATGATTAACTAGAATGCACTAGGTCATATTTTAGGTAGCCTCAGTTAAAAGAAATACATTATATTATAATTATACACTAGATCAATGGAGACCTACACATATCCATGTTGAATTAAGCTACACTGTCATTTCAACATAGTAAGAACCATTTAAATGGTTTCAAATAGACTGAAGGCACTCAGATATGTTTTGATTTAACCAAGTTAAAGAGCAAATTTCCAAGGCGTTTTTATTTTTTTTAATTTATAATTTTTCTTTTCTTTTTTTCTTTATTTCTCTAAATACTACAGGTAACCCCTGGCATGAGGAAATGAGGTTCTGCCAGCATTCGCAGCACTATAATTTCTGTCCCTGGAGGTTTGTCGAAGAGATGCCCCCTCTGCACATTGAAAAACAAAGCTGTACATGATATGTATTGCAAAATGTACGCAGCATGGTCACTTGTCAGAACGGAACTGGAAACAGCAATGTTTGCTTTGCAACTAATTCAGGGACAATTGAAAGTAGCTATAAAACACACCGTACATGCTTCTATAAAAAAAAATAAAAAATAAAAAAAAACAACATACACAACATGTAAATTATTGCACAAGAGAAAGGCTCAAAGTTTGCGTAAAATGCAATAGTATTGCCCCAATAAAGAACATGCATTCAAACGGTGAGAACGAAATATAAAAGAAATTATTTAAAAAAAAAAAAAAAAAAAATCTGGTGTGCTAGTGTTAAGCACATTCTTGTATCCTCGGGTTTCATTATTTTTATTTTATTTTTTTTATCACAAGGGTCTAGAAAAAAAAAATCTACATGGGGTTTATTGATATACCTCTATTCAGTTTTTATATCATTATTCAAGACTCGATCACTGTGCCATTTTTTCATGTGTTTCTCCAGGGTACTGTACACGCTAAAAGGCATCTGACAAATTTCACATTTGTAAACGTCTTTTCCCACCTGACCATGTGTTTTCATGTGCCGGGTAAGTTTGCTACTCTGCGCGCAGGCGTAGTTGCAAAGCTCACACTTATAAGGACGTTCACCAGTGTGGCTTCTCCTGTGAACAGTGAGGTTACTACAGTTCTTGAAGATTTTTCCACAGTACTCACAAGTATCACTGCGCTTGCCCTCTTTAGAACTGGGCCTTCCAGGACCACCAATATGGGGGGTGCTTCCTCCACTTCCTGTGCCACTACGGCCTGAAATTCCCCCATCCATCTCTCCTGGAGGTGTAGAGAAACGTAAACTACCATTTTCAGATGAGTGCTCTGAGGAAGAGGCAAAAGGCGATTGTCTAGAGTCTCCAAAACTGAGGAATGGATCTTTTAGCTGCCTAGATGCGGCATAACCAGCAAGCCACTGGGAGTAAACATTTTCTGTATTAGGCATAGCTGCAACAGGGAGATCAAATTCCTTCTCAAGTTTGATGCGTTTAGAAAAAGGGCTCATAGAACTTGGACTACCAAGAAGCAATTTTTTTGACAAGCCTCCTGAGGCAGATTCACCAGGTGAACAACCCCTCCCATTTACAGTACCACCGTCTATACGATCTGATTCTCCAGCCACTGAGTCTTCATCACAAGTGTCTCTTTGAGCTTCTGGTTCAGATAAATGCCCTCTTTTATGTTTCTCAACCAATGCCTGATGAAAGGTATCACTAAAGTGATGCATTGCACCAAGACCAACACCTTGCATGACATCAGGCATAGATCGACTTTCCTCACCAGATCTCGAGTTGTTTTCATGGTGACGAGCAGCTTCAAGATTTAGGGCAAAACTATAATCTGGCCGGCTGTCTGTTTCTGTCAAATCCTCCTCCTCCTCCTCTTCTTCCTCCTCTTCCTCTTCTTCTTCTTCTTCCTCTTCCTCTTCCTCGTCGCCATTCTCTGGAATCAGGTTTGGGTCATTTTCACTTTTAAACTTAGCTACTACAGACTTGAGGGCACTGCTTGCACTGCCAACTAAATCACTGGTTCCAGGCTCAGGAGAACTGGCAGTGGACAAACCATCGTCTGATTTAACTGTCATTGGGGACGATTTATGCATGTGTGTTTTCATGTGGCGCTTGAGTTTGCTGGCTTGTGTACAAGCATGGTCACAAAGGTTGCACTTATAAGGTTTTTCTCCAGTGTGACTTCTACGGTGTACTACAAGATTGCTCTGAAATTTAAATGTTTTTCCACAAAACTCACATGACTTTGATTTCAAAGTAGGCTGAGAAGGAGGAGGTACAGACTGAAGAGGAGGAAGGGGTGGAGTTGCCAAAAATGGTGGTTTACTGTTGGATTGGAATGGCTGCAGTAACCTTTGCATAGGGCTGGGCCGATTTGGAGACAAAGGCGGGCTGGAACTAGAAGTGTTTCCAGCTAATTCTCTAAGCCTCCGTGAAAAATCCATAGCTGGTGGCTCCATAGCCAAGGGGTTAAGTCGCAGCACCCTGTCAAAGGCACTCGGGTGATGTGTAGCGAGAGCCATTTCTTCTGCACCCAGGCGTTCTATGCGATGAGGATCCAAGTGATGTCTTGGTGGTGGGCTAAATAGTGGGGGAGTTGGTGGGAATCGACCCTCATTAAGACCAGACGCCTCTCTTGATACTGATCCAGGGATTCTCAATAAGTTAAAGGGATTATTGTCAGCAATATGAATTCCATGGAGTGGTGGCTGTGAGGGACATTCTGCACCCAGTCCTGATGGAATGCCTACCCGGGGTGTAAGTGGACTGCCATGTTCACTTTCCAGATAGATTCTGAAGCCATGAGTGTTCTGTGCATGTTGCAGGAGAAACCATGCACTGGAGAATGGCTGTTTACATGTTGTACATGTATAGCTGCTGGGCTCATCTTTGCCTGAAAAACAGAACAATGGGAACATAAATTATTAATCGGTTAGCAAATCATCAAAAGTACAACAATAATTATAAATTCTACTTTCCTAAAAGAATAAGCAGAAGCAATGAAACTGTGGGCATATACTAGTATAAATATACTTTGATTCTAAATTATGACAGAGGAACATTTTTGGCTCAAAATGTATAGTTACAGTTAAAACATTTAGAAGAATATGAACACTTGCAATATATATATAAAAAAAAGCTGTGATTGTTGTGGGTGAGATTTTAGTAATACCATTAAAGTCTATTACTCAGTCTCCAATCAACCTCTACTCAACAATAGGTTACTCAAGGTGATATTATTTATAATATCTCTAACACTGTCCATGCATAAGAACTCACTGTTATATTAATTTTGCACCTAATATTAATAGCATTTATTTTAAGGAAAGTTCTATTTAGTTTAGTGGTCCTCTAAAGACGGAAGTTTTCTTGACATTAGCAATACACTGTCACAGTTTAGTCAGACTAAAGACATAAACAAAACAATATGGTTTGCTGACTCAAATTATTGGCTACTACCCAAGGCTGATGCAAAACACATTCAGTGCACATTTTTGTATTCCTCTTGAAACTGATGTGACATTAGGAAGTGGCAACCTTTGGAAAATGAAAGAGTTAGGTTGCCTGCCAGGAAGTTGACTGGGGTAAAAAGGAAAACGCCTGGTTGTGTGCAAGCAAAGTGTCTACTGCCAAAACACAAAGAAATGTATCACATAATTTTCTCAAATTTAGGTCCAGATAAATGGCGATAAACCCAAAGAAAAATCATTTTAGATTTGTGTCCCTGTTGACAAGATTTAACCACTTGAGCTTTGGAAGGTTTTACCCCTTCATGACCACAGCATTTTTATTTTTTTTGCTATACAGTACTGCGCTAGTTCAACTGGAAATTGTGCAGTCACGCAACACTGTACGCAAATTACATTTTTATAATTTTTTTCACACAAATAGAGTGTCCTTCGGTGATTTTTGGTCACCAAAAGACTAAAAAAAAACAACATTTTCTTCTGTTATAAAACGTATTCAATAAAAAATAAAAATAAAATGATCTCATAAATTTACATCAACATGCCTTCTGTTACATGTCTTTAGTATAAAAAAAAAAATCGCAATAAGTGTTTATTATTTAATTAACTATGGTATATATACAATAATTTAAGCAGCTATGACACTATACTGGTAATGGCAGTGATCAGCAAATTATAGTGGGACTGTGATAGTGTGGCGGGAAATCTGGTGCTAGCTGACACTGGCTGGGAGGGTCACTAACTGACATCAATAGTGGCATTAATAAAATGATCAGTGCTAATACTGTGAACTGTCACTGTACTAATTACACTGGCTGGGAAGGTATTAACATCTAGGGGCAATAAAAGGGTTAACTTACATAGTTAATCAGGTTGAAAAAAGACACAAGTCCATCTAGTTCAACCAATAATAAAAAAAAAATCATAAAATCCCATATACACAATCCTATACCCACAGTTGACCCCAGCAAAGCGTGATCCGATTTGCTACAACAGGGGAAAAAAGAATTTCCTGATCCCAGAGAGGCAGTCGTGCCTAACAATGTGTAATGTGTGCTGCTTTTACTTTACTATCTGTCCGTTTTTTCTTCCTGAAACAGCCAGATCGCTTTTCACAATACAAGCCAGATCGCTTTTCACAATACTTCAGAGTTCTGTGTTTTTTTTGCGTGATTGGTCACAGCCGATCAGCTGACTTCTGCCCAAATCATTGGCTAAAATCAGCTGTGTGATTGGACACAACACGGGTCGGCAGGAGGCACGCACATGTGCACCCTGAACCTGGAAGAAAAGCCGCAACGTACAGGTACATCCCCTCCAGCCCGGAGCTGCCGCCCGCTCGCAGTACAACTACTGTGAGTGGGTGGCAAGCAGTTGAAGATGAACTCTGGGCAGATATAAATGCCATGTGTTTATCAAAACATTAGTACATTCATTATCTTTTTTTATTGCAAGAAATTTAAATACTTAAAATTGATTAAGTATTTGCCTCTAGTTAATCCCCTGTACAGCAGGGCTCAAATGGGAAGGAAGAAAAGCAACACAAGCAGCCAGTCAATTGCACTGTATTGGTCATATGGTAACAAGGGACATACTGATATGAGTGAAGAGCAAAGGGACCAAGAGATGAGCTCATCAGTGTGCATCTTCCTTATACTGTCCAGTCTTTTCCTATACTATCCAGGCTGGGGAACAAGACTTATAAGTGTTAATTAACTGCAAAGGAAACATCAGGTCCCCTCCAATGCCAAATAGGGCCTTGATGTATAACGGGCCTCTGTAAATCTCAGAACTGAATGATAAGAAATACAAAGCATTTTTGTATGATACTGTTTTCCTGGAGTTCCGCTTTAACCGCATTTCCTTTTAAATAACTGCAAAAGGAAATGAAGGGAAACATTCAAAGTTTACAGTTTGTTACAAATAATCTTTTTCTATTAGGGTGGGCAAGGGTTGGAACCTCTGACAGACTTTTATTGCATCACGCATCCTCACTTCCTGTCCTGGTGGCTGGAGTTCCGCTTTGATTGTTATATAGAAAATCTATCTATCTGTTGTTATTGGAGATCTGGTAGAAGAGTGTTTGTGTATTTACTATCATTTTCTGCTGATTAAAGAACTCCCACTATCTAATATTTACTAGAATAGATCTAAGTCTTTTATTACAGCTAAAATACGCAAATTCTGAGCAAGAGAAAAATATATATACTGGTGTTTTAAATTAAAGCATATTTTCAGTGGAGGGGTGCTTAGCTATGGAGCATGCTTCTGACCTGACCTGTAATTTACTTTGCAATGCATTTTAATCTCATTAAGTGTATCCTGCTCTTGGATAAATCTCTTTACAAGATTAGGTCATACACAGTGAAATTAGGTTTTAAACATTTGCCTAATGTAAAATGTGAAAAGTATCAAGATTTTCAAATAAAATATTACTGACCCTAGAGCAATACTGTGCAGTCTATCTGTTGAATTAGGTTTGCATTTAAGTGGAACTCTGGACACTTTTCTTTAGTTTTCTAATGGAGGGGGAAAAGGGTCACAACCTCCACTGAAATTGTATTTCAGTATAAAAAAGAGTCACACCATCAAGAAACTCTATTGAGTGAAACATGTCGAGAGTGGTAGTGCCTTGTATACATATGCTTGAATAATCTATTTATCCTTTGTTATGGATGTATATTGTTTTTTTTTTCTCATGTTTTTCATTCTTTGCAATTAAATCTTTGAACTTTTATACTACTTTTTGAGTTCCGATCTCTACACCTGACACCGTTAAAAGTCCCTGGGGTTTGTTACCTCTCTGCCCTGTTTTTTGAATTTTTCATAATTGGGATGTGGTGTCCCTTAGTTTGACTCCTCCATCTTGCTTTCTATTAAACTCTACTGAAATTGTATTGTTTATATTGAATATGTGCAAAGGATGAGTCCCTATATGTGTCCAGATTAAATTTTATTATTTACTGAATTCAGTAAAATCACCAATGTGTTCCAGGGTTTCAGAAGTCTGGCCCCTTCCTTTGGGCTGGAATGCACAAGGGCTAGAATATGGACTGGAATATAGATTCTAGCCCTTGTGCCACACTAACCATTTCAGTCCAAATTCTGGCCCTTTCGAACTCCAGCACTGACGAAGGCAGACCTCTGAAGCCCCAAAACATGTTGGACTTTTTTACTGAGTGCAACAAATAATAACATTTTATAAACATAGTACTTTTCTTTTTAAACATAGCATGCCTAGGTCTCTGCTCTCTTTCAAAGCTCTTTTGGCCATACTTCTCCTATGAGTCACAGGAGTGCACTTGGTTCTGCACTCCTGTTACCCAAATTAAGCTGATAGCAGGCCAACGTCACAGAGCCGGCCCAGGCTCAGCAGGGATCCTTGCAATAATGTTGGGATCTGCCTAGATGCCTGACCGGCAGCTGGCTCAGCCTCTCAGCATGCTGTTGAGAGGCTGAGCCAGCCGCTTTTGCCCCCTTACAGTCTGGCACTCCAGTGAGTGCTGGAGGGGCAGATTGCATAGCGGTGACTCTGTGCTCAGAGCAGACCCAAGAACCTGTGTTGGCTCTCAGTGTAGAGCTGGTGGAAGACAGCTGAAGCACGGGATTGATGCTTCCATCCAAGAGATGAGTTTGTACGTTTATTTTGTTGAAATCCCGCACTTCCCTTTTAATTGTTCATTAATATCAAAAGATCATAATAGCCAGCTCCTGATTATTATTTTAGCTTAGAGATTTTGTATGCATCATGTAACAACAGTCAAGGAATATATTGAAATATATTTAAAGTCCAAACTTTTTTTCCATTTTGGACAGAACAGGGGAAAGTTAAAACCATCTATCTAATTAGGAAGATTTCTCTTCACTTCCTGTCCTGTAAACCCAACAGGAATTAAAAGGGTATATTTCCAGTGTGTAGGAAGTCCCCACATAGACCTTGTTTACACTTGCAGTTGGGGAGCATTAAAAAAAAAAAAGTATAAACGCTGTCACGTTCCACCACGGATCGCTCTTCAGAGGTCCAAGCTTATGTAATTGAGTCCTTAGACAGTTGTCAAAGGAATAAGTGCCCCCATTGAAAGGTTACCCTCTATTCCTCTTCCAGTAGTAACTTCAAATTGTGGATGTACCCTTGTTTCCATTCCCAGTGGCATTGGGGATCAGGAAAATTAGATAGAGTGAACTCCCTAACAAGGACACAAACATCAATAAAAGCCTAAAAGGCATTCTAATCCCTCACCTCCCTATCCAAAACTTAAAAAAAAAAAAGAACTGTTAACCTAAATTCTTGCATAACAGCAGAAGAGCAGCTTTGAAAATGGTAATTATAAGCAGCCATCTCACAGCAAATAAAGCATTGCTGTTTTATAGGCTCCCTGTATTTTACCAGGACACTGTTTGGACTCTATTATACGGAGAGCGGGAGGCCTACTCGCATTCCTCAACCTCACACCATCAATAAATGTGCTACTTGCCATAATCATCTGAATGACTTTATTCAGGCAATCTTCAGCTGCCTAAGGATCAGGATTGATCTATGTGGTAAAATTATGTTTCTACTGATTTGCTGGAGTGCAAAATGTTCATTTGCTTTGAAGAAAAAAAAAATCTTTATTTAAACCTCGGAAACCATTTTTTATTATCTTACCAAACATCTACAAAAATCTGGGGGTCAACTGAGATGAAATGTTTGCTAAAATACGTTAGAGTGACACAACCCTTGTAATTCTCACTAGAAGCTTTAAAGCCTTGAAAAGAATCCTATTTGCATCAAAGGTTTTAGCAGATACATGTATTTTACTGGAGTAGATTTAACTAATGATCATAATAGCACAGCTCAGACTTGGAAATGTCAGTCATCGGAAATCATTTTAATTCATGAGCATAAAATGACACCAATACATGAAATAACCTAAACTTCTTATTGAGATAAATGTATAACATAATAACAATTGAATGGAAATAAATGGAATAAACGGAGGTCCATAAAGTTTACCTATATCTAATGTAGTTTACTTTTTTCCTATGGCAAAATCTTCAATATACAGTAATATCGCTAATAAAATTCCCACAATCAATAACACAGTCACTTGCAAAGATTACTCTACTGGGACTTTTACTGCACACCCTCCATTCAGTCATATAGTCAAAAGGGCAGGTCCATATTTATGCTACAGGGAATCCCCGAGTTACAAACATCCGACTTGCGAACGACTCCTACTTAGGAACGGCACGCGGCGCCAGCGGGCACATCGGAAAACGATGTTGGAAAACAGCAGAAAACGACATTGGAAAACATCGGAAACGCTGCTCTGCGCATGCACGTCCGGATTACGAACAAATCCGACTTCAGAACAAACAGGCAGTCTCTAACCTGTTCGTAACCCGGGGACCTCCTCTAATCTGTTAGGCACTAATTTCTGTGATGTTTTAGAAAGCTTTCATTTAATCTGTGATTTGCCCATGCAGAGCAAAGCAACAGGATCACTTTAAGGCCTCTCTAGTGCATACCGTTCCTTAACTCCACTGTTGCATTATTCATCAAAGAAAGACAGTTCAGTGTAGGTTACAGCCGTTGCAGTAGGACCAGGTGACAGTGCTCAGCCAATGTCCAAGCACCTGCCCTAACTCTATACCTGGAAGTACTGGTTGTGCCCCCAGCTCCTGACCTCTGAACAGAGCTAAGTCAGGAATTTGACTTCACTGGCTGACTGTCATAGGGTAAACAAACAGAAGGCGCAAACATAAGACTTTATTGCCCAAGAAATAAAAACACAATTACTATCACAGTTACATAGTAGGTAAGGTTGAATAAAGACAATAGTCCATCCAATTCAACGTGTGTCAGTGTCAATAATTATTTCCCATATCCCTGAATGCTTTAAGATACACATCCAAGAGTCTTTTAAAAATATCAATACTCCCCACTGCCAGTTATTTATGCCGATGAATTAGGAGCCAATACTCATGCTCCAAAACACGTCCTGCCTCCTTTGACTTTACATCCGGGTACCTGCGTTCCACGCTGGTCAAGGCCATCCCTCTTTGACATCTCATCCTGGTACCTGCGTTCCACGATGATCTGATCCCGGCAGCGCGGCTGTCCTTCCTGGTGTCTCCCGTTGCAGCTCCCCCCTGCTGGTCGCCTGGGATCCATCCAAATGTGCTGCAACCTGGACATCCTTGGGACCTCTTACCGCTGGACTAACTATTTGCTATTATGAGCCTGTTTACTTTTTTCTCTATATAGGCAATAAAGTCTTGTGTTTACTGCACTTAGAAGCGCCTTCCTTTTGTTTACCCTTACCAGAGATTGCTTCCTTCTTGTCTTCCAAGACATCTGTCTGCCTGATCTGCACCTTACCTACACTGCGGACTATCATCTCTGGCCAGTTCTGTTGTCCAGAGCGCCCTACATTCGATTTACCTTGTGACTGTTACAGATATAAAGGTTTCCTTTAATCACCAGAAAAATAAATATTGGTTGACAGAATGTCTGTACTGAATTACCAGGGGTCCATCAACCAAAGGTGAACATTTTGAACCTCTGGTCCATTTGAATTATATTATTATAGAAGTTATATGCTTAATTAAGAACTAAGATACATGATTTTGTTTAGACGTGATCTACCAAATCTATCAAGCCATAGTACAAAAATAAGATAAATAAATAAAATGCAAACACTTTAATTTGGATTGAGCTACAATTATTTCTAAACATAAAGCAAATGGTAGAAAAAGTTTTAAGGAAAATGGCAGTGGGGTCCATTGTAGATAAGGCACCTCATCCCAAGAATTATTGCAAAAATGGGTGGTTGGGAAGAAATGGTAGAATCATGCTTTTAAATTTCTCCCATAAAACAGGGCTAGCAATGCTGTATAATGAAAGGCCGTATTTTTACATGAAGTGCTGTGAGGATGAGTGTGTGACCCAGCTGATGGCAAGAGCGGGTCAATGGATGCATTAAAGTTAAGTTAATAAATAAAATGACTTGTTCAGTCAAGCATGTGTTAATGACACAGCAAGCAAGGATATCACTCAAAACTTTATTGATCATTGTGAACTTTTCATCCTGGCCAGACATCCTCAAAAACAAATTGCATGTGTGAGAGCAACTGTTATAAAGAAATTAATAAAAAATTAAGTGTTTACATAGTTAGGTTGAAAAAAAAAGGTGCAAGCAGATCGAGTTCAACCAATATATAAAAAAATAATACATTCATTGAAAAAACTCCATATACAGAATCCAGATCCAGAGGAAGGATGATATTGTCTATTGTTTTTATTTTCCATTTTAAATAAACAGGTAGTATAGTATGAAGTATTATATGATGAAAATAGCCACCTGGCTAAATTAAACCCTCAGTTTTAAACACTTTCAGCAGCCAATTAAAAGTGATTGTAAAGGAAAAAAATGTGTATTAAAAAAAAGAATGAACATGTTATACTTATCTGTGCAATGGTTTTGCACAGAGCAGCCTCAATCCTCCTCTTCTCAGGTCCTCTGCTAGCGCACTGGGACCCTCCCCCTTGCCGAGTGCCCCCTTAACAAGCAGCTCTCTTCGGGGGCACTCGTACATGCTCACTCCCAAGCCGGTTCTCTGTGTCCATAAGACACTGAGCATGGTTCAGCCCTGCCCCCCCTCCTGCCTCACTGTCTGTGATTGACAGCAGCGGAAGCCAATGGCTCCTGCATCTGAGCCAACCAGGAGGGGGAGACCCTCGGGTCTCAAGCACATTGCTGGATCAAGATTGGGCTTAGGTAAGTAATAGGGGGCTGAGGGGGGAGCTGCACAGGTAAAAAAAAACTTCAGTCTTTACAACCACTTTATTCACTGAAGGTGGGCATAGATAGATTGAAATTCAGCTACTTTGGAAGGACCAGACGAATTTTGATCTGTGTGTGGTCCTCCCTGTTCAACAGAAGCAGTCTGTCAAATGAACATGATGAAAACCTCTGGTGATCAGCGGCTGCAGCTGCTGAACAGTGTATTCTGACAGCGCCAAGTCCTGCTGTCAGAACACAACGTCCTGGTGGGGAACACCTTGTTATTGTGGATGGAGGAATTTGCTGGCTGAACACAAAAAAAGTCATCCTCTGTTGGCAGCTTTACAGAGTAGAGATTGTGTCATGACAGCTACCACATGTTTTCTTTTTCACTGTGGCTCCTTTCTTTCCCAGGATCCTATAGAGTCACCCTTCTATGTAGGACTAGTGTTGTGCTTCCCTACACTACATGCATCAACCTCATAGCCTTGGATGGTAAGGATCTCCCCTACCCCTCTCTCCTCTTCCCCCTCCCTTCTCCAAGATAACAGACTGCACTGTCCATTGCTAATTCTTCCCTGAGAAGACTGGAAGTTTGGAGAAGCAGCACTGAGAGACAGAGAGACAGAAACATATATATATATATATATATATATATATATACTCTCTAGACTGCTGTCACCAGAACAGGTGTCCCAATTGGAATATTTTGCCTCCTTTTTCGATGACAACTCAAAATGTTTTATTGTCCACCGCTTTCTTTACTGAACACAATAGTCACTAAAACAGACAGGTGAATCCCCCCATTGAGACCATAGAGAGCAATAGAAAACCCGACAGGGATTCTAGCCCTTTCGTATTCTATTTAAAACTACAAAAAAAAGGTTTTGGCTTCACACACACTTTACCATAGATTTCAGAGGAGAGAATTACCAACATGATCCAACCACTTGATGACATGCCTCGATCCACCTCTATTAACAAACAAACACTCAGGGGGCCCAGGCATTCATGTTTTTTCCATGAAGGAAAAAGATACACGCAGACCTCTCTGGCATCAGTTTATCTTGGGGGGGAAAAAATAGCAATACAAGCAAAGCTTTGTAATCTGTCTGATCATTATTTCCTTTGAGATCTCTTAGCTGGCAGCGTATGCCACTGCCTACAGACACAAGATCATCAGCCAACATTCAGCCAGATTGGTTGACAATCATCTAAAGTCTATGGTCAGTCATTTCAGCAATAGCATAATTATCTCCCTGTCATTACATTCCATTGAACATGATGACAAAACATCTTAATGTGTGTTAATAGTCATATATTTCTAAAGCAGGACAAGGAAAAGAGAAAAAAAATATCAACAACTAATGAGATATTTATAACAAAAAAAAAGAAACCAGGATAATTACACCCACAGACATACAGTTCAGAATTCACACAAGAGAACGACAAAATGTAACTGAGTCAATGACAGCTTCTGGCATGTCCATAGCCACCAGCCGTGGAATCAACTAAGAAGCTTGGGTGGGAGCCAAAAAAAGGAGAGAAGCAACATGAAACTGCTGAACTATAACAAAAAATGTTTCCTTGCCAAGAAAGTGTAGAACCAAAGTAAATTCCTCATGTGCCAACTAGCTTTGGAAGTGTTGTTCAAAATTGCCTCATTCAAAAAAAGTGTTGCCTGAATAACCTAAAATGGATGCTATATTTTAACGCTTCATACATGTGTATGTCTGAGTTGTCTAGCCACTAAAGGAAGCAAGTGAATACTATGAAACTGTTGTCAATTAGATCGGATGACATTAAAAATCACAAGTTATCTTTTTAGTAAACTGGTAGCTAATGATGTATTGAGAATGATGTTATGGACTCTATATCAGCAAAACTGCAAGCTAAGCACAGAGAAACACTCATCTGGCATGAAAATTACTTTTAGCTAGTGGTAACCATATTCAACTGGACTCATTCTGTAATGTTGAAGGACATTTCAACACTCAGCCATACAGCTTATTCTGCACTGAGTGTTAGGAACATTTGAAAGCATTTGTAGCCACATGGTTAACTCAGTTCCCATAATATGATTACCACTGGACACATTCCATTATGGGAATAAGTTAGGTGTGACTATAAATGTTGAGTTCCTGAGGTTCTCCCCCTCCCATGGAGTCTCCTTTCAGAGTATTTCGGTAGTAGTATTTCAAGGTCCACCGGTAGTATTTTGGTGGACCTTGCCTCGGCAGGTCTCCCGAAGAATAGGGTCCCTCTGGTTTTGGCCATAAAACTATGAGTACCTAGTCCCTGTCAAGTCTTGAGCCCAGAGTTTCATAGCCAGGGTTCTCTCTCTTTGAAGGAGAACCATGGGTTACCCTCTGTGCACTTTATTGTGTGCTCACTTTCTTATTGTACCTGGTGTTTAGCTTTGTGTATGCACACACCACACTGTGTAGCTAAAGAAGAAAAAAAAAATTTGAGCTAAGGAAGCCAATTGGATGAGTTGCAAAATGTTTTTACATTAAAATTCCAGCTGAATGTGACTAACTACTATCAGCTATACCATGACCTGGATAAATGAGAGCCATCACATAAATATTACTTTTACTATAAAGTATTATATATACAATCATTAATATGTATTATGCTGTGATATAAATTGAATAGATTGCTTACAATCTATTACAGGGTTATAATGGTTTCCTGTCGCATCTTCATGGCAGCATACACTCTGGGTTGTGACTCCGCCTCCACAACCTGATAGGACCACATAACTATAAGATGAAGACACGGCCCCCGCCCCAGCATTCTCTTATTTTTCCTCACCTGTTGGGACGCACTGAACATCACCCCCTTACCGCTTCGCCCCAGCCAGGTTCTAGCCTCTCCTGGTTTGGAAGTCCTTGCCGGTACAGCCTCTAAAGGAAGCTAAATGGAAGGAACCCCACTCTGGTGATCTCAGGGGTATCGTATCTTTCTCAGTTATTATTACCTACTGCCTTTGTGTGGAACCTTAAACAGGTTTAAAGCACCATGATGACTGCCGCTGTGTAAAACCTTAAACAGGTTTAAAGCACCATGATGACTGCCGCTGTGTAAAACCTTAAACAGGTTTAAAGCACCATGATGACCGCCGCTGTGTAAAACCTTAAACAGGTTTAAAGCACCATGATGACCACCGCTGTGTAAAACCTTAAATAGGTTTAAAGCACTATGATGATTGCCCCTGTGTAGAACCTTAAACAGGTTCAAAGCACCACCATACTCCTGACCTCGGTGGAAAGCCTTAAACAGGCTTAAAACACCATTTCATTATACAGTGTGACAGGGCAAACACACATCTTCAAGGTACATTTAAGCCTTAAATAGGCTTACCGTTATGCAGTGGTCTCCCCCTCCTGTTTTTTTCTGTATAGCTGTGTATTCACAGCACTGCTGGGTCCTGTAGTCCCTCTCCACCGCTCCCCCTCTGCGCCGAGCGTCCTAGGCTGTTCCTTGTATCTTGAACCAGAGATCGCTGAATTGCTGCAGTTTGTTTGCCTGTCTTACAACAAAGCTCCTATTTCATCCTACTGAGGTAAAAGCCTGTTTTTTTCTCTGCATCTACTTCCTGCATAAGCTGCTGTGTTTTACCTCACCTGTGCTTCCTATGTCAATTAGTATGTGTCAATTAGTATCTCCTTAGGCTTGCCTTATTCCTTGCTATGGAGACCACTGCCCTAGCAGATCACCACCAGCTATTAGGTAAGGGGGGAGGATTTTTGGTAAGTATTGAAGATTGAAAAAAAGAGAGCAATCCTAACGCTGCCTAAATGGTTAGCCCTACCAGGTCCGCAAAATCTTCTGATTCAAGGCACAGAGAGACTTCACGCAGGAGAAGCCATTCTGGCCACAGACGGAGCCGCTCCAGTCGCAGGAGAAGTCGCTCAGGCCACAGAGGGAGTCGCAGGAGAAGTCGCTCAGGCCACAGAGGGAGTCGCAGGCCACAGAGGGAGTCGCAGGAGAAGTCGCTCAGGCCACAGAGGGAGTCGCAGGAGAAGTCGCTCCAGTTCTTACTCCAGACACAGCCGCTCCTATCATAGAGGATCTTCTGTCCATAGACAGTGATCACCAGTGCGACCCTCTGGAAACGCATGTTGGATATGCGGGGCCGCAGCCCTTCCCGATAATTAGCCTGCCGTAGATGCTTTGAGGAGGCTACTAGGGAAAAAGAATCGCAGTTTAGAGAGCCTGTAGCTCCACAGATTCTTACTCCGGAGACAGAGTTATCAACGCGAAGTGCCTCACCTGCTCATCCCAGCACAGGATTCCCCGTCTGACAATGAGGGGTTGGAAGCAACTGCAGGGTTTGATTTTTGCTAATTGAACCGTGTGTCAAATCGGTCAAGGAAGCGATCGGATGGAAGGAACCCCAGGAAGTCCAACCAAAGCGGAAAAAATACTTCCCAAACCTTAAATGGGACTCAGAGGCCTTTCCGTTCATTGAGGAATTGGATGATTTAAGTAAAGAGGAATGGCAAGGACCCGAGAAGAGATCGAGTCTGAATAACAGGCTTTCCAAATTACATCCCTTGAAGGAACCTAAAGTGAATCCTCTTGTCTCTCCTCCCATTGTAGACGCATCTCTCATGCGGTTAGTCAGGCATGTGACATTGCCAATCGAAGATGCAATGACATATCTTGGATAGGAGGATCGACACTGATATGAAGAGGGCCTACCTTGCAGCAGACTGGCTGTGGCACTTGCAGCTGTAGGCAGGGATATTTCCAGCTTGTCATCAAACACTGAGAGGTTGGTCTCAGTAGGCGTGGACCAGGAGAGCATAATAAAAGCTCTACAGGAGTTAAGTCTCGCGGGGACTTTTGTGGCAGAGGCTTCGGTGGATGCGATTAAATCGTCATCAAGGGCCATGTTGGCCTCCGTAATGGCCAGGCGGGCACTGTGGCTGAAACCCTGGTCAGCGGATCCTGTCTCCAAATCAAATTGGTGCCGCATTCCATATGACGGCGAGAACCTTTTCGGTGCAAAGCTGGACTCAGCAATTTCAAAGGTGACCGGTGGGAAGTCGGGACTGATTCCATCGGACAGAAAACCGAAACAGCAGAGGCCTCCTCCCTTCAGACATAATCTGCCAGACAGATACAGGGATGCTAAATCCTATAGGCCAGGAAAATAATACAGGAGGGGCTGGAAGAACCCCCAGACATCCTTTATGAAGTTTCAGAAGCCCAAGACTCCCGCTTCCAGTGACCAAAAGCCCAGTCAGCATTAGTGGGGGCAAGGCTTTCTAAATTCAAGCTGGTTTGGGCGGAAGCAATAAAGGACCCTTGGACAGTGGCTACTGTCCATTTCGGGCACAGATGGCCCTTCAAGAGACGTCCCCCAGGGGATCATTTTTGTCCCACCAGACTTCCACCTTCAGGGGATAAACGGTTACTGTTGACCAGTTACATCCAAGAGCTTCTCCAGAAGAAGGCGATAATAGAGGTGCCTGCATCACAGAGGGGTCAGGGATTCTACTCCCCATTATTTCTGGTCAAGAAAAAATCTGGGGACCTTCAGCCAGTCTTGGTTCTAAAAGAACCTCAATCGCTCCATTCGAGTGGAGTCGTTCAAGATGGAGAGTTTACAATCAATCCTCCAGGCCATAAATCTGGGAGACTGGATGCTCTCCATAGACCTCCAGGACGCATATCTTCACGTCCCGATCCATGTTGCTTTCCTGAAGTTCCTTCGGTTCTCGGTGAATCAGGGCCACTTCCAGTTTCAGGGTCTCCCGTTCGGGATCTCTACTGCCCCCAGAAATTTCACCAAGGTACTACTACCAGTAATCGCATCCTTAAGGGAGAAAGGGTTGAGAGTCCATCACTACCTGGACGACATCCTCCTCCTTTCAAGCAACCAGGAGTCCCTTGTCCAACATCGGGAGGTCCTAGTTTCCACACTACAAAGACTGGGCTGGTTGATAAACTGGAAAAAAAGCAATGCTCATCCCACCCAGAGGCTGATCTTCCTGGGTGCGGAACTGGATACCCGGACAAACACGGTGGAACTACCGGCAGAAAAGATTTCCCCACTGATTCAGAGGGTGAGAAGAGCAATCTCAGCAACATCCCTTCCAGCCAGAGCATGTCTCAGTCTCCTAGGCTCTCTGTCTGCGACCATTCCTATGGTCCAGTGGGCCCAATGGAACGCAAGACCCCTTCAAACGTCCTTTTTCTGCGCCAATGGGACAGCTTATCCATGACCCAACCGATCTACATCTCGGAGGAGGTCAAGCGATCCTTGCAGTGGTGGACTCGTCCCTGCAATCTGAGGAGATGCAAGCACATAGTTCCCCCCTCCTCAGGAAACGGTAACCTCAGATGCCAGTTTGGAGGGATGGGGGGCACACTACCTGCACTACGCGGCCCAAGGGCGCTGGCCATTCAGGATCCAGGACGCAGTCTCCAATGTGCTGGAGATGAAAGCAGCCTTTCAGGCACTCCTGGCCTTCAGTACTTACCTGAGGGGGAAGCAAGTCCTCCTGAAGATGGACAACAGGGTGGCCGTTGCCTACATCAACAGGCAGGGAGGCACCAGAAGCTCCTCCCTGATGTAGGAAGTTCGCCCCGTGATGGAGTGGGCACAATCGAACCTATTGGACCTGAGAGCGACCTATATCCCAGGGGTCGAGAATCTCCTAGCATTTGCGATAATAATTCAGACCTGGGGCTCACCAGACATAGACCTGGCGGCCACACCAGCCAATGCAAAGGTTCCTATCAAGAATCCCCTTTCCGTCAGCGGAGGGAGTAGATTGTCTACAACATCCCTGGAGCTTCAACCTCCGGTACATTTTCCCTCCGACTCCCCTCATAGCGAGGTTCCTTCTGAGGCTCAAGAGGTCGACGGCACTAGTAGTGGCGGTGATCCCTTTCTGGCCGAGGAGGCCTTGGTTCACTACTCTCCTTCAGTTGAACGCAACGGATCCTCTCCCTCTTCCGCTGTCAGCAGATATGCTCTCTCAGGACCAACATCCGAACCTGGAGAGGCTACATCTGATGGCCTGGAGGCTGAGAGGTCTAGGTACCTAGAACAGGGCTGTTCTCAGAGGGTAGTGGAAACATTACTCCAGGCTAGGAAGCAAGACTACCAACAACACCTACAGAAGGATCTGGGAGAAGTTTACCGCCTTCTCTCAACAACAAGGTTGGGACATATCTTCTCTGACAGCTCCTCAAATCCTTGAATATCTGCAGTCAGGCCTAGAGAAGGGTCTTCGATCGGGGTCAAATGGGCACATGATCCTCTGGTTATCCAATTTCAGAGGGCCTGTCTTAAACTAAGGCCACCTAGGAAACCATCATTCCCAGCATGGGACCTCTCAGTCGTCCTGGAAATACTGTCCAATGATCCATTCTCTCCACTCGACAACATTTTCCCTTTGGAACCTGACGCTTAAAATCTCATTTCTGATTGCTATCACTTCAGAAAAGAGGGTCTCAGAGATGCAAGCCTTGATGGCCAAAGAACCGTATCTAGTCATCTACCCGGACAGGATAGTATTAAACCTTCAGATCGTTTCGTACCTAAGGTATCCTCATTTCACTTTAATCAGGAGATCAACCTTCCAGCCCTTATCACAGATCAAGGTGATCCTCATCCTCTGGATGTCAGGGGCAACATCCTGAAGTACCTCTCAGCAACAGAATTGATCAGGAGATCGGAGAACCTCTTAGTCATCCCATACGGCCATAGAAAAGGTCAGGCGGCCTCGGCTCACACCATCGCTTCATGGCTGGTGAAGACTATCAAAAAGGCATACTCACTGAGTGAGAAACAGATTCCGGGGGGCTTAGAGGCACATTTCACCAGGGCGGTGGCAACTTCTTGGGCAACCTATTGTATATTGTAGGGTCTCGGCAGAGACTATTTGTAAGGCGGCTACCTGGTCTTCCAGAAACCCCTTTATGTCACATTATAGGGTGGATTCTGCACAACTTTCAACAGTAGATTTGGGAAGGGCCATAATTCAGGCCAACTCCTGTTTCTTGTTAATAAATTTATTTTTCTTGCATTCCCACCCAGTCTGCGAGTTACTCCCCAGAGTGTATGCTGCCATGATGCGACAGGAAAACGGAAAATTGTATACTTACCTTTCCGTAATTTTCCTTTCCTGTCGCATCTTCATGGCAGCATACAATAAACCCACCCATAGAAGGTGATTAATATATATATGGAGAATGCTGGGGCGGGGGCCGTGTCTTCATCTTATAGTTATGTGGTCCTATCAGGTTGTGGAGGCGGAGTCACAACCCAGAGTGTATGCTGCCATGAAGATGCGACAGGAAAGGAAAATTACGGAAAGAGTATACAATTTTCCGTTTTCTTGCTTTGTAGCGCTAAAGCACCTGAAAACCGTCCCAATGTGAAAGGGGTCTTAGCCCGCTGTGTCTCCAATATCCTTATAACTTACAGTGTGTAAGGGGGTAATTATCCTATATTTTATCCCATGGACAATTTGTAGTTTATATATAATAACTATAAAAAGGACTGACGCAGGCAATGATCACCTTCGGGTCTGCATTTCAACAAGGAGAACAAAAAACAGATTCTATTTCTGAAATATCGTTATCTTCGTTGTAAAATTTATAATGCTCTCTGTCTAATGTTTTCAGCTACCAGAAATAAAAAAGGATTAATTTAGCCAGCTTCAAAGCAATGTTTTGCATACAAGAAGTAATCTTTCTATCTAATCTTCACACGCATACCAAAATATTTCCCCCGAGGTTTAATACATAAAACAAATACTATTCATTGACTAACAAACATGAAAAATAAACTGTGATCAATGGTGATGTTTCTATAAACTAAATTTTGTAACCCATTTGATTCCAAGGGTTAAAAAAGTGGATAAATTCACTAAGACGGTTTTCTAACACGCTGTCTCTACGATCTACATTCAGGTGCAAATGTATTTGTTATTGCATCCTAAATGCAGGTAGAAAATGCAGACGGCACCAAATCAGTACTCCGTACAATGCAGTAGGGTGCAGTGCATTTTTAAGAGTAGTGCAAGAACTACTTTTTGCGCGATCCGGTGCAATTTGCAGCCGATCCAAATGAATGGTATGAACTGGCCCTAAAGAAACGTATTATTACAGAATATTAGTAAATACATCACAAAAATATTACTGTTAGCACAATACGGTAGTCTCTATATTTCAATGACACAAACAAATATAGTGCAAGGTCAGTGTGCCCGTTACCAACACACAGAGCAGTGAGTAATGTCACACCTGAATTCTGAAAAAATGGGACTTGTGAAAGGTAAATAAAAAGGAGTGTCCGATCTCTAATGAAATGCAAGTTGGAAGGTGAATCGGTGATCGTTTTATTGAAAGTAGTGACAAGTGATCAAGCCAACGGTTTTCGGGGGAATAGAGACTCTCCCATCCTCCGGGCTGTTGCTGTATGCTAATCGTAAATGGGGAAGGATCCCAAACAGGTGTGTCTGTGACACCAAAATCAGAATGATGAATGTCTGCTGTGTTTGCAGAGCTCTGTGCTGTCCCTGCAAAAACAGCAGACATTCACCATTCTGATTTCGGTGTCACAGACACACCTGCTTGGGATCCTTCCACATTCACCAAGAGTAAGGGGGAGTCTCTGTTCCCTGAAACGCGTTGGCTTGATCACTTGTCGCTACCTTTAATAAAATGATCACAAATTCACCTTCCAACTTGCATTTCATTAGATATCGGGCGCTCCTTTTTACCTACTTTTACAAGGACCTCAAGGCCGTACCCAGAGGTAGCAGCGCCAGCCCCCAAAAAGGGCTTACTGACACCTTTCTGATAAGTTGGGAAGAAATCATCAGGAGATAACTCTTCCAACCCGCCCCCACAAATACTACCCACCCATAGACCCACAACTGAGTGAGTCAGTCCAGTACGATCTCCAACCCCAAAGAGTAAAAATGTGACTGTAAGTGCTGGAAATCCTCCATCCATATAAGCGAGGTGGATAAAGGTATTCTCCCCAGTAAGACATTGTATTCTGAAAGTAGGGACTCTTCTGCTGTCAGAATACACTGATCATCGCCGGCAGATGACTGGCTGCAGCCTCTGATTATAAAAAGGTTTCCAAAATTTCTGTTTGACAGAAGCCGATCTAGTGATCAACTTCTGTCAAACAGGAATGGCCATACATGGATCGAAATCGGGTCAGTCTCTGCCTAACCAGTCAAATATCGATCTATTTATGACCAGCTTAAAAATGTAACACCCATTACACAGGCATGGTCCATTGGGGTTACCAAAATCACCCACCCTGAGAAATGTCATGCAGATACTGGCTGAAGTGCATGTTGAGATAAAGAGGCTGTAAAGAGAATGCAGGAGATCAGCAGCGTTAAGATGCAACAAAGAATTTAAAAAGGTAAAATAAACATTTTATTTGAAAAAAAAAAAAAGTCAATGATTATATTACATAGAGCTTTTAGCAAACTAAATGTCATTTATTTAGTATTTGCAAAATCGCATGTACTTTAAGCTGCAGTTAGCTTTTGACAAGATACTTCAGTCATTTTACACCATTGCATTACCGTTACCATTGCATTGGTAACCATAATGATACACACACGATTCTTTACCAAAGAAAGATGCAATATAGGAACAAGACAAATTCAACACTTGTCCATTTTTCAGAAATAAAACACATGTATGCAAATGATTTAAGAATAGAAATCCCACTCAGTACTGTATGGCTAGTTCACATTAATGTGCTTTTTACGAAAAAGAAGGCCTACTGAAATCAATGGTAAAACAGAGGCTTGTGTGTTATGAAGTTTTTTTGTAGTTTTCTAACACATCTTCAGATCAGATGCAGCTGCTATTCAGGTATTTTTACAGCCAGTGGGGCTGGTGTTCTGATGAGAAAGATCCCTTCATCGGATTGTGTCTGCCTTATACTGCGCAGGCGCATCGCTTGCGCAGTTCGGAGGACAAAGGAGACGCCAAAAGTCTCCGAAGATGAACAGCTGATCATCAGCTCTACATGGCGCCTGCACACTTAGTAGTACATTCTGTCACACGCTCCCGATGTTGTAAGACACCACTTTGTAACAGGGCCCCTTGCGGGCTCGCTTCGCTTGCCTTTCCACCATTCTCCTTTACAGCTGACCCAATATATGGCACTTCCAGGTTTAGGAGAAGCCTGTGAGCTCCTTCCGTTATGTAGTAGTTGGGCTTAGGAACCAATTGGAAGGCTTGAATACTGTCACGTGATTGAATAGGTGACATCATCGTTCTTTAACATCTAATATTTTGCGGCAGCTAAGATGAGGGAAGAAGTGGTGGGGAATGTCTTTAAATTTGCCTCCCTTAAGAAAAAAACAATATCTTCTGTTTTTGCTCCCATACAGGTCCGAGATGGGGGGGGGGGGGGGGGGGGGCAGCTGTTCTAGGTACAATGTTTTTGTGTGGAATCACTTATGTTCCCTAATTCTCTGCACTGCTCGTCACTCCTTTCAGGTGGCCTGGCCTTGCGCCCGCACACTCTCCCCCAGCTCTCTATTATGATGGTGGCGCCCAGACAGCAGCAAGGGAGGCTGGGGCAGGGTGGGTGGGAAAAAGTGGGGTGCAAGTGGGCCATCTTAACCTGTGACACCGAAATAGATGAGCCAAGAGGAGGAAATGCAGAGGATGGCAGGAAAAGGGGGAGGCCAGAGCAGCAGAGGGATGAAGCCAGGCCTGTGTGGTTAGAGAAGAAGAAAAAGAGTATAGGAGAGACTGAGGGTGAGGCAGGAGAAAGAGTGAGTGGTGTGTGGTCTACTACAGATAAATGTCGAGGTCACATGACTGAATGTACCACTACGCATGCTGCCACTTTCTAAATGTGTAATTCAAACACGTGTGCATTTAGAGAGATATAAAGTAGATAAATAAGTAGATTTTCGCCAGCACACCAAGGATCATCAATTTCGTCCAAGCGGTTTTTATTCAAGCAAAATCACAAAATGGTGTAGTGCAACATTTCAGAGCCACGTAGGACCCCTTCGTCAGGCACGTGTCATCACATGCCTGAAGAAGAGGTACTGCATGGCTCCAAAACATTGCACTGCACCATTTTTTTTATGTAATCTTTCCTGTATAAAAACCGTTTGGACGAAATTGATGATCCTTGGTGTGCTGGCGAATATTTACTTATCACACAGGTTCCAGTATCCAGCTGGTGGTCGCTACAGCACCCAGTACCTTAAGAGCTCATTCCAGGAACATGTGCCGTCCATTTGGACAGTCCACAGTCCATATAGACTGTGGACTGTAGATAGATACAAACACCTGCACATTGCGATATACTACATGTGCGACCTCCCTACTGTTCATGTATTATGTGTAGGCAAGGTGGTGAAGGGGGGGCAGCTATATTTTAAATATTTTTTTATCTTTAAAATACACTGACATGAGCATAGTAAACTAGGGGGGGGGGGGGGCACTAGATGACCTGTTCCACACTATTCACATAATCTTGACACACTATTCACATAATCTTGACACACTATTCACATAATCTTGACAAACATTTTCACAACCCCTTTCAAATTGGACTAATTATAGAAGCCAGGTGCCTGGTATTCCCCACCATAAACCTATATATATATGACAGGTCTTATTTCACTTTAACCTACATATGGTTTCACAGCAAAATGAAGATACGGAAACAAGAAGCAAGCGAGGATGATATGCGGACATGGCGGCGTTTATTGTTATAAGCACATACAAGTAAAAATGTTCAATGCTGCAGGTATGGAGAGATTAGCTGTGCCACTTTACCTATTTGTTCTATCATCTCCTCTAATAGAATGTATTATTTCTCACATGCTCAGAATAAACATATTCAAATACAGCCATATGGCTTGGAAGTAAAAGCACAAACACTAATACAAAATCACCCAATTAGGCTTTTCAGTTACTAATGCAATACAAAAGAACTCCCCAGAGAAGTGTGATGTAATGTGATGTTTAAGGCCACTTTCATCTCTGCTCCCAGGAATAGAAATTGCATTCTCCACTCTTAGTAATCATGACTGCTCTGCTGGATATAAACACTGGATACGTTTCAGTTAAAAATTGGATTTTTTTTTCTGCTGGATTTTAAACCTTTCTGTTGGGACCAACATCAAAACCCCTCTTCCTCAGAAATCACTTACTCTAGGCAGAATTTGGCATGAATTTAGCTTGTAGCTTTTTTTTATGATGTCTATGTTGTTTGAATTCAGTGTCATCTTGCAGGTTTGTCATCATGCATAGAAAAATACTGCCTACTGATGCAACCAGTCATGTGACAGCTACTTAGTCTATGCGTGCAGACCAGTGTATCGCTTGCATCACAAACAATTGAGTAATGATTTGTTTATGATTTGTTGTCTCTGGCAATAAAAAAAAGGCTGTATAGGGAAGCCATCCTTTATGTTTCCCAAGCCTATCTTTTGAGATCTCCCCTCTTTTAGAAATACCCGGCCCAGTTTTTTCCCCCGGAGTCGTTAAAACCAGTTACCGCATTTATATACTTGATCTCTTACATACCTGCTATTATATAACTCTTTTACACACCTGATCAGCCGAAAAGAACATGACATACCGAACTACACTCTACAGAATGTTTGGGTCATTATCACCGGTCTCTTATTCTTTTTCTTTGCGTGTCAAAATGTTTACCATATGTCCAAGATTGGACAGCAACTCTTGGAATGTTACTATTTGAAATCTATGTTCTTTACATATCGGTAGCGAAATTATATTGATAATACTTGTTTATGCATGTTTAATAAAATACGATTGACTTAAAAAAAAAAAAAAGCCTGTATAAGAATAATCATGGTACCCTAATATAGGTAGTGAGAGCTTGCAACCACATTTTTTTAGTTTGGAATGGTACAATAAACCCATATTTTGCAAAATACAGGCTAAAATACATTTACTCTGCAAGATGCATTCTAATACTTGTCAAGGCAACCATGTGCAATATGGCTAACCAAATACATTTTTATAAAAGTAATTACAAGTATGTCACAGCAGGCTTGATGCTAACACAAAGCACACTTGTCCTGCCACCCTGCTTGGCATAGTGACATTACTGATTTAAAGAGTCGTTGTCTGTGGCTCAGTTGCTATACACCTGGGAAGTCTACAGGATAGTCAATCAACATTATGAGTCTGTTGCCTTGCACATGTGCACAATGTACTGTGGCTGCATGATAATGAACCTCTGTTTACATTCTGCAAAAGTCCACTATGAGGCTAGGTACTGCCCATTACATAGTATAGGCAGTGCTTATCGTCATGGCACTGCAGGTAATAACAGGTTGGCTAGCAATTGATGGAACCAACTGATGAAACCGACAAGCAAGGGTACTGCCTGGAGCTATTCTTGGTTATGTATTCACTATATTACTGCCAAATAAGCAGTAATGAAAAAGATCACTTGACATGCATGGAGTACGCTATGTCCATGCTGGGTAAATGGGAGATTGTTCAGGAACCTAATTGGCACCGGACAAGATGTCCCTATTTTATACTATTCTTGCTGTACTGTGTGAATTTTATAGTATGTTTTACTTAATGCAGGCTGCCACTTGTTCGCTCCTTGGTTATGCCCACTGTGGTGAATATAATAGCTTCACGGAGCTAAATATGATGACATCATCGGTAACAATGTATAATAACAATCGCTTTAAAAGCACAATTGGCCAAGATCTGTTTTGCGGCCAATTGATTCATCCAGACAGCGGTGTTCCACAAATAATTAGGATTAAATCAATGTATGTATAATTTAGAAACTTTCATGAAATTGCTAAGTAGTTTCTGCCTTAATATGGCACAGGCATTAGCAGTGGGATTGCCTTTAAGATGATTACTAGAGAGCCAATTAGGCACTAAAATGATTTTACCGTGATTCCCATCATTAATAGTTATTCCACTGATCATCCTGTTATGAGACATTGAAATCCCAGGCCCTTACCTCTTGTACCACACACCTTAGAAGCTACTACTTTGGTTTTGTGAAAAGGCTATTTTCATGCATTTCTGTGGTAAAAGGAAAATTCCATTGTGAAGGTAATATATTTCCATACTCTCGAAGAAAAAAACTTCAGTTATAGGAAAATTATATTTATGACATCAATGATCCCTGCGTGATATCCATTTAATCATCCCAGAAATTTGTCAATAGACAGAAATACTTTATCTCAGCTACCTTCTGCTCTGCGCACTAAACCCTCGGCATGAGGCTGTCCCAGAAAGTATCTTCAGCAACCAGAACTGCCCCAAACAAGTCACAGTGAGCCGAAGATGCCGATTTCCAATAGGGGTAAAAAGAACCTGGGGATGGGGATGTTAGTGCAGAGAAGTTTAGTATGAAAGTAACAGTTTTTGGTTTACTGGTCTTATGATATTGCTGATTACTATGAGAGGATGGATTAGAACCTTCATTAAAAGTGTCCAAGCGATGGTCCTTTAACAGATCTTGTCTAGACAATATTGAGCTGGTGGTAAAAAAAGAGTCTTGACAGACCTGACATAATGATGAATTTAAAATCTTGGTCACAAATTAATAATAGTGAACTGTTAAAGATGAACATGGTCCTTTCATTTTTGGGTTTTAAATCACTTGATGGCTTCTTTTATCTCAGATAGACCCTAGTAATATTTATCTCTGCCCTTTCCAATGCTTTGGCGAAAGCTGTCACTCTTGCAGCTACGCTACTCAAATATTTGGTTGTCCGTCTTATGGAGCACAGCAACATCAAAGCATCATCAGATGACCTTGTAATAGTTGTTTCAATTAGGTGGTATATTTTGCCACTGGAGAATCCAAGGTTAGACAAAATCAACGATCATAAAAACTGAAATACCAATTTTGAGTAGAATTGCCTTGTAAGAATAATTGATATGCTATTAAATGTTAGGCATGCAAAAAATCCATAGCTACCAGACATTTATTTTTATGTTTAGGCTTAAAAAAAATAATAGCAGATTCATCATTAATGAATAAACAATAGTAAATGACGGCATTAAGTAAGGCAAAAAGCAATTCTGCCAAAAACAGACTTCTTATTGATAATATTGGTTTGTCTACAACATTGCTGATAACACTGTATCCATTAGCAAAATTCACAGTAAATCAAAATAAATAAAGGTATTATATAACTATAAAAGCTTATCAGGTCTATTTAAAGGAAACCTATACTGTAAGAAATAAAGTTAGCAGGCCTGACCTCTCTAACGGTAAACGCTAGTTTTCCTGGTTCTTTTGCTCAGTGCCATCACTTAATGAACTTACACCATTCAGGATATTTGACTCCACTTACTACATGCATGTTCTTGCTTAGGTCTCAGGAAATTAAGACAGAGGGGTTGAGTCAGGTGCCGCTGAGCATGGTAGCCAATCAACATCTAACTTCAGCATGTTCAATTAGGCTTTGCCAAAAAAAAAAAAAAAAGAAAGAAAATTGAAGCTGATTGGTTTCTATGCAGAGCTGCACCAGGTTTTGTACCCTCCAGTTTATGTAAATGAACCCCAGAGACGTCCGGACAATTGACATTTTTTAGAAGGAGCTCAGAAACACACATATTTCTCTCTGTACAGGCTTCTTTTAGAGCCAATCAAAACATTTTGTTATTGGCGGTGGAGAAAAGATAGAAATCCTGTTACAGGCCTTTGTCTTCGTTGGGGAGATTACCATTCACTTCCTCACAGGACAGGAAGTGATGGGAAGTCTCCCTTTTGCAGAGACAGACTGCACCAAAACATGTTTTTTTAGTAAAATGGGGAAAGTTTAGAATTTCTGTCAAGTTATTATTACTGTCAATGTTGTCCTGTCCCAGTCTCCCCTTAAATCGTGTTCTGTTGGTATACAGTCAAGAAGTAGATTCCAGGTTTTTGATAGTCAGATAAGTGTAAAATGTCTTGATGAGTTGTGGCATTTTGCATCTGCTTTTATGTTATAATCCATAGTGATGTCATAAATAGTTATAGAATTTCTACTCATATAACTGATGATGTCATGTGTGACCCGGCAACAATTAAGGCTACAAACGGTCCTCCCAACCCCCCCCCCCCAAAAAAAATAGCAGAGAGTTATTCACATTAGACATCAGTGGAGAAACCCTTTTAGCCATGTTCAACTGGATTCGGTTCATCTGATTATACAGTGCCTTGCGTTCTAGAATATGTAATCATGCCTTTCTGATGACATTTTAAATGTCCAGCTAGACAAATAATTGCAGCGATAATTGATAGCCAAGTTAGGCTGGGAGATTATTGATTGTCAGAGTATCCACTGGAAAAAATGCTTAGCATACAAACGTTGCGCCCTGGATGTGTGTGCCTGGCTGTTTCATTTTTTTTTTTTTCTATCGTATCTGTGGAATCAGGAGCAAAAGATTGATCTGAGAAATGATTATTTTACAAATAAATGTATTATAATTGAGAAAGAAAACAATGTACTCATTACTGTGGATTAAAACCACTGATGCCAACGCATCATAGTTAACAAAGATAACAAGGCAGAGACAGGCTTGTCAATCCTCTATACTGCATAATCATGTTTTTATATAGTCATAAAAAAAAAAAAAAAAAAACATAATAGGTGGTAGAATAGACACAAAGCCAAATGCTAAATGGGGCTTTGTGTTTTCAACAAAAAACACAAAGCCCAGGCTAAAAAGGCACTTCCTTGCTCCGACCTCCATCTCCCATTCCTTTCTCCAAGCTAACAGACTGGAATCTTAGTCCGTAGGGTTCAATTTTGAGTTGGCCCACCCTTTGCAGCTATAACAGCTTCAACTCTTCTGGAAAGGCTGTCCACAAGGTTTAGGAGCGTAGGAATGGTATAGGAATGTTTGATCATTATTCCAAAAGCGCATTTGTGAGGTCAGGCACTGTAGCGGACGAGAAGGCCTGGCTCCCAGTGTCCGCTCTAATTCATCCCAAAGGTGTTCTATCAGGTTAAGGTCAGGACTCAATCCTGTGCAGGATTGTGCAGGCCAGTCAAGTTCCTCCACCCCAAACTTGCTCATCTATGTCTTTATGAACCATTGTGCGCAATCATGTTGATTTTAGGCTGTGATATAATACAGACAATTCCAAGGCTCACTATACATGTTACAATCTGACTTTACAATCTCTGGACAATCAACTTCAGAGCTACCAAAACTATGTAACATGAAACCCTACCTAAAATTAGTCAACCAATCCAGTACCAATACAGTACTTGGTAGTGGATTTAAAGGAGATTGTACGTGTGCAGTGGGTTTAAGCCCTACATTTTTGAGACAGTAGTGTTTATTATTCTTCAAGCCAACCCAATTGTATAATTGTAAATTATGAGGTTATGACAGCATTCACTCCCATAGCTCCTGCCCATTATTGATGACATGTACAAGATGTCCTAATTTTGGCAGCCAATCCTGCTTTGCAAATTGAAGAGGGGGCTGAGCATAGACCAAATATGGGAATTGTTGCAAAGATCAGGTGAGGTGAGGTGTGGTCAGACTGAGGTCCCATTCACACTTGGCGATTTGCAACCACTGGCAAAATCATTGTAAATTTACCTGTGATTCAAAATCATGTGGCAATCACTGCAAAATGAGACATGTTTGGCTGCCATTCATACTAATTGGCATCCCAAATGTGGTACGATTTTGCTACGATTGGTACGTGACTGTATAAGCTTTATACAATTCACTTTAGATTTACCAAAGCTATATAATATGAGTTCCTACCTTACCTAACTAATCAATATGTACTCAAACAGGTAGGTCCTTCCACTACATACTTGCTGGTAGATCTAAAAAAGATTATGGTAGATTAGATGGAGTTCCAAGCTGCCCCAATTCTGGTTGTTCAAGTAGAATAGGACAAAGAGAGCCCCAAATTAAATATCCTTGGGAGTCAATAGTCTTTTTTTGTCCAACTGGTTACAACAATCAGGTCAAAATGTCTTCGGGCGTCCATACTCGCCCTTACAGCCTCAAAATATCCTTAAGCGTCCATAATCTTTTTGTCCAACTGGTTACAACAAGCAGGTTGGATCATGCTCTATTGGGGTATTTATTGCCTTCCTCAGGATCAGAGGTGGGTACTGGATAGTGTACATGGAGGGTTTTTATTTGAGTGTGTTGTTTTTTTTCTCTGTTGGTTGAACTGGATGGACTTTTCAACCAGATTACCTATGTAACTCAAACACAATCCAACGCGTTTTAGGGCCAACACAACCCCCCTTCATCAGGGCTGCAGGCAGAAGATGTTGGAAACAATTCTGGACTTAACAGTCCTGGTAGTTATTAGTTCATTCAATGACCTTTCTCTCCTAAAAAGAGCTGATATTTTAAGGGGTCTCGAAACTATGGCTCCCCAGTTGTTAAGGAACTACAATTCCCACCATGCCTAGCCATGTCTGTGAATGTCAGAGTTTTACAATGCCTCATAGTATGTGTAGTTCCGCAACCCTGCTTTATATGTTCTTATCTTGCTGTGTAAAGGAAGCTTTGCAGCAACCAGACCGATTTTCAAATCTCCATATATATCTATGTGTTTTTTTTTTTTTTTTTGCACATATGTTGCTTTCAGGTTATTAAAGATGTTTATGTTTTTTTTTTTTCATGTCTTAACATACTGCACATATTATATCTGCGGGGAAACATATATAAGTCTAAACAACTTAATTTGTGTCGGTGCAAATAATCTGCAGAATGATGCACCTGCATTCCAGCCGAACCTGATTATAAAGCAGAAACCGATCGCCTTGTCACTGTACATTTTCATACTGTTTAGTGGATCATTTACCTTGAGCAATAAAAAAAGAAATGAATTCAGTGGGTGGTCCGACGGAGGTGGTATAGCTAATGTTGGCGTGGACTAAAATTAGATATTCCAGCTGAATATTTGAGTGGGAAAGCAAGAAATTTAATTTCATCGAGGGGACGGACCTGCAAATCTGCTCTAACATTCTGAAATAAAGCCATTATGAGCTGATTGAGTCTCATAGCTACTGTTAAAAATCAGAGGCTTGTTAGATGTAATGATTATCTGCGCCTTGACACTTACGGCATATGAGGGGGCTTGTCGGGCAGCTTTACTCTAATTTAGAAGTCTGCAGTTAATTAGAAAGCCCTCTGATTTTTTTTTGTGCGTCTGTAAATGCAGGTCACTATCGACAGCTCTGGCTTTTTGATGGCATCCCAGTGACAGTTACTGGACTGACCTTCCCTAGGCTGGCAGGGACATCAAGACTTTTTACGATGTCAGGGAATTCGAGTTGGCCTGCCAGCTTTAGCAGGAAGCTCGCTAGTAAGGATACAGCGCGCGTATACCCTGTTTCCTCGCATTAAACAAACGCTGACAAAACTTGCTATAAATAGATTTTTTTTTTTTGCGGGAGAGTCAAACAGGGGAGGGAGGTCAGCTAATGTCACAACGTGTCCATGCTTTCCAGGTTATTATTGGACTGGCATCTGCATGGTGGAGCTTTATGTTAAAGATCACATGCAATGAGGCTATCGTGTCTCAGGATTGTGGGGAAAAAATAGTGTAGTACAAAGATCAAGTCCCCGGGCTGTTTACAGTCATCGCAGAACGGCTGGGTTCTGAAGAACCAAAGAGACATCTTCTTAGTTTCGATTAGCAATATAAGTTATTCATTTATTTATATCTGTCAGGGAAGACTGAGTATTATAAAGGAAGCTTTCAAAGTGCACCTGTCACAAAATACATAACCCCAAGAAAAGCCAAACACTTTACTCCAATTCAGGGACCTCTGTGGGCATGAATACTGAGCCAGCCAATAAGAATGTGTATATATTTAATGAATATGTAATGCACAAACTTTTTTGCTTGGTTTAAGGTCTCTTGCACAATGCAGCTTGAAAAAAGCTCAGTACAGTTTTTTCTTTTTTTTCTTTACTTATCTAAAATCCAGTCCATTATAATGTGCCTGTACACACAAGTGCATAAACAAGAACTGCGTATTAAAAAAAAAAAAAAAAAATCTGTGTTCCTGGTCAGTATTTTGCGCCGGTCCCAAATTGCAAGCAATTGTGCTGCAAGTTTGAAAATGACTTGCTAAGCTATTGCTAGACTTGCCAGGCTTCACAGGTTTGTTGCACAATTGCAGCAAGTCTGCATTGCATGACTCCAGATCAACTTTCTTTGCAAGCATTTGGCAAATCTGCTGCAAGTTCTGGTTGAACTATGTTGTGCAATAGTCATCCCACCACAGGGGTCACTGTGGCTGAATTTGCATGCTGTAGACTTGCAGAGCTCTCGCTGTAGTCTCACCACTACAACTTTGCTCTTGCTAGAGACTTGCCACGCAAATTTGCTACAAATTGGAAAAGTGTCAACTAGAACTTGTGCTTCAAGTGCTCTGCTAGTGTACAACTTGCCAGTGAAAATGTGCAGCAAGTTAACAGACTTACAATTCAACACTGTCACAAATTTGTGGCAAGTTATCCTTGCTATATGGGGGTATAAGTAAATATGCGCAAGTATGTTCATATGCGAGTATGAGCATGAATTGTTTACACAAAAGCATTCTGGGAGCTAGAACACAAGAATACGGTTATGCACAAATACACGCAAATACGTCCAAAAAAAAAAGCACTGAAATTACGTTAAAAAATGCAGCTGTTCAAACATCAGTATGATGTGCAAAAGGCCCTAGGTGGGCCATACACTGTGCAAATGTTTTTCATGCAACCACGGGTTGCAGGAAAGACATTTGCACGCAATTTCCCCACCAACACAGACAGTGCTGACAGGGGTATCCTTCCTGCTGAGTAATTGTCTGATCCCGGGAAGGGGGGGGGGGCGGGGGAGAAGCCTTCCCCTCCGGGAGAAGACAATGATTATTGCTAGCGGCTATATCAGGTGCTACGATAATCCGGCAGGCTGGTTGTACCCTAGTTGATCGATCTATCAATTCGGTACTTTCAGCCTGCCCATTACCGATTCGAATCTCGACCGGCTTTAGCAGGAAAGAGATTCGAACATAGTATAGCCGGCCTTAGAGTGTTGAAGTGCTGTCATTGCATCGGAGTGACTGACTATTGTCACTAGGATTGAATGTCATTAGAAATTCTAAATTTACAGCTGTTTCAGTGACAGCTATTTAAGTAGGCATTCCGCCACTTGACACAAGTGTCTCTGAGACAGGAAGTCAAGAGAAATCTCTAAAATTGGAGCGCTAAAAGAAAACCATTCCCTGTGCAATCGAAACAAAAAAAAAGGAAAGATTTGGCTTTAGATATATCCTAATGACATTTAACATGTCTCCAGTGCACTTTTGGAAAAACAACCCTGTTGATAAAAAACAGGCATTTCCTTGGGCTTAAATATATAAACAGGCTTAGGGAACTTTAAAATAGTAATTTTATCTCTGCTTGATAAAGTGAATGCAGGCTATGATGAATAATGCTCTTTTAGTAAATAAGCCGCTTGCTGTTTTCTAGGCCCAAATGTCTCCAATGGCCAAACACATTTTTGTATTGCAAAATTAGTAAGGCATTTCAAGATCAGAGCAGTTCCTCACTATAAAACAAATCCAAAACATAATATTCCCCACGCATACATTCCTGAAAATGGCTGTTCAGTAATGCTGGGTGCTGTAATGACCACCGGCTGCAAACCGTAGACAATCAACGTGTAGAAATGTCATCCGCACACCAAAGATTCCTCAGAAGGGTCCAAAGCTTTAATCACATGGTCCCACGGTACACATACAGCAACGTTTCAGAGCCACCAAGGGCCCCTTCATCAGGCAAGTGTCATTTGCCTGATGAAGGGGCCCTGCGTGGCTCTGAAACGTTGCTGTATGTGTACCGTGTGACCATGTGATTAAAGCTTTGGACCCTTCTGAGGAATCCTTGTTGTGCTGATGCCATTTCTACACTTTCACTGTAAAACAAGATAGTTTGGGTATCTGGTATCTTGGAATGCAAAATTAGTCCTCTCCATGAACTCTTATACTTAACCTAAATCCTAAAATCATGCCTTAACTCAACCCCCTCACCCATCATTTAACCCTTTACCTGTCCCTTAACACTTAATTCTCACTCTACTGCTCATACTTATATACTAAGCCCTGAAGTGAGTTCTTAACCTTTAAATGACCCCCTAAAACCTAATCTTAACCCTAAACCTAACCCTCCTTATCCTTGGCCCTAATGCTAACCTATGCTAAACTCTAATCTACGCCCTAACACTAATCTACATTCTCGTTCCGTTTAATCATCAGGGATGAGCTAAACATTTCAGCTCTGTAATATGGTAGCTCAGGCTGCAGAAATAGAAGTGAAGCTACAGTGGTCACAGGTATCAACTAGAACTTCACCTGCAGGATGTCACATCTTTAATAATCTGAAAGCAGCCAGACCAGAGCTTAAGAAGCAACACACTATTATTTGATACATTTTACATAGCTACCAATACTAATTCTAAAATTGGCTTATAGCACATGTGTTAAACAATAGGCCCACAGGCCGAATCCAGACCATCAGGCTATTTCATGTGGCCCTCGTACCTCTCCTGCAGCTGCGGCACCCCCCTCATCTCCACCTCTCACCTTGTCTTAGCAGTGGGCAGCAGAGAGAAGAGCAAAACTCCTCCACCAGATCCTGCAGCTGACAACAGCCCCCCTCTGGTCCTCCTGCAGACCAGTACTTTCTGCTTCCCAGCTCTGCCCCAGCTTCTTCACAGCAGCAGCACAAGGTAAGGGGGATGCACTGTGATGGGAGGGGGGGGGGGCTTTGACATCTGATTTAAGGGGGGGTTGGGTGCTCTGGACAGCTAGTCTTACAGATACAACCGGCCCTTTGAGGGGAAACATAATGCTTATGCAGGCCCATGATGAGATCTAGTTTGATAGACCTAGCTCATAAAAAAGCATTAGTGATAATACGAGGGGTCTTCAAAAAGTTTCTGCACTTTTTGAAGAACCCTTGTATTTTGAATTATGAAAGCAATCACTGGTAGACATGCGTTTTACTTCTGACTTGAGTGATATTCTGCATATTACTCACTGGTTTGCTTTTGTTGTTTAAGCATCAAATTTTACAAAAACTTTACAGCATGTTAGGAGATCTCTCTTGCAACTGTGTAATACATACAGCATTAAAGAAGGGCACGGGATCCTGCTACTCTTAAAAAACGGCAAGCCTATTTGCCACCCGGCAGGGGTTCCCCAGAATTCCCCACTTACTAAATGTACTTACTCCCCACTTACTAAATGTACTCCTACACATTATTTTCATATGGTTTTATCACAGATGTGTACGAAAAACAATATATGGTTTTTAATTTTATTTTACAACGTCAAGTTATGTGTATGGCAGTCACAGTGTGAAAGCAGCTTGTTTGAATTATGGATGTCTCTTTACAGTGCCTCTTTTGAATTCTTAAGATGCTTGGAAATCCTAGTAACGTACATGCATTTTCCACATCCGATTACTATATACATTGGATCATTAAGACTATTAGGGGAAAAAAAACTGTGTATAGTTAACGATATACAGATTAGTTATGTGGCACACGAGTTTGCTTTAGACCAAATCAGGGAATAACCAGCATATGTACTCTGAGCCCAATGAGCTGCCCTGCCTGGTATTGTCCAGTAATATATATGAAGAAATCCTGAATGGCTGCAAAAAAAAAATTAAAATTGTCCCAAGATGACTGCATTTTCCCATTGGTCAGAAACTTCTATTGTTCACCATACATTCCAGAAGTTAAGCTTGGGTGCTAAACTGATCACAAAGAGTTGGCCAAGTGAACAACTCAAGTCCTCCTGAGTAAGGTCAGGAGAACCAATCTCACCATATATGGCCAGTTGAACAGAACAGTTTGTTCTAGCATCATCGTGTTGTTGGAGTGAATACAGAATGAAATATTTGTTTCAATCCAAACTGAAAAATATTTTAAAGCTACATTTGTTGCAGTTCTACCTCTGAAATCAGGCACAACAGAGGTATTGATGTGTTTCTTGGGCCTAAGTTATATCACACATACTTCTGCAGATGTTGTGAAGTCCACTGTTACCCACAATCATGAGATTACAATTACTATGGGTGATGAAACTGAATCTCACAAAGCCGAGTCTGGAGAAATTCAGGCAAATCCATGGCAACTGAACACTCATAGGGGGAGATTTACTAAAACTGGTGCACAACGAATCTGGTGCAGCTGTGCATGGTAGCCAATCACCTTCTAACTTCAGCTTGTTCAGTTAAGCTTTGACAATAAAACTTGGAAGCTGATTGGTTTCTATGCAGAATTGCACCAGACTTTGCAGGCTCTAGCTTTAGTGAATCCCTCCATAGTGAACTGCTGATCTACAATTCATGGCAAGCCAGTTCACTCTGAAAACTGCAAAATGGTGCATGTGACTTTACAGGATTCAGTGTGAGTAGGACCCAGCGCAGATCTTTCTTATAGGCCAATACAGCGACATTCTCTGCTCACTGATAAGATGCGAGCAATACTCCTCTTGGTGTTTAATTTCATAATAAATAAAAAAAGCTGCACACATGTAATCTTCACCCAGAAAACCACACTCCCTATATGTGTTTTACCCTCAAAGGGCTTGCACATAAGGACAGAGTAGGTACACAATGTGGACTATGCCATAAAGCACCAAGAGTTCACAACTCTTTCTATGTTGGAGCAGAGACAAGCTGTAAGAAGCCCACCTGAATTAATTAATGTCAGGAAGTGGAGGTTTTGGAGCAGTATCCTAGATCTGAGTATGATCTTACTGTCTAACATGGAAGTAGTTTACTTCTTCATTAAGTGCCAACCTGGGGTAGAGGGACTACTACTTATTTACTAATATGATGGGCAAAGTACAAAAGTTTGCCAGCAAAGTTTATCGTTAGAAGAAATTAGCCAGCAACTTGGTTTGTTCCAAGTTTCAGACTCTTTACTAGGCTACATCAAAATTAGCCATTTTGTGCCGCTTTTGATGTAGCCTAGTAAAGAGTTTGGAACTTAGAACATACTGAGTTTCCGGCTAATTTCTTCTATGGACTGATGCCTTGGGAGAATACACTCCAGCTATGAGCAACGGCCCTCAGTAATCTATGTGGTAACAGACCAGTTGAGCATTAGTAAAGTTTCTTCAGTTCAAAGTGAATCTTAAATGCCTATTCCGCCGAAGAGGTCAAGGCAGATTTTCACTAGTCCCTATTCATCATTTGATTCAGTATTGGATCAATAGTTTTTAAAACATAAAATCATTAGGTGGGTAACCTTTAGGACTCCTGAATTAAAACTGACCCACTGAAACACACCAATTACTCTACATCCCTAATCCCATGCTACTCCAATTATCCTTGAAATGAGTTTGGTCTAAACACAAATCACTTTCTGAAAAACCTATCATTCAGATGTTTGCAGCTTCCAAGCAAAATTGTATTTTAGATGCTAACATATGCAGATTAAAGTACAGCCAGGAACGTCTGTATACAAAACACAAGTGTCATATAAACCAATTGAAATATAGGGAATGTAGAGGTGTTGTCCAGTTCCACCAATCAGGTGTTACCTGCACTAAATGAAAAATTGCTCTAACGTCAATGGTTGCTTGCTCTAGGCAATGCTTCTACCTTTACTCCAGTTTGTACACACAGCGTGGTTGATTTACCAAACACAAATCCACTGTGCAAAGTGCAGGTGCTCCAGAGCTTAGTAAATGAGCAGAAGCTCTGCTGATTTCCATCATCCAATCATGTGCAAGCAAAAATGCATTTTTTTTTCTTGCACGTGATTGGGTATTCTTGGAAAAGTGAAGCATTACCTCATTTACTAAGCTCTGGAGCAAATGTACTTGCAGATTGCAACTGGACTTTGCAACGTGCACACTATGGGGTTGGTTTACTAGAACTGAAGCGTGCAAAATCAGCTTCTAACTTCAGCTTGTTCAATTAAAGGGGTGTTCCGGGAAAAAATTAAAAATTAAAAGCCAGCAGCTACACATACTGCAGCTGCTGGCTTTTAATAAATGGACACTTACCTGTCCTGCAGTCCCTCGATGTCAGCACCGCAGCTGATGTTTCCATCAGCTGTTGGGTGCTGCCGGCGCCATTGCGGGTAAGGGAACCCAGCAGTGTAGCCTTTCGTCTTCACGCCGGGAACCCTACTGCGCATGCACGAGGCCCCGATCCTCTCTCCTATTAGCCCGGCGGCCGGGGAAGGAGGAGGAGGGAGCCCCGCGGTGACGTCACGGCCGGACTCCCGGAAGTGGGAAAGGATACTGTCCCCCCTCCCCCCGAAAGGTGCCAATTGTGACACCGGAGGGGGGGAGGAATCCAATGAGCAGAAGTTCCACTTTAGGGTGGAGCTCCGCTTTAAGCTTTGATAATAAAACCCGGAAGCTGATTGGTTTCTATGCAGAGCTGCACCAGATTTCGCACTCTCCAGTTTTAGTAAAGCAACCTCTATATTTGCCTTTAGTAAATCAACCCCAAATCCTTATCTTTTATATCAGAGAACTGTCCCCTCAATGGCATATTGCAATGTTTGCTCCCAAGTTTCAAATTTGAACATGATAACATCCAATTATGACAAACACATCTTTGCAGAAATAGATGACATAAAACCAATATTTGTCTACAAGTTTGAAGTAATCAGCAGATCTTTGCTAACATTGTGATGTCATTATATTCCTATTGCTGAAGGGGTTAAATAGTCATTTGTTTCGGTGCCACAATCCTTCCAAAGAAACAACTTTTTTCGATGTGTCATCTGTCAGTGAAAATGGAACCATTCCTCCCTGTTTGTCAGATTACTTAGATGAATTATTCTCTAATGTGGCAAATAAACCAAAAGACAAGGGTACGGCAGGGTGTTCTAGAAATTGCATCAGGTTCACTTAGATTCTTCCCCAGTGTCCGTGGCAATCCAGTTAAGAGTCGACTGCACTTAAAGATCACGCTATTTAAGATAATGGGACAGTGCTGTAACAGGATTACAGGAAATGTGAAAGAAAGGACACAGGTACGAAATGTCATTTAGATAAACCCATCACGGAACAGTTGATGAGTATATTGGCCGACCAAAAACATACACGTTAGCTAATACATTAACAGCTTTCTGAAAGTCATAAATTCTTTACAGTTAGTTGAACATTAACAAGCTACTAAACAGTGTCCTTGTTACAGCAAATTAATAGATGTTTGTTGTAGCGTTCATGACATAATTATATTACACTTATTACCAGTATTATTTTGTACAAATAAAATACTGTCTAAAATAAAATAAATAACAATAATTTTTTGTTTTTACCAACAAACAGCAAATTAAATCTAAATCAAACCAACAGAATATTCTGCATATAACCAAAAAAAGTGATATTCTGACTGTGCCCTAAAACTATGGGGTTGATTTACTAAAACTGGAGAGTGCAAAATCTGGTGCAGCTCTGCACAGAAACCAATCAGCTTCCAGGTGTTTTTGCCAAAGCTCAATTAAAAAAAGCTGAAGTTAGAAGCTGATTGGCTACCATCATGGATTCTGAGTGCTCCAGTAGGGCCCCTTTCACACGTGCGGACCGTATGTCCGTTTTTCATCCATCCACCTGCTATGGGATAGCGGGTGTCAGCGGATGAGTATCCGCTGACACCCGATATCGTCCGCCTCCGCTATGGTCCGATTATTTTTCCATCCGTCTGCGGAGCGGATCGGATGATTATTTTTCCATCCGTCTGCGGAGCGGATCGGATGAACACGGACAGGCGGTCCGTGTTCATCCGATCCCCCATAGGGGAGAGCGGAGATCTGACAGGGCGGTCCCTGCGTGCAGAGACCACCCTGTCATCTGCCGGCTCAGCAGGGATCAGCGGAGCGATCCCCGCTGAGCAGCGGATGTTCACGGGGCGGATCATTACGAATCCGCCCCGTGTGAAAGGACCCTAAATCTCCCCCATTATGTTTGCATATATGCACATGCTGTCCTCATGCTGGTGAATAAATATTTTTAAGAGTACTAAACAGTATGAATGTATAAAGGGGCACAATATGGGCCCACTTGCTTGAGATTGTGGCCAACCCATCCCAGTATTTCATATATTTATTTTGGGATTACAGCATTCAGACCAGCAGGTAATTAGGGTCCCCTTTTAAGGTTTTTTCAGGACCAGGTTAGCAGACCAATGGGAAGCCAGGGAATGATCTGGAAAACTTGGGAGAGTTTATTTAAGGGCTGGGGAGATAGAGTTCTCCCTCTTTCCCAGCGGCAAGACAGGAAGAAAAAAGCTCCCTCCCACCCCAGTCGCGAGCACTTTATGTGGTTGGGTCACCCTGGCATCCGGGGGGGGGGGGGGGGGGACTGTTTATTTTCTATGTAAAAAAATATGTGGCACAGCTGCTCGAGTTCCAAAAACTGAGCAGCAAGAAATTAAGTTTATTTGAATTAATGATGTCATTTGGTTGATAATAAAAGAGTATTGAAGGATATTTTATGTGAAAAACAAATAAAGTGCTGCGGCCATTTTATTTACCAAAAAATTTGGTATCTTGAGTCGTTATTTTATATATTGTATCTGGGGAAAGAGGTGTTTTTGGGAGGGGTGTAGCATGCAATCTCATAAGCATGGTGAGTGAACTTTGAGCTTACTGATTATCAAAGAATGCAACACAGACTATACTGTATAGTCATACAGTAGCACAACATACAGCCATAGCATCCCATAAGGCTGCTATGGGGGCCTGAGGATAGAAGGGGGACCCCACTAGAAAGGTTTTCGGATGTCCCCTTACTAGAAGAGTCGACCTTGGATGCACAGGAACATGTTTTGGGATTCTGCTGTTGCTGGTCACAGATCGTCTTTTGCATTCCTTCCATTCTTGAGCAGATTTATTGCCTTCAGAGTTTCTGGTCATCCTGGCCAGCACTTCGATTTCGACCTTGTATGCCTTATACAGTATTCCATAAGGCTGAAACATCTCAGTCTTTCTCGGCTAAAAAGTGATGATATTTGAGGTCTGTTCGTTGTAAATGTATAGGGTAATTGTGCAAAGCAGCATTACCAAATATGTAATAATATAAATAAGAATATCATTTTTTTTTTCATGAATTGACTACTAAACCACAATGCTCAGCACTTCTGGCAGGGGTGGTAAAAGTGATGGGAGGGCTTAGAATACTCTGGCAAAGACCAATTGATGCTGAAAAAAGTTAGTGAGCTACCAACTAGCTGGAGAATTAAGGTTAAAAAGTTAATTCCCTGCACTTCTGCTCTTCTCTGGAAACTTCTATCCACAGCACTGCTCCCTAGTAGTATACTGACTTTGCTAGCAGCTCCCTTGCTGCCTGTCCTCGATTTAGAATATACTTTATGTTAGGTTCAGTTACGCCATTGTCCCAATTGACACTGCAAGTTTCGCAGAGTGGTCACGGGGATGGAGGCCCTATCCAAAAAGATCTTCTTCTCCCCTCCTAATTAGAACCTGCCTACCACTAAGAGAGGGTGAAATACGATCAAGGCAGTCAGGTGACCATATTAAATAGTGTGAAAATTAAAAGTAATAGTTAATTAATGCTAGTTAATCCCCTGTTGTCGCATGCAAATTTCAAACAACGTCTTTGTTCCTATTAAAACATATCAGTAGGTGTTAACTATAAATGGACATTCCACATTCAGAGGGTAAAGGTACAATCGTCACATCTGTTTAATAAGCCAGACAAACAACTATAGAATAGTTTACAAAATGAAGAAGGCAAGTATGACCAAATAAAGATACTCAAGGGTGAGACAATAGTCTGTGCCAGTATTTTTTTTAATCCACATTTACTATTCATCTTCACACTATTTAATATAGTCACCTGACTGCCTTAATCGTATTTCATACTCTCTTAGTGGTAGGCAGGTTCTAATTAGGAGGGGAGAAGAAGATCTTGCTATAGCAGAGGTAGTGTTAACACTGTAATCATGGCCAACAACGGCATAGGGTGATGGGTGTCGGGCACAATGACGTTATTCATTCACAGGAATGTAGACAGATGGAATGAAAAATTTGAATTTAAAATTCAGTTACTGTTCATGGTCCTCCTCCACAAGCCATGGCAGCATCAACAGGTAAAAACCTTGGATACAACTTTACAATGATAGTGTAAAAAAGTATTTAAAGAAAGGAGGAATAATTATTGATTTTAAGTGGCGTTCCATAAAATTATGCCAAGCCTGTATGGGAAACTTGCTTGATAAACAACACTGTTATATTCTGATAGGGCAAACATGCTGTAACAAATCTCAAAAGAACTCCATCAACTGTCATTCCCATTAGCGTAGGCCAGCTGACAGCCACAGACAATCAGTATATTGTCATTAGCGGACTGTGCCCCTCTCTTCTACATAGTGTGGGCTGGTCCAGGTCTCAGGACAAAGCATACACAGCAAAAAGGAGTCTAGATGTATAGCCAGTGGAGAGCAACAAAACAGATACCCGTGGTCAATAAATATACACTGGAAAAGGGGGGTGAATTGCCCTGGACAGAAATACAGATATACAATTAGAGTTTTAGTTAGACCTTTTTTTATAGTTTAGAAAACAGTTCTAACTTCTGACAAGTTTTTATTGCTTTCCGGAGCTGGAAGTGTTGGAAAATCTCCCCAAAAGGTACTCAGACAACCGTGAGTTCCAATTCATATTTTACCCATAACTCTAATGCTGCGTAATGCTCCCATCCGTCAGAAAGAGTCCGATGGGAGCTTTTCATCGTATATTCCGACCGCGTGTATGTCCATTCTGACTTTTTCCGCCGAAAATTCAGACGGACTTAGATAGAGGACATGTTCTATATTTTTCCGACGTAAAAAATTACTATCGGAAAAAACGCTCGTCTGTATGCTGTTCCAACGCACCAAGAACTACGCATGCTCTGAAGCAAGTAGGAGACGGAAGCTATTGGCTACTGGCTATTGGACTTCCGTTTTCTAGTCCCATCGTACGTGTTGTGCGTCACCGCGTTCTTGACGGTCGGACTTTGGTGTGACCGTGTGTAGGCAAGACCGCTTGAACAGAATTCCATCGGAAAAACCTTCAGAGTTTATTCCGACGGCAAAACCGGTCGTGTGTACAGGGCATTATATTTACCTTATTTCTGATGTCTTCTGGCTGCTCATGTGACACGCAGGATCCTCATCACCTCTAATGTGGTGCTGGGTGGTCCTCGGTGATGCCAATCATTGTCGCTGAGCAGATGACATCAGCACTATTCTCTGCATCATTATAGTGTGAGTGCAATGCACCATGATGATGCCCCTTCCCCAGAGCCCTGTACTTACAGGGAATGGATTTTAATGATGCTGATTGTCCAGAAGAGGACCAGTACTGAATCACACAGCATTGAGTCTGCGGTGGAGAGTGCCCAAGAGGAGGTGAGTATTGCAGCAAGAGTTCCATTTTTTATTCTTACTGCTGCAGGGCTACAGAGTTAGCGGAAAAAAATCCTAACACTATCTACGTACATGGAGTTTGCACATTCTCCCTGTGTTCACATGGGTTTCCTTCGACTACTCCAGTTTCCTCCCACACTCCAAAGACATTCTGGTCAGGTAAATGGCTCCTGTCTAAGTTGGACCTAGTGTGTGTGTGTGTGTGTGTGTGTGTGTAGGCAGTAGTGTATTTAGGTTTTGTGCTGCCCTAGGCCTGACTAAACTCGTGCACCCCCTAATTTAAACAAAATGACCCACCCCTTCCTGTCAAGGCCACACCCCTTGCTGTTTAAGACCCGCCCTGAAATTTTTGAGTGGGGACACTAGTTCTGGGGGCCTAGAGGGGAGGGGGCAATGGTTTCCCTTAATTTGCATAAAATTCCTCTCACTTCCTGATTGGCTATGGGGCAGAAAGTGAAGGAAAATCTCTGCAATGGGACAAGGATGGTAAAAAAATAAACTGACAGGGGTTACTCTATCCAAAATGAAAAAAATAAGTGTGCGCCCCCCCACAGTTGCGGAATGCCAGCCGCCCGCATACTGGAAGCAGCGCGGTCGCTTTATGGGGACGCTAGACTAATTTGCCTCTCAGCCCAGTCCGCCCCATAAGACTGGTGCTACACTAACAGTGTAGCGCAAGCTGGCGGGGACTCTTTCCATGCTGCCCCCCTGCAAAGTGCTGCCCTAGGCCTGGGCATTGTCGACCTAGGCCAGGATACAGCGTTGTGTGCAGGTCAGACAGGAACGTTATATAAAAACCTGTAATAAGGGCACAGGCTGATTTAAATGTTCAATATGTAAAGAGCTGTCTAAATTGATGGGGTTATATAAATGCCTGTAATAAAAAAATAGATAAATGTGCAATTGGGCTTTAAAGGCTCACATGTGCAGAACTCTCTGTAAAGTGATCCGTGGTGTAACATTTTTCAGAGGAGGATAGAGCAGCCACTGCCAGGCATTTAGGAGGTGAAACTACCCCTCCTGGATGCCTGCTTTTTTTTTTGCAGCCAAATGGGGATCTTGAATGGGAATACCACCATGATGAATCGTGGTCAGCTTACAGGGGAGGGCAGAAACTGGCAGGATCAGCCAGGTATTTCAGGTGTTACAGGGGGCCAAATGACACAGCACAAGTACTGTGCTGTATAACATGCTTTAACCACTTTAGCACAGGAAGGATTTGCCCCCTTAATGACCAGGCCATATTTTTCGAAACGGCACTGCGTCGCTTTAACTGACAATTGTGCGGTCGTACGACATCCCCAAACAAAATTGATGTCCTTTTTTTCCCACAAATAGAGCTTTCTTTTGGTGGTATTTGATCACCTCTGCAAAAAAGTGACAATTTTGAAAAAATAAAAAAAACAATCAATATACGCGTATTGCGATTATTTTTACCAAAAATATGTAGGACAATACATATAGTATAGTTTTTATATATATTTTTTTGGAATATTTATTATAGCAAAAAGTAATAAATATTGCGTTTTTTTTTTTTTCAAAATAAACTGACAGGGGTTATAACCCACCCTTACTCTATCCAAAATGAAAAAAAATAAGTGTGCGACCCCCCGACAGTTGCGGAATGCCAGCCACCCGCATACCGGAAGCAGTGCAGCCGCTCAGCCCAGTCCTCCCCATAAGACTGGTGCTACACTAACAGTGTAGCGCAAGCTGGTGGGGACTCTTTCCGTGCTGCCCCCCTGCAAAGTGCTGCCCTAGGCCTGGGCCTTGTCAACCTAGGCCAGGATACAGGATATTTATTATAGCAAAAAGTAAAAAATATTGCGTTTTTTTTCAAAATTGTCGTTCTTTTTTTCTTTATAGCGCAAAAAATAAAAAACGCAGAGGTGATCAAATACCACCAAAAGAAAGCTCTATTTATGGGAAAAAAAGGGCGTCAATTTTGTTCGGATGCAACGTCGCACGACAGTTAAAGCGATGCAGTGCCGAATCGCAAAAAGTGCTCTGATCAGGAGGGGGGTAAAATCTTCCGGGGCTGAAGCGGTTAAATAATAATAACAACCCATGTTGTTTCTGGTGCTCACCTTATTAACAGACATATCATCTCAATTTAAAATCCTATTATATCTGAAAGAGCTTTGTCTCTTTCTTTCTCTTTTTTAATAATAATAACCCAAGCGTCCCAATACTTGTGGTAATATAGTGTGTGTGTGTGTATGTATATATATATATATATATATATATATATATATATATATATATATATATATGTTTGAAGGCTGGCTGCAGGCTAGCCTGGATTTGTAGGAGGAGTCTGAGGGCTATATATCCCTCCTCCTCGTCCATCAATCTGTCGTCGGATCATTTCCGGGTTCCCACCCACCCGTTCCCCCATACTTTTATTATTTCATTCATATTCATTCAGGGTATGCCCTCTTTTAGGCATACCGACCAGCAGGCCATGGCACACCTCAGGCCTTGACACCTCAGTTAGTATTATCGCATTTCCAAGTGAAGACTCTGACTACAAATATATATATATATATATATATATATATATATATATATATACATACACAAACATTATATACCTTTTGTATTGAACTGTACTGTAATTGTTGTCCCCCTATACATTGTAAAGCGCTGCGTAAACTGTTGGCGCTATATAAATCGTGTCTAATAATATATAATAATATATATATATATATATATATATATATATATATATATATATATATATATATATATACATACACACACATACATACATATATACACACACACACATATATATTTAGTTATACATATATTTTTAGTGTTCGCCATTGCATGCAATTCACAGAGGAAAATTCACTAAGAAAAATAAAAAATAATCAAATGGTGACAGAAGTGGCAGCAGTCCATAATAAACAGTGCCAACTATGCTATTTTTTTGTTACACATCAAAAAATAAATGTTATATCGGTTGGCTTCCAGTAAGTTCCAGTAGCCTTTGTAAAGCCCGAGCTTTCCCACTCCTGAAAACGTTGTTGTAAGTACTCCGAAACTGAAGTCTCTGTCAAACGGCCTTTGGAAATAAGACCTGTCAGTGCTTTTTAAGGTGGCAAAAAGTACGAGGCAGTATGCAAAATGTCATAGCCGCTTCCTTAAATAACATCTCGGCAGATTCTTTAGTTATCACTCACCAAACAACTGCACACCTGCGGAGTCCCACAGGGTAATCAAAGCTTACTTCAAGGACCAAGGTCACCATAGCACTTGTAAAATCAGAGACAGGGGTGGGGTATGAATAGAGAGGCACAGAAAAATACACACTGGAGCAGATCTGCGGCTAGAAGACTCCTTTGGGTGCAGTCTAGTGGCCTCATTACCTAGGCAGCTGGATCTAGTTTCCAGCACTTCGCTCCCACAAGAGAAAACAACAAATTCACATAGGATGCTGACATATGCTAAACTGATCGACGAGGTGAAAGCTTATACACCCTTCATGGGGTCGGCTGCATGTGGACTTGTGAAGAATGAACAATGTTCCCATAATAACCATTTTTCTTTTTTGCTAATGTTGAGTCTCCGATGATTTAGTGGCTACCTTAGCACCCTGGAGGTTAACGATTACACCAACACCTTGCAAACCCTGTATCCTTTTTTTTTTTTTTTTTACATAATATGACAGCTGCCCCCTTCTCGCAACGAACGCAGCTTCCTCATTGTCGCAGGCCAGACTTTTTTTTTTTTTTTTGTGTGCCAAGTGATTGACCACAAACAAAAGCTTGTTTGACCAACACTTGTTCTCTAACAAAACACGGGCTGAAGGAGGAAGTAGAGAATAGAGGGGCACATTGATGTTCCGATCTTTTCCCGCCCAGACAGGGAAGCCTTATCCCCTCACACACAACTCTTGCTAAACAATGCTGTCTAGGCCATATGTCTTTTGCATTTTTCTTCTTTTTTTTTTTAGTCCGAGCATTGCAAAAACAAGATACTATCAGCAACATAACTCACATTCTACATGAACGTATGCCAACGCATAGTTAAAAAGAAAAAAAAAACCTTTACTATTGGCAAGAGAATTCACCACAACGTTACAGAATGCTGGCAAGCATAATCATATCGACTGTTTTGAGACAATAGTTAAATAATTTGGTATTATCTGATTAAGTTAGGCTTTTACTGCCATCTAATGATTAAAAATATTGTGAGCTAGTACTATGAACAAACTGCCCGTGTTTATTTTGTAGCATATATTTTTAGGCCTCGTTTACAGACAAAATGACCATGGTGTGGCAATTATACTGCAAATATCTGCATTCGGGGGTTCGGGTGTTTGCAAACAGCATATATAAGTCAATGACTGATTTTTAATAAAAGGACACTTATGTCGCGTACGCACAGAGTTTCCGACGGCAAATGTACGATCAGAGCTTGTTGTCGGAAATTCTGACCATGTGTATGCTCCATCGGACAGTTAACATCTGAATTTCCGTTGCATAAAATTTGAGATCTGGTTCGACAACAAAATCTGTTTGTGTAAATTCCGATCGCGTGTAGACAATTCCGACGCACAAAGTGCCACGCATGCTCGGAATCAAGCAGAAGAGCAGCACTGGCTATTGAACTTAATTTTTCTCGGCTCGTCGTACGTGTTTCCGACCAACTTTGTGTATGCAAGACAAGTTTGAGCCAACATCTGTCGGGGAAAAAAAACTTGGAATTTTGTTGTCGGAAAATCTGATCTTGTGTACAGGGCATTACTATCCACTGTCCAATGATCTAATGCTGTCTTCACCCAGACTGGTTCTTCGCTGGTCTTCAGGTCCCTGGCGCCGGTGTTCTGACAAAATGTCGAATCTGGCAGAATGAGCAACCCATGTCACTTCCCTTTTTCCTTAAACCATCATGAATTTCAGATTTTGACGAACTGCTGTTTGGACACAACATGGCAACCAAATAGAGTCCATTGCACGATATTACGGGTGGAGATTGTTACTCCGCTCCGAAACTAACCAAAAAAATGGCCTCCTCCGAGGCGGCGACAACTTTGTCCTAGTTGGCCACTGTGCTGTGAAAACAGCACAATCTTACTGTACCGGACTGTATTCGGTAGCCGGTGTTCAAACACCAATTCGTCCAAATCTGCAATTACTGATGGTTTAGAGAAAGCGGAAGTGACGTGGTTCGATTTTCTGCCGAGTTGTCTATTTTGTCAGGACACCGACATGTTTCGCTTGAGGAAACCGCACTGTGCTTTGTGAATAGTTCCCCAGCCTTCTGTGGTGTGTCCCAGAAGGCTGCATGCCTTCTACTTCCTATCAAAACTAGGTACCTGTCCCCCCCAACAAAAAATAATAAACCAAATGTGATAAAGCGGAACTTCTCATTTTGGGTGAAGTTCCGCTTTAATGACACTTTCAATAATACCTGGGGATCCTGCCATGAAGAGCTTACTATTTTAGAGTGTCAACACTCTATCTCTGTCTCCCAACTTCTCCCCTATGTTGTCAACCTGTCACATGTGTCTTTGGGGGACATTATAATCAGCTGTGCCCATACCTCAAAAAGTTCTCAGATGAACGAGAGGGACACCTTTCAGCTTAAAGATGTAGACCAAAGACACACCCCTGTGAAGACCCTGGTTGTGTGGGCTATGAAAAATTAATACACAAGAAATGATTGGATAAATCCACAAGTGTTTTTTTTTTCAGCACCAAGTTAGAGGTTTGATGAAAGGTTTTGCACAGTATGATGCCCCGTACACACGGTTGGACATTCCGACGGATTTTTTCAGACGGATTTTGGCTGAAACTTGTCTTGCCTACACACGGTCGCACAAAGTTGTCAGAAAATCTGAGGTGACGTACAAAAAGTACGGTGGGACTACGTAGAGGCCAGTAGCCATTAGCTTTCGTCTACAAATTTTTTCTGAGCATGCATGGCCCTTTGTGCGTCGGAATTCTCTACACACGATCGGAAAAAGTCAGCTCGGATTTTGTCTGAAAATTTGAAATCCAGCTCTCAAACTTTCTCTGTCGGAAAGTCAGCTAGAGCCCACACACGATCCAACTTTTTCAGTCGGAATTTTCGACCATGTGTACAGGGCATGATACTTTGGCAGTTAAAGGGATATTTGCATAAAATAGGAGGGCAAAGAGATTTGGGTACAAAAAAACAGTCCCTCCAAATGGAGAGGGGGGCAGTTGGGAGCTAGATTTGCCAATCACTGTGCAGATATGACACACTGTTGTCACCACCAGGAAGCCCACCCTGAACATTACCATGAAACTACGGCTAATGCTGAGAAATAGCATTCAGACAAGAAGGAGCTGCAAAGAGGCTGCAGGAGATTAGCAGCACTGAGATGCAGAAAAGGATGAAAAAATATATTATTTTCTAAAATAAAAAATATATATATGGCAGTGGTGTATGAAACCCAGCCCTGCATAAGGGTTTTCTGTTAAAGAATATATATTTTACCAGAGAGTGACAGTTGGCTATCTTTTATGGTCAGATAAACAATTGCAATATTGGCACAAAAACACCACAACGTTGCAGTAGATCTAATGGAATGAAGTTTAGTTCCCCATAAAACACTTTTCATCCTTTTATTTTTGCATCTCAGGGCTGTTAGATCTCTTCCAGCCTGTTTCAGCCACTTCCTGTTTACATGTACTCCAGGGGTGGCTGCACATGCTCTGGACTGGCTTCCTGATGGTGAAAACGGTAGACCATGTCCCCGCAATGTGTGTCCCCACTGCCACCTGTGGTCTACTTCAGAGGCCTCTATGACAGGTTGAAAGCACAGGAGCAAAAATGGAAGATAGTTGTAACCATAACAGGAAGGACCTTCACGACAAGATCCCCAGTTATTGTTTAAAGTGTTACATTTTTCAGAAAAAATATGAAATAGTGAAATAATTTCACTTCTGTGGGTGATACAGTTTTACTGTCCACCCAGCCCAGTGCAGTGGTCCTGAGGTTTGAAAACCATGCTGTTCTTCATTTTCTTTTCTTAGGCATGCTGAGATGGATTACTGCGGTTCTGATTGGTCAGTGTAGTCATGTGCCAGGGCTGACCAATCAGAACTACTCTGATCTGCTCCATACAGCACAGTTTTTCGAACCCCTGGACTGGGAAATGTGAACTAACACTTAAATGAAAGCTGCATATTTAAAACAACTTTGGAAATTACATTTAATGAATGGGTTTACATCTACTTTAACCACTTCAGCCCCGGAAGTTTTTACCCCCCTTCCTGACCAGAGCACTTTTTGCGATTCGACCATTGGCATTAATACAGCGACCAGTGCTATAAAAATGCATTGATTACTGTAAAAAATGTCACTGGCAGTGAAGGGGTTAACACTAGGGGCGATCAAGGGGTTAACTATGTTCCCTTAAGTGTATTCTAACTGAAGGGGGAATGGGACTGACTAGGGGAGATGACAGATCGCTGTTCATACTGTGTATGAACAGACAATCTGTCACTTCTCCCTCAGAGAACCGGGATCTCTGTGTTTACACACAGAGATCCCTGTTCTCGTCGTGTCACGAGTGATCGGGGGAGCCCGGCGGTCATCGAGACCACCGGGCACTCGCATCGGCTCCGGGGGCGAGCACACCTCCTTTGGTGAGCTCCCCTAGAGACCGCCTACGGAATCGACGTACCATAAAGTCGATTTGCCTGCCAGTGCCATTCTGCCGCAGTAAAACTGCAGTGGCTGGTCGGGAATCGGTTATAAGAGAAGTATGGGAATCCGTTTAATTTATTTTTTTACCTAGCTGATGCTGCATCTGTCCCCCGCCGGCTCTAACACTGAGACCTGAACAATTCAGTTCTCACAGCTCCCTGAGTAGAGAGCTACTGACTGTCAGCAGCACTCTGCTCTGCCACACCCCCCGCCCCCCGCGTTCACTGGAGCACCGGGCTGAGCTGGGTGCCAGTCCAGGCATGTGGGCGGATCCTGAATTCATTGTCGCGATTGGACCGTCTCTGTGACATCATCAGACAGTGGACTTCAGCCCGCTGTCTGCTGAAAACGGGTCACAGGAGTGCAAAACGATTTGCAGTCCTGGAGAAATACAGCCAGATGAGCTTTGGTTGTACTTCTCCTCTAATGATTAGTCTTTTTTGAAGTCTTATGTCTGTGACAAACGTTTATAGTTCTTGCTTACGTCAATTCAAAATGTGCATCTTTTCTTTACTGGACCTACCCCCTTCCAACCAGCCTTACCCGTGCATTCCTATGAATGTACAGAAATAGGAATTGGGATTTGAATGACGTCGCTTTTTCTTATTTTTGTTTTGATGGATAAGAACAATCATGTAAAGGCGGAACATTTCCATTAAAACATACTTTACCCCAATGTTCTCCCTAATAGGCTGTAGCCCAATTTTCCACCGTAACAGGGGGAAATACAGACATCAGAAACGAAAGTTTACAAAGTTAATTTGAATATTTGAGCTAAGACTGGCATTAGCTCATTCAGTACTAATTTTGAAAGGCTGATTCAAACAACGCAGGCAAATAAACAAAGAAACGTGTCCGTGTGGAGACAAGACCCTGGCTACGAGCTTGCAGCTGCTTTTTGTAAATGCTGGAGTAGCAGATGTGACAAGGCCAAAGCTGAGCAAGATATCAGTCCATTGTGTCTTCTTTTTACATGTCTTAGGTATAACTATTACATTGTTAGAATTTGCATTGTATAAATATGTCACATTCTGTACAACAAGGTTTTTTTTTTTATTTTTTTTCCATTTTATTTAAAAATGTGAGGGCTGTGAGGAACAAGGACAATTTCAGATGCATTCATATATAAGACCTAATAACCTTGCTCTGCCTCCGGTCTCTGCTGTGAAAAATTCCAGAAAGGATAGACATACCTCTGCACTTCTTCCTGCAAACAGTGAATCGGTATTAAAGTAGTATTAAACCCTCTGTGTTTTTTTTTTTTTTAGTTTAAAGGATAAGTCCACCTAGTACTAGCATATTATGCCATTTTCTTTTATTTTAAAGACCGTGGTTTACTACCGCTTTAAAGAGGAAGTAAAGCCTGAAAAAAAAAAAAAAAAATACATCCTGCAAGGCAAAGTCATAATGAGCAAGTATGCATAGCATACTAGCTCATTATGAATAATTTACCTGAGATCAAAGCCCCCGAAGCGACCCTCGTCCACGTCCTCCGTCGCTGCCATGATACCCGGAGTGACTTCCGGGTATCGTGGCTCCGGCGCTGTGACTGGCCGGAGCCGCGATGACGTCATTCCGGCGCAAGTTCGCCTCCACTAGCGGCGCGCTCAGTGCACCTGCGCCGTTGTCTATGACGCGCATGCGCCGTAGACAGCGGTGCCTGTTTTTTGTAAATTATCTCCTTAACCGTGTAGGTTAAGGAGATATTTCTTGCACCTACAGGTAAGCCTTAATCTAGAGTGGTCCCAGAGGGTTTACAACCACTTTAACAGAGGAACACAAAAAAAAGCTGACTCCTGCTCTCTCAGTGCTATTTCCCTGAACTTCTGGTCTTTACATGAAAGAGTTAACAGTGAACAATATAGTATTGGGCCCCTCTATTAACTTGAAGAAGAGAGGGGGAGGAGGGAGGTTGCCATCTTAAAGTGATTGTAAACCCTAATTTTTTTTTATTTAAAATAACAAACATATCATACTTACCACCACTGTGCCGCTCGTTTTGCACAGAGTGGCCCAGATCATCCTCTTCTGGGGTCCCCTGGCGGCGCTGGTAGCTCCTCCCCACATTGTATAACCCCCTAGGAGAAGCGTTCTCCCAGTGGGGTTACCTTGCGGGTGTGCTCCCGAGTCCAGCATTCGGCGTCCATAGACACGAATGCGGGACTTGGCCCCGCCCCCCAGAGCCCGCGTCATTGGATCTGATTGACAGCAGCGGGAGCCAATGGCTGCACTGCTATCAATCTATCCAATCAAGAGCCAGGACCCTGTGCAGAGAGGGACAGCGCATGTTCAATGAGGGAAATACAGGGCTCAGGTAAGAAACAGGGGGGCTGTCACTGCCAAGTGTTTTTTCACCTTAATGCATAGGATGCATTAAGGTGAAAAAAGACGAGGGTTAACAACCCCTTTAAGCTAATGGGGCTAACAGGGCTGTAGGTTTCTAATAATGCAGACAGTGTAGGGAGACAACTCTAGTTCCTGCACACAAGGGTGGCTCCATAGGCTGCTGTAAGAAAAAGGAGCCACCCTGAAAAAGGAAACATGGGGCAGCGGTCATGGCACCAGCTTTAACTGGAACATAGGCACGCATTATAGGATAAAGAAGCTGTATACTCAGAAAGTGAATAAATCAGATGCTGAAAGCGCCTAAAAAACGGAGGGTTTGATATCACTTTAAAATGATAGGTAGAAAGAGCATATTTATAAAGCAGTGTTCCTGTGGTTTACAGATTGATTGATGCTCCACTATAGAATGTTTGCTTCAAGTCACATTCAATGCTTTATATTTATGCTCTTTAGTGCTGCCATTTGGCTAGTAAAATCAGACTTGTCATTATTATTAAGGGTCTGTGTGGACAGGCTTTTGTTTGCTTTAAAAGGGTTTTGCATTCCTATACTTCTAGTCTATCAGAATGCAAGTCAAATGCAGGTCAGAAGGTGGTCAGCTGGAGTTTAAATTTGCCTATAAATGAATTCGGAATGATCTGATGTCATACTGATGCCATTTGATGCAAGCCTAAAGCCTGTTAACAAAGGCCCTAAGACAGTACTTTTTTTTCTCAGGAAAGGTGGCAACTTAAGAGCTTTTGATTAAAAAAAAAAACAGAAAAACCTGAAGGTCACATGCAGATCAGAAGGAGGTCAACTTCAGGTTCAGTGCGACTCCTGAATGATCTCAGAAGTGTCTTAAACTGATGTCAAACTCATACCTTCATCACAAGCCTAAAGCCTGTTGACATAGGTCCTTACTGACACTGCCTTACAGGGGCACAGGATGAATTATGTCATTGGTGCCACCAATCTCATGGAAGGTCCTCCACTGTTCATACAAGTGACTGAACACTGGTGAAACTATTGTAAAGGAAGGGGGTGCTGGTAGTCCTGTTACTGCAGGTAGATGAGGCATGTGCTAAAGCGGTAAGAGTAGGTAGGCCTTGATTTTTGTAAATTGCTCCTACATTGCAGGCCATTTTTATTGCTCCTCAGATTTGTGTGGCTGTTCAATTGCAATTGTAAAAAAATAGCAAAGAACATAGTATGTATAGATCGGTGGTCTCCGAACTACGGCCTGTTTGGCGAATGTGGCGAATGTGGCCATTTGCTTGCCTTTATCCGGCCCTCGGGGCAAGGGGCACCATTCCTTTCAATGACACGAACAGTGGAGAACCATTCTTCTCACTGACAGCAAGAATGGAGAATTTTTCCTTCCACCGACACCAGTGATTGGACAATATTCTGTCCACTGCCAGCAACAATGGGACATAGATCCTTCTACTGATATAAATAATTAGGCACTTTTCATCCCACTAATACCAATGATGGGGCACTATTCCTCCTTCTACTTTTACTCCCACTGACGTTGGGGCATTTTCTACTTCCACTGGCCACTCTGCCCCCCTAAAGTCTGAAGGACAATAAACTGGCCCTTTGTTTAGAAGGTTTGGTGACCCCTGGTATTGATGAAGGAACGTTACTTTTGTTTAACATCTGCAACATCTGCTTCAATAGGAATGAAAAGTGTTAACAATGAAAAGAGGGGTTATCTGCCTCTTCTAGGTCTTTGCAGCCCTCGGCCATGGTCTATGTGGCCCACCCTCAAATCCAACAGGAACCCAAACAAGGATAAAACATATTTTTATTAGAATGGGGAAGGACTAAAACTTCAAATGCCCGTCGGACTTTCCAACGGCAAAAATGTGCGATCGGAGCTTGTTGTCGGAAATTCCGACCGTGTGTAGGCTCCATCGGACAGTTTCCATCGGGAATTTCCGTCGCACAAAATTTGAGATCTGGTTCTCAAATTTTACGACAACAAAATCCGTTTGCGTAAATTCAGATCGTGTGTAGACAATTCCGACGCACAAAGTGCCACGCATGCTCAGAATCAAGCAGAAGAGCAGCACTGGCTATTGAACTTCATTTTTCTCGGCTCGTCGTACGCGTTGTACGTCACTGTGTTCTTGACGTTTGGAATTCCGAACCAACTTTGTGCGACTGTGTGTATGCAAGACAAGTTTGAGCCAACATCCGTCGGAAAAAAAACATGGGATTGTGTTGTCGGAATGTCCGATCGTGTGTACGCGGCATAACAATGTTCTTATTTCTGCCCATGCCTTCCTGTACCAGTGATGTCAGTACCTCCCATTAAATGTATGGTTGTCATATAGATGAGAAGTGAGGAAAAAAATCTCTATAATTAAGTTTCAGACAGGAAATAAAATCTGACACAGACTTTTCCCTAATCTATCCAAATAGTACACCAAATAAATATGACTAGAGTTGACAGGGCCCTGACATGAACAAACGCTAGTTCAGGGGTAGGCAACCTTTTGAGCACAGTGTGCTGGAAAAAATAAAAACTTTCTAGCAATACACACCAAACTGAGCATATGCAGTTTGCCCCCAAGGCTCTGTACTATTAGCATATGGATTGGGGACTGTGGAAGAAGGGGAGGATCATAGTAGACAGAGTCTTGTAGAGTGGGAGAATTATTGTTTTATCTCTGGAGTTCATCTCCTTTTTAATGCATGCCAATATTCTGTTTGCTTTGTTAGCAGCAGCTTGGCATCGCATGCCATTGCTGAACCTATCATATACGAGGACCCCCAGGTCCCTTTTCATCCTAGATACCCCCAGAAGTATTTTTGCCACCCAAATGCATTATTTTACATCAGCTTTTAAATACTAGGGGCTTACTAAAAGAAATGCAAACAGCTTGAAATTAGAGGGAAGCAACACTTCTTTGTGGGCCTCACCTTATGGGCCCCTTTGCGCCACAATAGATGTTTACTGCAAGTCCTGCAGCTCAAAAGATGAACAACATGTGCATGTCCTTTTATTGCAGCGACTCCATTAAATAGACATCTACAGAACACCAGACAGTGCAAGTCTCCTGCAGGATGCAGTGAAGGGGTTAAAGGACAAGTCCATTTTCAGCACATACAATTCATTTTTACTCGTTGCTGCAACCTGAGCATATGACAACTGCCAGGGGGGTACCTCCTCTGCTGACAACCCCCAAGTTTAGCCACTGAAATAAATAGAAGCAAAGTCCACATGCGGTTGTTACCTTTGCCCTTTCCCTGGTATCCATGTACACAGCACAGGCTGGACACATGAGTGCAGATTGTGTCGAGTGTTATCCTATGTGAGCTGCTGCAGAGATGGCAGGATTCAGGAGAGGCAATGGGCCAGAGCAGAATGCACAATTGTTGCACAGTGTATCTTTCTCTTGATATATTGCTATTTTATCACTGGGTTAGAAAGTCAGTAAGTTGACTGATGTTACTTGCACTCCTAGTGCTATTCTACCCATTGTTCTGCCACCCTCAGGAATACTAAGTGTTCTTGCAACCCACAGTTAACCCATACATTTATAACACCCGGCGCTGGTGGGTGGCCTACTCTCAAGCATTGTTCTTTCCTGTATCACACACTAATCAAGCCCGGTGGGAGAAAAAAGGAGCAGAGGTCTTAACTAAATACACAGCTGTGGGGTGATATTGCTATCTTAATAGAAAAACAAAGGGGGGGCTTTTATTTTGTCTCGGCAAATCAGAAGATAAATGGGGCTCTGTGCTGTTTGACATGTGAATTCTGTTACAGATTCGGGATTTATATCATGTCTCTTCTGTCTTTAACAGCCACGCTTTTCTACATAAATGCCAGCCGCTGTCAAAGTGGTCAGCAATGCATTGCAAAATGCTTTGTGGCTGAAACGATTCTGCAACACGAGGCTGTCTGGGTGAGCTTAACTGTAAAAGGGAACTACAGAGGCATGTTGGGAACAACAGTTACCATTACTAATAGATAATAGCCAGAATCTACATGACAAAATACTGCTGCCCATTTCCAGAGACAGACCCAGGTTTGGAATGCTTGTCCCTAGAAACTGTTTTCCTAGGAAAGGTCACCTAATTTCCAATTTGGACATGTCTACCATGAAATTCCTACATTTACATGCTAGATTACCCTGATCAGTGCAGCAATTTTGGATAATGATATGTACTTTTGGCAATGACAACAAAGGTATTCCTAGATTGTAAGCTCTAACGAGCAGGGCCCTCTGATTCCTTCTGTATTGAATTGTATTGCTATATAAATCCTGTATAATATTAATCGCTTCAGCCCCGGAAGATTCTACCCCCTCCCTGACCAGAGCACTTTTTGCGATTCGGCACTGCGTCACTTTAACTGACAATTGCGCGGTCGTGCGACGTTGCACCCAAACAAAATTGATGTCTTTTTTTTCCCACAAATAGAGCTTTCTTTTGGTGGTATTTGATCACCTCTGCTTTTTTTATTTTTTGCGCTATAAACAAAAAAAGAGCATCAATTTTGAAAAAAAATGTAGGAACAAGCATATCTGCAAACCTGCTAGCCTAGAGTAATAGTTGTACATTGGGTTATAGGTACACCCAAGACCAGGGCTGGACTGGGACAGAAATTTGGCCCGGGACTTCATCCAGACCGGCCCACTTACATTTTGAGTGTCCCATCACCAGCCCCTTACATCAGAGTGTCCCCCTCCCAGGTGTACTCACAGTTCTGAAGTCAGCTTCTCTTCTTCCTCTCTCCAGTCATGTGATAAGTGACAAGTGATAAGGGGAAAGGGAAAGGAAAGTCTACCGGCCGTCTATCGCCCCCTGCAGGCTGGAGACTGCAGGAAGCCTAATGCTCTCTCCAGCATATGACAGAAGCCGCTCCTCCTGACAGGAGTGAAAGTGCGATTACTCACTGTCAGAGAGGAGCGGCTCCAGGACTGCACCTGACTGGCTCACTGAGCCATCGGCCTACCGGGAATCTCCCAGTAGTGCCAATGGCCAGTACATGCCTGCCCAAGGCCCCTGTCCATGACTATGTGTGAGACGGCCAACAGGGAGATGTAGGTGTCTGATGTGTGTGATAGCACTAGAACAATAGACATGAGGCTTGGTTCTGATTTATATACAATGGAGTGTGTCTTCCTTCAAAGGAGCTAATCCGTGATAAAGGTATAATAAAATGTGGATCTTGTTTTCCGGTCCAAGGATGCTACCGCTGATAACATCAATAGGAGCACTCAGCAGATGACAAACTCTGGGGGAAGGGCATTGAGGAGTGCCCAGTATAAAACGTCATATTAAAAGTAATTTATTGGTTAAGAGCATCAAATACATCTTAAGCCTCATACACATTATCGGACTTTGTACAAACTTTCCCGTGGATTTTTGTACAAAGGGCGTTGGCCGTGAACTTGTATTGCATACACACGGCAGGACTTTTTCAGCCAACTTTCACCAAATCACGTGTTTTTTCTGCTATTTAACGCCACCTTTGGTCATCTTCTGTATTGTTGTCTGATCTTTTGCATTGGTTCTGAGCATGCGTGTTTGTACTTTGTACAAAAGTCCTATGGATTTCTGTACACACGATCGGACTTTGCTGGAAGCTGGAAGAGTTCTCCTATGTTTTGCCTTTAGGATTCAATGAACCTAAGGAGCAGGGTTTCCGGAAGTGTGCCTCTGCTTCTGTCTGTGTCCCAAGCTCAGCTAAAAACCATCTGAACGGAAACAGAGGCCGTCCACTGCACTTTTCATGAAAAGACACTTTATCCAGAAAGCAAACTTTGCGCTTAGTCCAGGTTGGACAAAGCAACAGGCTCACTTTAATTTAGCTCCATGTGACAGCGCTGATGGACACAGGTTTGCTTTAAGCATATGAAATAATGGATAGAAGAATGTTCACAACTTAGAAAGTTGCCTCACATGACATCTAAGTTTAAAGCAAATATGAATTCCCTGTGGCCAGTAATGCTATGACTATGCTTTTGAAAAAAAAAAAAAATGTTTACACAGTAAATAAATGTAGCTAAAATAGAACTGAGCTGAAAGCAAACTGAATATTCAATTTTGCATCTCTGCTTTAGTTATTTAGTGATTGCTGTAAAATTAAAAGAAAAGTCTAGTTGCATGGGGGGAGCCTTTTATTCTGTCATGCCAAGCTGGACAACTGTTAGAGATAGTTTGCTTGAGCAAATTTGTAAGCACACTGACAGCATGGTGTCTAGTGATAACAATTTTGACAGGTTTAACTGCAGATATCCCTGTTAACAGACTGGTCTCCTGATATGCAGGATGGCTACTAAAATAGAGATAAAGCAAAAATAGCTTTCAGCTTCGCTGCTAAAAAAGTTTCAATTCCCTATTTCATAACGATTATGCATGCATTGACAAAATACTCACATAACATGTACGTAAAAGTAAAATATACGTACAAGTGCTTAAAAAAAAAAAAAAAAAAGCAGTAAGAATCAAATTAGACACTTAGACATTTTTTATGTTTCTACATTTTATGTTTACATGTGTGAGCAGACACCACAAGATGATGTCTATGTAGGCCAGAAAAGCCTCCTCCAGGAGCCTCTCTGATTTAACTTTATCGTGTTACCAGAGGCCCAACATCTCCGACTTCAGAGCTTATTCCCCTGTCCGAGGAGAGTGCCTCAGTAGCCCGATAATCACTCTTATTGGACAGCGTAATAGAAGTGGGCCTTATTCCTGAAGGTCCCCTAATAAACTAAAATAAAGATCCAAGGCTTTTCTGGCTACTAAAAATAGTGGGCCTTTTGTGGTGCCTGCGCTTAGAAAGGACGTTTACTTTTAAACATTTAAAATAGTTAACAGGTTTACATTAAACTCAGTGAACTTCACATATTAAGAAGTCTAAAATATTACAAACATGGCGGCTAATGGCTCACACTCGCAAGGATCCTGAATGAGAGTCCAAAGTTGGCCACCAGATGCTGGAAGCAGGGCCCTCTGTTAACTCTCTGATCAATAAAGTTTTGTAGAAATAAAAAAAGAAGTCTAAAATAGGAACTATCCAACAGCAACCAATCACATTAAAATTTGCATTGCCCAACTGTCATTTTCAACTACAGGCTTGAATCTAATTGTCAGGACATTTAAGAATCTCATGCGCTTTGATAAGCTAAGCTGGCCATAGATGCATTGACACTAAAGCAGGGACCGGTCAATATCCTAACAATCTATGGGCAGGCTGGTTGTACCCAAGTCGATCTATTGACCAACCTGTCAGATTTTTTTACATGCGAATACTGCCAGCAACTATAGCCCCTAGCAGTAATCATTGTGTTCTGCCAGCTGGAAAGGCTTACCCATGCCCCCCCTAATTGGCAGAACACAATAGCGCCCGCATCAACACTGAATGTGTTGATGTAGAAATCAAGAGATTTTCTTTCCTTCTGCCCATGGTGGAAGGGAAGAAAATTGAATCATCTAGGCTACAGAATCACAAATGAAGCACCACAATACCTGTGTGAGAAGCCTCCAGTGGAAGCTTTTACTCTTGGGAAGCTTACTAATTCTCTTGTTTTTTTTGCAGTTTTCCCTCCATAATCATAAAACATTCTGCTGGCTGAATTGGCTTTTGATTAAAGTCACTCAATATTGGGTTCATGTATAACTCTGACAAGTCAGAGTCAGTTACCCTATAAAGTGTAAAGTTGTATGCTGATGCTAAAAAACACAGGCTATATAGTTTATATATATATATATATATATATATATATATATATATATATATATATATATTTTATACATATATTATATATATATTTTTTTTTTTTGGCAGACATATATTATGGTATATATCAACCACTGTGCACTAGCATATACAGTAAACAAATTACTTATTTCTCCCTTATCATCTTGCTTATAAGCAGAACTTTGGCTGATACATTTAGTCCCCCAGTGTTTTGTGGCCTTTGAATGTGATAGTTCGCATAACACACCCATGGAGACTATAAAAAGATGCTGCACAAAGACTTTCTCAGTCCAAACCAACCCCTCCCCAGAGGTGCTGAATTATATCCATAAAGTGTTCTTGAAGTCACCTGACCTGACCCCTCCCCCAAGGTACATGTGCATATGTGTTTGCACTGCAAAAATTCAGACTACTGTACAACAAACCATACAGGATTTGTCCAGAATGTTTGAAAAGGGTGCTAATCATACGGATTCCAATTCCGTCGTTTTCACCAAGTCCTTTAGACGGCCGAACGTTGCACATGAAATACTAACATAATTCAAGGTTATATCAGAAGTTAGCAAGCTTGTCATGTCCCACTCATTTCAAATGAGTTGCATTCACTGGAGAGTACCCACACTCATTTTCTACTTCAATAGTCTCATTCACTTCAAGGCACAGCCCTACTTCACCAAAACTGCCTTTTCCCGCAGTTTCATCCTGATCACATGTATGGTTCTCTTTTAGGAAAATAAAAGATTTATCATTACTCTAAAAAGGAAAAACAATGCACCTAATTGCCACAGCAACCAAACAGGTCTCCTTTCATTAATTTCTGCATGCAAAATGAAGCTAGTGTCTGATTTAAAAGGGAAGGACACAAAGCACGCTTGCCAATTGTCCTTGGGTTTGTAGTGACTGCACCCATCTTAAAAGATTTGTCCTTGGAAGGTTTTTGCTTGATTTTTATTAAACACAAAGACAACCTTCTATAGCTGATGGAAGGGTTATCCATCTGTTAAGCTGCAGTAGAACTAATATTCCCAGAAAATAATATTAGCCTATGGCAATTCTGGGACCTCTAGTACAACAAAAGCTACCAAGTTTTTGTAAAATTGCTGCAAGGGTACTGGAGGTATTTCCACTTTTTATACTTCACCTGTCAGTATTATTTTGTGCAGAAGAAATGGGAAGGAACTGGTTGTTTTGGTTGTGATACCTATATATCAGTTCAGGGGGACTGCAAGTTCGGGAGAAAACAGCAATTGAAATAGTCAGTGTACCACTGTTCATACACTAATATTGATTCTTATAATTCTAAAGAATTATATCGAATTGGTAAAGCAAGCACATTACAAAATAAGAGCCAGTGGAGTTGATTTACTATAAAACTGGAGAGTAATAAATCTGGCGCAGCTGTGCATGGTAGCCAATCAGCTTCTAACTTCAGCTTGTTCTATTAAGCTCTGACAAAAGAACCTGTAAGCTGATTGGCTCCTATGCACCAGATTTTGCACTCTCCAGTTTTAGTAAATCAACCCCAGTACATTTACAATACAGTATATTTCAGGAAAATAACGAGGGGAGGGCCCCCGCTTTTAACAGCTTACAATCAACTTAGCCCTGATATGTTCTTGGCCAGTCTGTACATCCAACACCCTTTACTGTCCATGGGCACCTTAACACTGCTACTTACATTTTAACATTTTAAATCAATCCATATGTTGTACACAGTGAATAAGAAAATTGTGCAAAGAAGTGAAGAAAACATTTCAGTTTACCCCAACCCCAATGGTTGTTAAGCAGTAAAAGTTGGTTCAGAAAACATCTCAGCCTGTACACTAATAGGTTATAATACTGCTTTCTCCCACAGCTAATTAACATGTTCCCTGTGTTAGACTGACAACACTGTGCAATGTAGTACAGCCCAACTGGCTGCTAGCGGATGTCATCTCTCTCCAATCCCTGCTGCATAGCAATTTACAAAAACCTGATTAAAAGTCAAATTCAGCCACCAAATCCAATGCATATATTATTTATGAGAATACATATATTTATTAGGGTTTATGTCTACCTGGAATTCAGCTTTGAGTAACAAATGTGCTATTTCACATATATATATATATATACATATACCGTCTCTTTAGAATGTAAGCTCTACGAGCAGGGCCCTCCTGTACCTTTTGTATTGAACTGTACTGTAATTGTTTTGTCCCCCATATACATTGTAAAGCGCTGCGTAAACTGTTGGCGCTATATAAAATCGTGTATAATAATAATAAATATATATAAAAAAATTTTGTTCCAAAAAATAATATAATCATCTAAGCATCTCCCTTATATATATGTACATTTTGTGTGTGTGTGTGTATGTATATATATATATATATATATATATATATATATATATATATAAATATATATATCATTTTTTATTTATAAAAAAATAAATAGAATATGGTCGCCTGAGCAACTTCCTTATATGCGTACATATTGTACATTAGGAACACACAGTCAGAAATGAAAAAAAAAATGACATATACTACAAATATATATATATATATATATATATATATATATATATATATATATATATATATAAAAAATAAAAGTTCAGAAGGGTGAGGTGCACGTCGGACGGAGTAACAAGTGCAAGCAATCAAGCCCTCCCAAAGGCTTATATTATAGGAAACGACCAAAAACATGGTGCCTAGGCATAGTTTTGAAGAAGGGCGTGATCTGTATTAGCCTGAAACTGTTACGATGATGGCCTATATATGTTGATTAAATTTTTGTGCAGCAATCCATCTTTATCGTTTCATATATATATATATACACACACACGAAATGTACATATAGAAGGGAGATGCTCAGATGATTATATATATTTTGGAACAAAATGTTATATATATATATATATATATATATATATATATATATATATATATATATATATATATTATGAATGTCTATAACATTTGTTATCAGAAAAGCTGCAGGAGCTGAGACTGACTGAAGGTGGCGCTGTAGAACCTCCCAGCTAATCGAAACTGCAAGTGTTGAAATGGTCTGTGTGTTCCAACAGAAAACAGGTAGCAGCAGCCTTCAAAAGATTGGACCTCAGTCGACTTCAATTGCTGCAGTGTCCTTGCTGTGTTTGATCAGTCAGTGTTATTACTGCCGATATCGAGGGAAATTAGGTGATGTTTTTAAAAGAAAAACTTGGATGGCTGACAGCAGTTTGTGTTGCAATACTGGCTGAAAGAGTTATCTTTGCTGTATAAATATTTGTAGAGACACTTATCAAAAGCAGCTATCGTATATCAGGCCCCTTTTTAGCTGAATGGAAAGGATAATGATATTACTATAGTCTTGAACTCAAACACAATTATGCAAACACAAATGCACTTGTTAAGTGACAAAAACAAATAGCCGTGGTTTATGTAAGTAATGCAACGCTTACAACGCAGACAAAGAGAATAAAAATACTTGTAGACGCATATAAATAGAATATGCTGCTCCCATGACAGATCTGATGATCTACTGAAATTATAAAATCAACTGATTGTTTAACTATCTCTACGACACATCTTGGATCTTGTCTTAAAAACATAAAAAGCACACAACAGCACGGCCCTAAGCTAAATTCCAAAAGAAGGCACTGCCACTCAGTCTAACCCACCCATTCTCAACCATTATAAAACTGAAGAAATTTGACATCTCAGTAAACCCTTGGTAATTACTTTATCTAGTGTACACGGGATAGTAAACCAGCCATTCTCATCCAGGGTTCCTTCAGAGGTTGCTTGAGGTTCCTAGAGCTGTGGTTGACTGACCAACTGATGGTTGCCTGTATAGTTCTGGGTCCAAAGACCCTCAGCAAAGCCAGCAGCTTGTTAAGTCTAGGAATGAGGGAACAAACTTTAATGCTTCCTTTCCTCCTTACTCCACCATGATCTAGGTGCTCACCTCTTCTCTCCAATGCTCCAAGTAGCGGCCAGGCCATTGCCGACCTCCCATATAATGCAGGGTTATGGGTCCTGCATTGTACTTGATGATGCCAGAGTGCACCTGCTGGCTGGAGGGTCTTGCAGAAGAGGCTTTGAGGGACCAGTTGCATAGTGTGGAGGAAATCTACCAGAGCAAAAAAAAAGGTAAGCATTACAGCTTATTAATCTACCACTAGACCTAACAAGCATTTAACCCCTGGAATTGGGGAGGGAAGGGGGTGCATTGCAAGTATATTTTTTTCAGTTTTAAATAACTAAAAAAAGCCCTGCATAAAAGCCGACACCACAGCATGCCAGCTATTACCTATTACGTTCATTAGTCACAAACACTCCTCTGTGTGGCCCCATCTAAAACGACTTAATGCTAAGGGCTAAGCCCCATCAATTGCCATCTCCTTGTTCAAGAAGAGTAGCCAGTCAGGGCACTGTCATGGGCAGAGCAATGGTAAAACCCACTCAAAGCAATCAATTATTTTTCTAGTGCTTGTTAAAAATTTTAAAGAAAGCATTTGGCTGATGTGGTTTCAATACATTTTTATTTATGGAAGCCTTTCTGGTCTATTTGAGTTAACACCTATTCTTGGGTAACCATGTAGTCTGTACAGCAATAACCTATGAAAAACAATCAAAACTGTTATTGGAATGGCGAGATTCCTGAAAGCTGATTTCCAGTTGGCTGCTATAGATTACTATACTTCACTTATCTATTATGGCAACCAATGAAATCTCTGGTTGGAAAAGCTAGACTATTAAAAGCTGCTTTTAAATTGGCTGCTAATATTGTATATAGTTAACCTACACTATATTACCAAAATTTCATGTGCCTTTACATTCACATGAAATTTAATGGCATCCCAGTCTTATGCCCCGTGCACACGAGTGGAAATTCCTCCAGAAAAAGTCAGATGAGAGATGTTGGTCCGAAAATGCGATTATGTGTATGCTCCATTGGACTTTTGCTGGCGGAAATTCCAGCCAGCAAAAGATTGAGAGCAGGTTCTCAATTTTTCGGTTGGAAAAAGTTTCCGATCGTAAATTCCGATCGTCTGTATCAATTCCGACAAGGAAAATTCCTACGCATGCTCGGAAGCATTGAACTTAATTTTCTCGGCTCGTCGTAGTGTTGTACGTCATCGCCTTCTTGGCGGTCGAAAGTTCAGCAAACGTTTGTGTGACCGTATGTATGCAAGCCAAGCTTGAGAGGAATTCCGTTGGGAAAACCATCCAAGATTTTTCAGACGGGAATTCTGCTCGTGTGTACGCGCCATCAGTCCGTAGGGTTCAATATTGAGTTGACTCACCCTTTGTAGCTATAACAGCTTCAACTCTTCTGGGAAGGCTGTCCACAAGGTTTGTCAATGGGACTGTTTGACCATTCTTCCAGAAGCGCATTTGTGAGGTCAGGCACTGATGTGGATGAGAAGGCCTGGTACACAGTCTCCTCTCTAATATATCCCAAATGTTTTCTATCGGTTGAGGTCAGGATAGTCAAGTTCTTCCACCCCAAACTCGCTCATCCATGTCTTTATAGACCTTGTTTGTTCACTTGAACAGGAAGGGGGCATCCCCAAACTGTTACCACAAAGTTGGGAGCATGAAATTATCCAAAATGTCTTGTATGCCGACACCTTAAGAGTTCCCTTCACTGGCACTAAGGGGCCAAGCTCAACCCTTAAAAAACAACCCCACACCATAATCCCCCCTCCAGCAAATGATTTGGACCAGTGCACAAAGCAAGGTCCATAAAGACATGAATGAGCGAGTTTGGGGTGAAGGAACTTCACCGGCCTCAACCCAATAGAACACCTTTGGGATGAATTAGAGTGCGGAACTGTGAGCCAGGCCTTCTCGTTCAACAACAGTGTCTGACCAGACAAATGCGCTTCTGGAAGAATGGTCAAACATTCCCATAGACACACTCCTAAACCTTGTGGACATCCTTCACAGAAGAGTTAAAGCTGTTATTTCTGCAAAGGGTGGGACATTCCGACCGCAAAATCCGTCTGCTTTTTTTTTCGACGGATTTTGTCCGAAACTGGTGTTGCATACACACGGTCGGACAAAGTTGTCGGAAAATCCGACGTGGTGACATTCGTTGCGTACTACGGAACTACGTAGAGGCTAGTAGCCAATAGCTTTGATCTCGTAATTTGATCCTAGCATGCATGGCACTTTGTCCGTCGGAATTCCCTACACACGATCAGATCGGATTTTGTTGTCGGAAAATTTGAGATCCTGCTGGAAAGAGCCGACAGAAAAAGCCCGCTAGAGCCCACACGCGATCGGATTTTCCGACAACATAATCCGATCGGACATTTTCCATCGGAATATCCGACCGTGTGTATGGCACACCAACAATCAAATCTCTAGCTGGAATGGCTAGACTGTTAAAAGCTGGTCTTTCCTGTTGACCACTATGGATTGTTGTAGGTCACTACCCCTTTGACTGGGTTATTGTGTTTAATACAGAAGAGTATAGAAAGATAACCTAGAACTAAATATAATACTTTTAATTTTATATAAGTCAATACAAACCACAATAATGCAGGGAGACAGCAAGATGCAACATGGTACAAAATGTACATATCGTTTATCCTATTCGCAGTGCTCATTGAATGAGTATAGGTATGATTACAACAGAACAAATGAAGGTAGAAGACAAAGAAATCAGCATAACTAAAGACAGCCATGAACTAGTGTACTAATGGACAAGGCTATGGTTTGTAATGGTATAAGTAGGGGACTTCGAGAAAAAATTCAACATGTTAAATAAACAAAAAGCCACGTTTTTAGGCAAAGCTGGACTTTTCATGTGAACACTTTCTGGTCACCAACTCTATTCACTCTCTATAACTATGGATGTTTTTTTTTTTTTTTTTCCTGCTGCAGACTATTAGAAATGGTTTAATGCAATAATGTTGTTCCAGTGTTTGAAGTCCTTTTTACAGCTGTTGAAAAGTCAGTTATTAACACTGATATAAGAAAGACAGAGTTCGGATTATTATGTTCACTTTTATGACGGTCACATACTTTTTATTGCACTTGAATAACGAGCATAATGCAAAAACTGATTGTTAACCATTAATCTGGGGTCAGAAATATCCTCCACCATGTAAAGCCAATAAACGGAAAAAAAATTAAAATGTGCAGGTGCACTTTTATTGGGTGATAAGACTTCTATGTTTGAGACAATATAAAAGGCTTTGTCCTCATCTAAAGGAAGTCATTACAATTACAGATCATGCTCTGTCATTGGCCTTATTTAAAGCCCAGCTTCAACCAAAACTTTCTTTTTGGTGAGTTTTCAATATATTTTAAAAGGAGTAAATATTTCTTGCACTTGATTGGCTTCTGTGACGCAAGTGGGGAGATTCCACCTCACTTCCTGTCCCCAGTGACAGCACCAAAATAAAGGAAGTGTTTGCTGGAGATAAGAAGAGACAGACAGCATAGTCATGCTAAAGTGTGGGCTGAGGTCCATTGTACAAGGGCAGTGCTCTGCATTCTTTAAACCAGGGGTCTCAAACTGGCAGCCCTCCAGCTGTTGCGAAAACTACAAGTCCCATAAGGCATTGCAAGGCTAATGCCGCGTACACCAGGTCGGAATTTTGGACAGCAAAAGACAGATGAGAGCTTTTCATCGGAAAATGCGACCGTGTGTAGGCTCCATCGTAATTTTGCTGGCCGAATTCCTGACAGCAAAAAATTGAGAGCATGTTCTCAATTTTTCAGACGGAAAAGGTTTCTATCGGAAATTCCGATCGTCTGTAGCAATTCCGACGCGCAAAATTCCTACGCATGCTCGGAAACAATTTGACGCATGCTCGGAAGCATTGAACTTCATTTTTTCTCGGCTTGTCGTAGTCTTGTACGTCACCGCATTCTTGACGGTCGGAATTTGGTTTGACCGTGTGTAGGCAGTTTGAGCGGAATTCCGTTGGGAAAACCATCAGAGCTTTTTCCGACGAGAATTCCGATCGTGTGTACGCGGCATGACAGTTACAAGCATGACTCCCACAGGCAGAAGCATGACAGCACTTGTAGTTTCACAACAGCTGGAGGGCCTCCAGTTTGAGACCCCTGCTTTAAACGCAAGGCGCTGTTTACCATTTTTTTTCTTTTTTTTTTTAAACTTTATTGAAGACTCACAAGGTGACACTTCATTCATGTCTTTGCACTGCAGAGTGACATGCGGTGCTATGACACGTGGAGCCGCAACCCACCTCCGCAAAGCGTTGTAGTGAGAACAGGATGCAGAGAAAATTGTGTCCTTCCATTAGGCCTGCCTTGATACATGCACATCAGTGTACCTCAACAGAGATAGCATGAACGAACCCTAAAGCCAGGGGACTAGCTGAATTCTGATCCATCTATGGGCAGGCTGGTTCTACAGAAGTCGATTTCTCAATCAAGTTTTGTACCAAGCCTGATGGAAAATATACATTGTAAATTGTAAATACATTGATATACATTGTAAAGTGCTGCGTAAACTGTTGGCGCTGTATAATAATAATAATAATGGAAAATTTCCACTCGATCAGTGCAGCCAGCTATAGCCGGCGGTGCTGATGAGTGTATTCTGACAGTGGGGAAGCCTGCGCGCTGTCAGAATACTAGGGGAGGGATTCTCACATTCACATTGAGTGTGAGGATGGGAAAATCAATTAATTTTCTTTTGTTCAACCCGCTGGTTGGAAAAAAAAGAAAATGAATCATGTATGGCCTGTCTTACAGTCCAAATAGGAAATTCAGAAAAAATCTCCCCAATGGAGGCAGAGAAGGTCTTTGGACATCTTGCCCTAACTAAATAAAAATAAAGATTTGGCTAGACTGGGGTTTTCAAGTAACAAGTGACAGTCCCTCTCGATAGCCCGCTCCCTTAGCGAGGTACTCAGTCACCCGTTATCAGGACTTCCAGGTATAGAGGAGCATTATACCTCTCCAATGTGAAAGAGCTTGGTCCTGAGCAGCCTGCACGGCTACATGGTGTCATCTGGAGCCTACCCAGGGTGGACTTCTTCAGCTGGAAGATGGCAAGGGAGTGAAGGTCAGTTAGCATGCCTTGCTGATTGACCATGAGGGGGCACTGTCACTTTGCTCTGAATGATCAGGTGACATTGGGGTTGATTTACTAAAGGCAAATCCACTTTGCACTACAAGTGCATTGCAAGTGAACTTGGAAGTGCAATCGCTGTAGATCTGAGCGGAAGATCTGAAATGAGGGGAAGCTCTGCTGATTTTATCATCCAATCATGTGCAAGCTAAAATGCTGTTTTTTATTTTTCCTTGCATGTCCCCCTTAGATCTACAGCGACTGCACTTCCAAGTGCAAAAGTATATTTGCCTTTAGTAAATAACCCCCAAAGTCTCACTAAAGGAAACCTGTGGTAATGAAGTGTGGAGGTTGCTGACATCTTTTAAAAAATATTAGTTGCCTGGCTGTCATGTTGATCCAATGTCTGAGCCACTGACTTGTACGAAGCACGCAGAGTGGGATTTCTGACTTTCTAACCTGCATGCTTGTTAGTGGGTAGTGACTTCAATAAGGATGAGTGATATCATCAATGCCTAAGTGAGCAGGGCAGAAAGAGGGGTGCTGTCATTTTCAGCTCTAAGCATACCTTTGTGTTAAAGGGGTACTCCTTTTTCTCTGAAACAATGAAAACAGTTCCGCCATTTATCGGTGCCCGAAGACCTGCCTATCAAATTTCGAATTCATTGATTAATCCTAATTAATCTCAAATTACAACTGAGACAAAGTCCTCTGCTGACAACACAGAAGAAGGATTTCACCTTGCCTCTTGGCCTCAGCTGCTTCCTGCTGACATGTGAAGTATGTGCAATTTGTAAAAAGGGGAACTGACAAGAAATATCAGTTTTCTAAGGGAACAAGGACAAGTCTTTTTATATTTAATAAGGAAACCAACAACATGTAAAGCCAGTGACAACACAACCACCTTTCACTGTTGCAATTACTCTAAACTGATGCAAATCCAATTGGGTTGCTATAGGTAATTGCCCAGAAGTGCTTTCCCAATTGTTGTAATCGTTCATTGGCTGAGCAAGCCTGGAACAGATAAAAACATTTTAAATTATCCTTAAAATAATTCTTCTTGTACCTGCAAACAGCAGGCTATTGGTAAACTCCGATCCTTTTATCCTATGCCTTCCTTTTACTGGAAAAAAAAGGAGACAAAAGACATGCTATAAATATCCCAGTGGGTAAGTCCTATGTGAATTCCCCATCACTGTGTAGATTTATTTTAGGATGTCGGCTTTCAAGCTGAGGACTTGCACAATTAGTTGATTCATAATAGAAACAAAATATCTGCAGACAAACTGTATGACTGTAATTCGGAAGGATGTTTAATCTGGCTCTTCTGTTAGCTGCTAAAATCACATTGCAGGATTGATGACAGTGGCTTCCTAAATAAAAACAATGCACACCCTGACCTGCATTCAGTAGGCCAGCTTTTCCCTTGTAATCTGCCCAATGTTCTAATCAGGTATTTTAGGAGCATGCACTGAATACATGTATTGTTATGTACACTTGAATTCTTGTCTCTACCACTGAATGTTCAGAACCAGTAACCTCAACGCAATGTCAACCCAAGTACGCTGATACTCATTAAAGCAACATTTCGCAAACTTTTTATCCCAAAGAAACATTTGAAATGGTTTTCAGATCTCAGGGAACCCCTACCAAAATGAATTTATTGGAGGATCAATGGGAAAAATGCCCCTGACATTGGAGGTCATGGAAGACTACCCAATTTACCATGGTGGTCATAGTGCAACTCGTACAGACAGCTTAAAAAAATAAATTTGTGTCATGTTGCTGGCTCTGCCAAGTGGGGTTGGACCATGAAAAATGCAGGCAACATCAGATGGGATGTCAACTAGCCACAACTCAAGGAACTCCTAGCAAGTTCTGGAGCAGCTCTGGTTGAGAATGGCTTCCTAAATAAAAACAATGCACACCCTGAACAGCATTCAGTAGGCCAGCTTTTCCCTTGTAATCTACCCGATGTTCCAATAAGGTATTTTAGGAGCATGCACTGAATACATGTATTGTTATGTACACTTAAATTCTTGCCTCTACCACTAAATGTTCAGAATCAGTAACCTCAACGCAATGTCAAGCCAAGTACGCTGATACTCATTAAAGCAGCATTTCTCAAACTTTTTATGCCAAAGAAACACTTGAAAAAAGCTAAGAAAGCACTTGTGGGTTTAACCAAGAATTTTTTTGTACATATCTCCTTTAAGAAGGGGGGGGGGGAGAGGGGTTCCTATACCTACATTCTACTGCTAAAAGGTGTCCCTCATTCCCACCTCAGAAAGTTGGAAGATTTGAGCCCAGTATTGCCACACAGATTTACTCGAGGCCTGAGCAATCCTCTTTTATTGTTCAGTTAGAGAAATCTTGACAAAGTCTTGAAACTTTGTCAAAAACGCCCCCTTGCTGTGAGTGACAGGTGATTTACATATCTCATGCACTAGCCTGAGACAGGTTATCATCAGATCACTGGATGTTCTACTCTGCCCAGCTCTGACTACATACATGTCCCCTAAATCACTTGTCTGTCTATAGTCTGCTGACTGTTCACTGCATCCCATGATGAGAAACATCCAGTCAAAACACAGTAAAGCTGGGAGAGCTGGAGGGGAGGGGGATGTGAATTGTGAACTTTTTACACAGGATGTGCCTGTCTCAGGCTAGTGCATGATATGTAAATCACCTGTCACTCACAGCAAGGGGGCGTTTTTGACAAAGTTTTCAAGACTTTGTCAAGATTTCTCTAACTGAACAATAAAATTTGATTGCTCAGGCCTCGAGTAAATCTGCAAGACTGGGCTTAAATGAAAGGAAATCATATTCTCTACATTATGACATCAAAAAAACTAAACTAAAGGAGTTCAGACTCACATTTTAAAGGAATACAGACCCATATTCACTTCAACTATCCAGTCATGTGAAATCAAATTCCAATTCACCAATCATGAAAAAATAAACAGGAACACGTTTTTGGATAATTTAGGTGAATATTCACACAATCTATTGCATTGAGATTCTCAACTCCATTAGTAGGCCCCCCTTTGTTATGCATACAGGTAAAAATCAGAAAGAGAGTGACCAATCAGTCAGTCTGGGGTGGCACAACTCCTCTAACAGACACCTTAACACATGTTGCACTTTAAAAAGGCACATTCATTCTCACATGTTCCATTACTAGTAAAGGCTGGACACAATAGCCATAATTTAAACAGTGACCCCCCCCCCCCCCTGCACACCTACATAAGTTTTCTTTTCTCAATGTCCCAGAGATATGCTCATGGTGAAGACCGTTTCCTGTTATGACATGTCTTCTGTAGACACTGCAGGTTATTTATAAAAACCTCCAGACTGAGAAAAGAAAAATGGTGAAAGCTTTCAATCACATTTCTGAGCGTGAGTCTTGAATAGAACTGCAGGGGTCTGGTGGCTTCAATGCTCTCTGGTCAAGACGGTCAGTGTTTAGCTCCTATCTGTACCCCAAAGCTGTTATTTCAGCTGCAGTACCTATCTGTTTTATCTAGGTGGGAAAGGGGTAGGCGAACAAAAGACACTTTTTAAAATAAATATAATATCTTGAAAAAAAAAAAATCTAATAAAAGCCAGGTTGTTAAAAAAAAAAAAAAAAGCACATACATCCCATGGCTAAAGAGATGCATGTCACCCACCACATCACAGGCTTCAAAATCACTTACGGTACTATAAGACTCAGCTTGTTCATCGATGATCAGAATACTGGTGTATATTAGTGTATATTAGTGCATTGGGATCCTAATGAAAGCAGGACTGCATCCCAAGAGACACCCTTGCTGCATATCAGATGAGATATGAAATGTGAAGGGTCTCAGTGACCGCTGTTTTCTTTTGAATGCCTCTCCTCGGGATACTGTTACAAAGGGCTGGGGCCAGCAGCTTTAACGTCGGAATGCTATTCAAGGTTTAGCCTTTCCTAACTGTCAGTTACTCTTATTAATAGAAGCAATCATTTATTAAATCATATTTACTACTACATTCAATTCGTATAATGAAATTTCAAACATAAAATGACTGATAATCATTTACAATGGACTATAATTGATACATTAGAGTTTTTCATAACGAAGGAAATGTCCGTCTTTGGGCAGTTCATTATGGTTGACTGTAGTGACGCTACTTTATAAGTGGTGAGGGGAACCTAAGTGTAAAGAGACCCAGTACTGCATTCCTGTCTTCTACATCTGCAGTAGCCTTGACATAGAATGGTGACCCGAAATAATTCACTGATCACTCAGTCAAACTTGGGATCTCCACAAATTGAGATAGGAGCAGATTCTCTACATATCTTCTGACAAACATCATTTGAGCCCTTGCATGTAGCCAACTTAAAGATAGGTCCTGTAGTATGCAGCTTTATTGGGCAATGATAAGCATGTATCACTAAAAGAACTAAGGACCCATCACTGGATTAAATGACAACTCCACAAAACCAACATGGCTATTGATGTGGGGGAGCCAACTGGGCATCCGTCAAAAAAAGTCACAGTGTTAATATCAGTGGAGTCAACTAAAACAACAGAATGCACCAGTTAGATGACAGATGGGTTCCCTTTCAGTTTCAAGGTAGCCCTTCTTTGGAGCCATATTGTTATATGAATATATGGTGACTATGGCAATAGAATAATCTGAACTGTAACAGTATTCAGTAAATTATTGTCTTTGTATACGTATTTCAGACATCACAGCAAAATTGTTATGAACAATGTTGGATCTCATTTTGTAATGGCACAGCCAGGTATCCATAGAAGGAAGCTAGAAAGCCATTGGGACCTACAATGATTTTGCTATAGAGTCTATATACACTCACCAGCTACTTTATTAGGTACACCTTGCTAGTACTGGGTTGGACCCCCTTTTGCCTTCAGAACTGCCTTAATTCTTCTTGGCATAGATTCAAGTTTTTGAAATCATCGCAAACTGGTTTCTTGAACATGGCAACGAGTTCACTGCACTGCAATAGCCTCCACAGTCACTAGATCTCAATCCAATAGAGCACCTTTGGAATGTGCTGGAACGGGGGATTCCCATCATGGATGGGCAGCCGCAAAATCTGCAGCAACTGCGTGATGCTATCATGTCAATATCCACCAAAATCTCTGAGGAATGTTTCCAGCACCTTGTTGAATCTAAGGCAGTTCTGAAGGCAAAAGTGGGTCCAACCCGGTACTATCAGGGTGTACCTAATAACGTATCTGATGAGTGTCTGTGTATATATATACACACACACACAGACATACGCACATATATACACTGAGAAACTATTTCACATCTTCGCTTTGGAGGGGTAATCAAAAAAGACGTTCTCAAGTATAGACAGATACAGGATAACACATGTCCTGTTCTGCGAACCTTAGAAAACAAAGGATCTTCTCTGTCTGTTAAGGGCAATGTTGTGCTGTAGACCATAGATAGACTATGCAGACTTTATGAGAGTTTCAAAACAAGCAAGGCAAAGAAAAGAAAGAAGGCCTTAGTTCAAAGTTCTCTTCTCCAGCTTGTTTTGTGGTTTTTCCAGTAATAACAAGCACTAAGCGTACAGAGCCCTGTTGGGACATGCAGGTGAAATGTATGAGAGCAGCTGTCACCTCTGGGAATCACTCATCGTGCTTATAGCTGGGTGGGATTGGTTTCAGCTGGACAAACATTTTATCTGCATGAACTGATGTGCAACTTTCTGTCCTACTGAGCGAAGCAAGATCACACACTCCCTACCTCTCCTTATCTTTCTATCAACACGCCATACAGGTGGCTGTTTTTTTCTTTATTGCTGCGCCCAGACTAAGCAAACAGACTCAGAAAGGAGCCAGTGAGTGTGGGCCAACCCCATTGTGACCAGAGTGCATCAGGGCATTCAGCTGTTCCAAAGGCCGCTGCCCCTTGTCCTACACAGGCACGTACATGCTTTTAAAAAGCATATGTCCAAACAGCCACCTTGGCCAGAGCTGAAAAGCATGAATGAAACAGACTAATGAGGTCACAGAGATAAGCATAACCATTCTTCCATATCAAAGAAGGTCCAGTTAATGAGACACCCAATCCAACCATATAGTTTGTGCTCAGGTTTGGGTGGCCTAACTTTTACAAGATTTGGATATATGCATGAATGATCAAATTTAATTCATAAATGATCACATTTTTAGTTTTGAAGAAAGGAAGGTTGAAAACCTGTCAGGTTTTCATTGTTGTCTGTATCCCTGCTGGGGATATTCACCCCCTCTATTTGCCCCAGGGACCTTTGTACCAGGGTAGAAATGGGAAAACCAAAACTATACAGTTGGAAGTACAACAGGAGGTGAGGAGATAACGTTCCAATTGGGAGAGATTTTCCACCACTTTCTGAAGTGTTTTCTGGACAGGAAGTGACGATAAATCTCTATTTTTACATATAATTTCAAATCAGATTGCACAAACTATTTTAAGCTTGTTCCTATTGAAATAGGCATGTTTTCTAAAAAAACAGGGTATACATCAGCACTTTTTGGTAGCAGAAAACAAAACACTCCTGCACACGAGTGAGTACCAGATGGACTAAATCTCATAATGGTCTTGCTGCCCTCAAGGATAGGGGTATCCTAACAGTCAAAAGGAAAAGAAAGAAAACGAGGGCGCACCGACCTTGTGCATTATCCTTAGGTAAATATTTTATTTAAAAATAAAATAGAAAACTACTCACAAACGTATAAACGAAAACTCATGATACAAGTAGTCTCCAGATGACAGTAATTATTCAAGATGGTAACAGACTCCCGATCGTAACAGAGGAGTTTGTATGAGTCACTGCCGACTGACGCGTTTCGAAGGATGACCTTCTTCCTCAGGGCCCTGCACTCATTAAACATTAGCACTTCCAGCTGGCAGCACTAGGGTCATCGATTTGAATTCCAACCACGGCACTACCAGTCTGGAGTTTGCATGTTCTCCTTGTGCCTGCGTGAGTTTCCTCCCACATTCCAAAGACATGCAGGTAGGTTAATTGTCTCCTGTCTAAACTGGCCCTTATATATGTATGAATGTATGTATGAATGTGAGCTAGGGACCTCAGATAGTAAGCTCCTTGAGGGCAGAGACTGATGTGAACGTACAATATATGTGTAAAGCACTGTGTAAATTGACAGCACTATATAAGTACCTGTAATAAATAAAATATACATAATACAGAAGCAATAATAATAAAGAAGAAGCCCAATATATACTGTATGTGTGCAAAAGAAAACATGGTTATGTTGTCCATGGTAACCAGCTTCATCTCTCCTTTATTACCTTGCAAGGAAGACATAACAATGGGGATCTAATGGGTTGGGCAACGCATTCATAAGCAAATACTTTTTGTGTATGAAGCCCATGGTTATTTAACTACAAATGAACCCTAGATATGTGGAAGAATCATAAACACTGTGGCCTTGGCTGTCAATGACTTGGTACATGGAAATGCTCTTGTTTTATTGTGCTACATTTACTTTTTGTATAAATGTTAGAATAAAACAGGCTTTACGAATAAAAATTATTTAAAGTCATATGGAACCCAAAAGAAAACAATTTATTATATTTTAGCTTACCAATTCTTAGATATGATGACTGCATACGTTTTCTTTTTTTTAAGCTTTCTTTCTTTTATTTTTCTCTGGTGATCTAGCCAGTAAGTCTGTTCTGTCCAGCAGATGTAGCATTTAGATGGTTGAATCAAACCATTTACCACTGCATACATTTTCTTTTTTTAGGCTTTCTTTCTTTTATTTTTCTCTGGTGATCTAGCCAGCAAGTCTGTTCTGTCCTGCAGATGTAGCAGTTAGAGCAATTACCACAGATAAGGGTGATTACAATGGTCAGATTAAAAATAATTTCAAAAGGAACAAAACTGTTGCTGTAACAGCTTAAATAGTGTTAGCTGGAGTTCAGGTTCAATTTGTTAGCGTATCTAAATCTGCTAATTCATCTAACACTACCCTCCCCCCAGACTGACAATTCCATTGTCCAAAGGTGTCTTTGTTTCTCCTTCATCCAGAGTGTAGACACTCTAATATAGTCCAGATCACCAGGTGAAAAACTGAGAAAAAAAAACTAAAAAAGAAAACCAATGTGGCCACCACATCTAATAATCAAGTCCCATCCTGACTTCACGCTCCACAATGGGTATACCCTTGAATAGATCTTTAGGAACAGGCCTCCGCCGCCCAGCAGACCACATCACCCTGGGGCTAACTCAACACGATGCACTATATGCCAAAGAGAGTGCCCATAAAGAATCCAGTGCCTGAAACAACATTTCAGTATTGGCCCTGCATCGTCTTCAGAAGGGGTCCAGATACAGGCTCCCAAGGCTCAGCCAAGGAATCCACCAATCTGAAAGCTGCAGAAAGGAGCCACAGTGGTTACAGTGCAGCCAGAAATCTTTATAGAAGAATCTTTAGGAGGAAAACAAACCCACACAAAAGAAATAAGCTACTCTCCGTAGAGAGAAGACATCTACCACCTAAGGACACTACCAAAGATTGATGCCTCGTACACACGAGCAGAATTTCCGTCAGAAAGAGTCCGATGGGAGCTTTTCATCGGATATTCCGACCGTGTGTATCCCCCATGTGACTTTTTCAGTCGAAAATTCAGATGGACTTAGATAGAGAACATGTCCTATATTTTTCCAACAGAAAAAATTACTATCGGAAAAAACGCTCGTCTGTATGCTGTTCTGAAGCACCAAAAACGGCACATGCTCTGAAGCATGTACGAGACGGAAGCTATTGGCTACTGGCTATTGAACTTCCGTTTTCTTGTCCCGTCGTACGTGTTGTACGTCACTGCGTTCTTGACGGTCGGACTTGACTGGTGTGACCGTGTATATGCAAGACAGCTTGAGCGGCAATTCCGTCGGTACTCCATCGAAAAAACCTTCAGAGTTTATTCCGATGGCAAAACCGGTCATGTGTACAGGGAATAAGGCTAGCAGGGAGTTGAGGGGATTATACAGGAGATGTCCTAATCACCAGAAGGTAACTGCAAATAACCCATGGTTAAAGACTAAAGATCCTGTGTACTGTACTGTATAGGAAAAAGGCATTTCCAAAGATCTTTGGTGACCCAATTGACATTGGTTCCAAAGAGTACAGTATCTAATGCTGGCCAGACAAAGACATCGTTGGCCAGTCTAAATTTCAAGCCTGCAGTTGCAGAGTAATTAACCAAAGCAACTATCAACCAAATTTTGCACAATAATGTTTCTGAGGATTATCCACAAATAACTAAATTAGTTCAGAGAAATAAAAATGTAATTTACAAAGCATTTTCTTCAGAAACATTTGACACACTTTATAGCTAAGAAGGAAACACGGTCTGTTGGCTGCAGCCGAAAGCTGATGTTCATTCTGCAGATTAAAAATATCAATAAACTATTAATTCTGCGTAAAAATGGATTGATTTTAGGAGTAATGGCTGCTTAACATATGTGTTCAGGTTTTGCAAAACAACCTCTTACTGAACAGATGAGAAATTTTCAGACCGTCCTCACAATGGCCTACTTTAACTGTAATTTATCACAGAAGATTGTGGTGGAACGACTATGCTGACTCCATACCTGATTATGATGCATTTCAGTTTGTTATTTAAGGTACTTGTAATGGACTCTCTCTTGATGAAGTAGTTAGCAGAGACTAAAATAAATATAAACGTACAGTCATTTAAGAAGAGAAGCGAATTTCTCAGGCCTGCATATAATTTTAGAATGAATTAATGTTCTGTCTGCAAAACAATTCAAAACTAAACCCAGCACAGCATGGGAAGACAGCAGCAGTCATACACATGTAGTTCTAATTAAAAAAAAGTTTTAATAACAGCAAATATAGTATAAAAAAAAAAAAACCTCTGCCTATTTATAATGCCTTTAAGGCAGCAATATGGCGTGGCTTTAATTATTTTAGATTTGTAATTGCTGAAAAAGATTTATAAATCACTTTGCCTTATTTCACAAAAACTAAACATTCTTCCTAAGTATATAAGTAGGCGTGAATTTGATAACAATGTATATTCAAAGGAGCGTTAAGCCTAGTACACACGGGCCAAATGTTGGGCAGCATCAGCCGCTTAAATAGAAACCGGCCGACATTCAGCCCGTGTGTATGGCAGCCGGCTCGACAGAAGTCGACCGTTTGGCTGGCTTCTGACGAAGGGTCATGACCGAAAAAAAGGTCTGCAGACCTGCTCTCGGTCAGCACTCTTATGCCACGTACACACGATCGGATTTTCCGACAACAAGTTTTTGCTGGCGGAAAATTTGAGAACCTGCTATCAAACATTTGTTGGTGGAAGTTCCAACAGCAAATGTTCGATGGAGCATACACACTGTCGGACTTTCCGACAACAAGCTCACATCGAACATTTCCCGTCTGAAAACTCGACCATGTGTACGCGGCATAAGCCAATGGCTTAGAGCGCTTGCCGGAGTGCTCTGGGGGGGGGGTCCCCCTGTTAGGACACGATACCACAGCAGGGAAGATTACTGTACTAACATTGGGTTGTTAGTACCGACCTGAGCTGTCAGTGTGTACAAGGCTTTACTTATGCTTGTTAAGTATAACTCCAGGCAAACAGCTACATGTAGAATTACACATGATAACTCTGCCAAAGGATATATATATATATACCTAATTACTGACGTTTCACCTGAGCTTTACCATTCAATTTAAATAGATTTTTTCAAATTTTCTAATCTGCGGCTCTCTTTAAAATAATACCTGGTGATCCTACTAAGGTTCTTCTTCAGACACTTCCAGCTATTGGATGACAATGCTCTGTCCCTGCCTACTTTTTCAAAAAATACTATAGTTGATCCTTGGTACTCAACAAAAAGTTCCAATTTTGCTTAAGCTCATTTGGCTGTACTTCTCCTATAAATCACAGAAGTGCAGTTCGTTCTGCACTCCTGTGACCTGTTTTCAGCTAAAGCCCGCTGTCAGGTGACGTCACAGAGCCAGGCTCGGGCATGATTGCGACAATGAAGTCAGGATCCGCCCACATGCCTGGACCAGCACCTGGCTCAGCCTCTCGGCGAACCACTGAGAGCCTGGCCCTCCATAGCCCAGCCCTCCAGTGAGCGCGGGGGGGGGGGGGGGGGGCAGAGCAGACAGCTGCTAACTGACAATCACCACCAGCTCTCTGTGAGCTGTGAGAACTGAGTGATCAGCGGTGTTTGATCGCTCAGTTCTCAGTGTTAGAGCCGACGGGGGACAGATGCAACATCGGACTGATGCTGCATCCACCTAGGTAAGTATAAATGTGCAAAAAAAAAGTCCATGCTTCTCTTTTAACTTATATAATTACAACTAAATGAATTGGGCCCGAAGCTGCGTTGCGCCACATTTTATATCTACAATTTGACATCCTCGTTGGTATTCATTTCTTCTTGTTTGTAATCCAGCCTTAAACTTTTCCCATCCTTGCAGTCTAAACAGACCTGTTGGTGTGGTACACTTTTTCTGACTCATTACAAGTACGCACTTGCGTGGCTCTGTAGTGTATCGTCGCACTGGCATAGAATAATAAGCCTTACATGTTTATTTATGGCAGCTTGTGTTAAAAAATAAAAAAAAAACTACCTAGACTACCTTGCATTTACTACCTGTATCTTGATTTGGTGTACATTGAACCTCAGACTCAGCCAGCCTTTCCTTGAGAGAGTTGAGAAGTCAATTTTATGACAGTATTTAATTTTGTATAATTGTATAGCTTTATAAGTCAGTAGTTTGCAGTTCTGGCGGAGTACAGAATAAATGACTTCAGCTGTGCTGCCTTCATTGCCATTCCACGCCCTTTATCTTGATGTTATAGAGATGATTCCAGACAGATATACACAGCCACACTGGGGATAATTAATGCAGATCATAGTAATTCCAAGAACTAGCTGCTTGCTGCAAAGAGTCTGCCTTAGGCGCTCTAATAAACTCCACGCTATGGACACTGGAACATTTACAATTTAGTGCTACCCAATAGGCTATACATGTAATGATGAGGCCATGTTAGCGTTCACATATGCAGAATAAAAACTTCTTTCTGGCAAGAAAAAAAGGGCAGCCTCTATTATTTTTTAACACTTTAAGGTGATGATATTTTTGCAGAGCAGATTTTTTAATTGTGCTCACTGCAATGTATATGCAAAAACCGACAGGCTGGGGATGTCATATGGGCCCACAAGCAGTGTGATTATTGTCTGCTAAACCGGGCTGAATTTTTCATCTGATTGCAATTGTCTGCCCATACACTATACGAGTCTTTCTATCACGGAGGAACCCTTGAAATATAACGTTCAGGTCTCAGGGATTTTTCCAGTTAATAATTATTTTATCTATATATTGTGCCACATTAAGAAGTTATAAAGGATTGAATAAAAGAATGAGCATTTGCATTTTGGCACTGAGGGCCTCTCTATATGACAACATTATTTTCAGTAATAATAATGAAATGAAACAATTATAATATTATTGGCAAGAAATTAGGCTGGTTTCACATCTAAGCTGCATGCGGCTCGCAGCAGGGGTCCAGTGCATCCCTGTTCTCCGCTTCAGGGACGAATCAGGGACGAATATTTGCCTGAATTTGGCCCTGAAACGGAGCCAAAGACGCACAGAACCCCTGTGCAATCCGCTCTGCAGCTGCCCTGGAGATATGTGAACCGGCTCCATAGAGAGCCCATCACAATCTCCTGTCTTGTAAATTGGATGCAGGGAAACCTGTGATGCCTTGCTATGTGGTGTGCCTATTCTTTACTTCTGTTTCTACATATAACGTCAGTTTATGACACATTGACAATAAAATTGTATTCTGGTGATCATGCATATGTGTCAAAACAGTTCTTGAGTCTACAAAAGCTGTTGTACCTGTCTGGCCAGCCGGAGGCGAACGGATGCCCTTCTGTTTTTTTTTGTCTGATCGGAACGGACCCAGAGGTAGCCAGATGTAAACGGACACAAGTCTGTTTACATCCGGAACTCAATAGAGGAGAGAGGAGGGTCCAGCTGAAAAACGGACAGCCAGACCTGATTGAATCTCTTATGTGAAATGTCTTCTGCTGTGGACCCGTTATGGGAAATCTATCATTAAAGCACTTACTTAGACTATACTGTCAAGGGGTCTAATCCTTACCTACTCTATCCAAAAATAGAGAAAAAGTTTAAGGCTGGGTTAACACATATGCAAATTGAATGAGGGTTTCCCCGCATTCAATTCGATGAAGCCTGTTCACACATATCCGGGGCGGCCGCTGTCCGGATTGAAAAAGAGTCTGGTGCTTCTTTGGGTCCCGTTCAGGTGCGAATTCAGGCTAAAATTTTGTCCTCAATCGTACCTGAAATTTTTTTTCAATTTTTTGCAATCAACTAGCATAAAGCCTTGAATTTGTCTTACAATTGGCATCCTATAATGCCAGACACAGCAGCACTTACACTAAGACCAAGATTAACCTGCACCACTATAAGGGGGTGGGAGGAAATGCTACCAATACTGTGGTTGAGTATATGGTACAGTGGGCTCAGTGCTCCTGTATTCAGATAAAAACTGACAAGCTCTATTTAAGCCTTAAGCCTATCCCAGAAACCCAATGCTTCCCCAATGCTTCTATATATATATATATATATATATATATATATATATATATATAATATAAAAAAAGATAAAGACAAAAGGAACTTGATTTATTTTAAGAAACAGATAAATAGAACAATTTCATTCATTGAATGGCTTCCCTGCTGAATGGACCAGACAGAGACAGTTGTGTAATACAGTATGCCTGTACCTCCCTTCAGTGGAAAATCAGCGATAACCCGGCTGTACAAGTGCCAATGCTTTACAATACTGACTGAGTTCCTAGTATTTAAAAAAAAAAAAGGTAAAACACGAGGTAATGGTTGTCAGACTTTGGCAACACTTGTGGGGTTACATGTGATTTTAGGCTTCTTATAAGCAAAGAGTACAATAAGAACTGTTAACAGTATATGGCCAGCCTCCAGTGAGTCAACAAAAAACAGAATTGTCCCACATCACAGGATTCATATGGTCATGAAAAGTCCTTATAAATTGTCTGACGAAGACCAAAAATTAAACAAACAAGTTCCACATTTTCAAAAGGAGCAGCTTATAAGTATCTATGTGTCCATTCATTGTGAAGGACAAATATGGGAGGTTCTATTGCCCATAAGTGATCTTTCTAATAATTATATAAATGCAATCCATCGAGTAGTTATATAAATAACAAAAACCCATCGCAATAAAGATAGAGGGGCAAATGCAAGCCCATGCACAGTGTGCACGATAAGGCTGAATGACATGAAGGGCTGCAAGAAAGGCTTCATTACACAGCACAACGCCCCAGGCCAACTCCACTACAGTGGTGAGACACGTAGGCCCAGCAGTACAGTCAATAGCTACATAAAATCTGACATTTACACAAACAAGAAGGGCTGCTAGCTGCTGTGAGAAAAGCATCCATAACAGACATTTTCAAGGAATACAGCTGTAGGGTTACGCAACTCCCGGTAAAAAGCTATATTTTGTATAGGCCCGCAACTTTTTACAACAATGAAATACTCGGCAGATAATATTAAAGTTTCAAATGTCTTTCATCAAGTTCAATGGAGAGGGAAAAACCTTGGTTTTCGTTTCCGTACTTTAAGTAGCTTAGAAGCTCTTTTCATCCCCAGTACGTCTGTGAGGTCTTTTTTTAACATTTTTATTGTCAATTTCAGCATGACCTGTGTAGCTCCAGTTGGGACTTCTTTGCACCATATTGAAGGCCACATATAAAGTTGAAAGGATTTGCTCTTATATGTCTTCCAGCTTTCTAGACAATTATTAGAAAAGGTAAAACCACTTTAAAGATAGAATGGGACTGCCAAGATCTCTGAGTCCAAATCATTAGGTAAAGTCCTGTAGTTTATTTATAACATGACATGAATCTCATAATGTAGGTGATAGAACAATATCAATATGGATGTAAAATAAAAGAAAGCTGTAGACCTGGTCCACATATTGGTCTTGTTACATATGCAAAACATTCTTAAAAAGTGTACCCAACCTTGCCTAAAACACCTCTATGGTAACAATAGTGTTGGAATGCAGAACCTTATGATATCTGTGTTAGGCCGGCTATAGACTGAGTGATTTTCTTTCCTGCAACCAAAATCACTTAATTCCCCCATCAACACAGCCAGTGTTGATGGGGGAATCCCTCCAGTGGAGCCATTGTTTTTTCCCAGTGGGGGAAGCCATCCCTGCTGGGAGAACACAGTGATTATTGCCAGCGGCTATGACAGCCACTAGCAAAAATCTAATGAAAAATCACACAGGCTGGCTGTATCCAAGTTGGTTGATGGATCAACTTGCATACATTAATGGTTTGAATCTTATCCGGTTCCTGCTGAACCAACCGAGATTCAAACCGTCTATGGCAAGTCTTCACATCAATCCCTTTGTCACTGTGGAGCCACTTGGATCCTAGGACCAGGCTATATATTATGCCTCAACTGTCAAATCCAAAAACTTCAGCACATAGTACAGGTCAACTTGAACAATTTTGTAATAATATATAATTCATGAATGTATGAATAAGGGAACAAAAAAGGAGTTGTTGTCATAAGCGACTGGTTAAGTTTTAACTTCTATTCAAGAAGACAAGAAGTCTGATTGGTCCCTAAGAGTACCATTACCATTTATATTTTCTTTTCTCCAGTTTTTATAAGTAACCCCTATAAACAAAAAAGAAGATGCTCCCATTTTGACTTACTTTAACATCACAGGTATGAAATATGCTCTCCTTTACCATCTCCCAATGTAAGCCCCATTACGTGCAGTTCTTTTGGTGGGCCACTTGTGCTTGTGAATCTGGGGGCTGGTACCACTTCTTTTTTGATGGTCCTCTAATTACAAGACCTTGCATTCTGCTGTCCTTACTTCTACCTAGTGTAGAAAGTCACTGGTGGCCCTTATACCCTCATACCCCAAGTCAAGGAACCACTCCCCGGTTAGCTAGCCGCCACGGGCATGCATTTCCGTGACAGTGGCACACACCTATTCTAAACTACAATCCTACATTACTCTGTATTATTACTCTTTGGGGCTGATTCAAAAAACGAGAGAATTCATTATTAGATCCAAGGCAGAGTTGTTAGCAATAGTAGCAAATTTGATTTCACCTTTCATTTTATGTAAATACTACACAAGAAACATAATTGGTCATCATGGGCAACAACTTTACTTGCGTGCTCATTTTGTTTTCTCTCATTTTAATGAATCAAACTCATTGATTTTCCGGTCATCTCTTCACCAGGTTACTATATAAGTGTAAAAATCTAGATTTACAGTAAATGTTCTGCTTGACTTTAAAAACAAAAGATGTCATGAGCATTCCCTAAGGGGTGATTCTTGATTTAAGCCCATGGTCCTCTCATTAGACTGAATAACACAGCAGCACATACTCAAGCACTTAAACATTACAACAGGGATTGCCAGTAAATGAATAGTCAAGACTGTTCTTTCAAAATTACAAGGCCTAATTCCCTCTTAGGTTGGGTGTTGGTTTGTTTGGATGTCCTGGAAAATCTGTCAATACTTGTAAAGTCCACAAAATTTTGGTTGACACCCTAGTTTAAACTAATGATCAATATTTTTCTTTTGCAAGTTGCTGACGATATTATTCTTATAGCCTTAGACTAGTTATTATCTGTGCAAAAATCTACTTGTGCTACAAAATGGTAAGCCTTAAGACAATGGGGTTGATTTACTAAAGACAAATAGACAGTTTGCTTTACGAGGAAAGTTGCTCTTCGCTTGGGAATTTTCCCCAGAGCTTAACAAAGAGATGAAGCTCTGCTGACTTTCAATATTCAAACATGTGCGAGCAAAAATGCCATTTTTTTATTTTCCTTGCACATGCTTAAGTATTCTTTGCAAAGTGAAATTTTACTGCATTCACTAAGAGAAAATTACATTGCAAAGCAAACAGCCTATTTGACTTTAGTAAATCAACCACATTAAAATGCTGTATCCATCTTCTCCTTCATTTCAAGCACCTGCCTTATGGTGCAATGATGTTACATTTACCTGCCTGTGTTCTCATTCCCATTGGTCCAGCAACATTATGGGTGTCTCCCCTCTCTCTAGGAGACACATTCATTTTAGACGAGAACCCAGGTAAGCAATAGATTAATCTTATGTGGCAACATAGCAAAACTTAATTTTACTATTTAAAGCGGAATTCAGACGAAAAAAAAACATATATATATAATATATATGTATAAAAAAAAATAATTAAAAGTCAGCAGCTACAAAAAGCCTACCAAGCCCCGTTCATCTCCCCCTCTCCACGGTGCTGGCATTCTTACTGTGGGCGCTCGGCTGTGGCTTCACAGCCGGGCACGCACTGCGCATGTGTGATTGCCTGGCTGTGAATAGCCAGGCAATCTTTTGGGACATGTGATGATGTGAAGCTATTGGTATACAATTGAGTGAATGGCATGTGTTCTAAAAGAAACACATAGTCTGGAGATGAGCCCCAATCACATGACCTGTCAAAGTCACTTGACCGGCTCCCCTCCAATCATGTAGCTCTCTCTGCTGCTTTAAGCAGAGAAAACTCAGGGGTGTCAACGTGCTCAATACTGTTGGCCCACCTTTTATGAATAGGGCCACAAAAGGCGGGCCATGGTGTGCTTAACCCTGTCGAGTATGACGAAGTGTTGATAGCAATGTCCACTCTCTATTATAAGCAAGCCCCATAGTTTATTAGTAGCTCGTGTACATAAAAGTGTAGAGTTTGCTCCCCAACCTATGGAAAGTAAGTCAACATTTCAGCAAACAATATCAGCAACTAATAAATTTACTCTTAGCAGCCTCTTGGCAAAAGTACGATGCTCATCAGTATCACAAATTGTTTCATTAAACATACATATCAAGCCAAGCAAAGTAGTTCATTTATAATATTCATTAAAATATTTTACATTATATCATTAATGACTAAAATATTTGAGTGTATTATTTTTTTACTACGACTCCTTATCGCTTATCATATCGGAATGTGGCTAACAAGCTGACCACTGTTGGCAGGGCTTCGCTTTATAAGATACTTATCTTCTACAGAAAATGTACACTAGTGTAGAAAATACTACTCTTAGTAGACTGCGCCATCTGATTTATCAATTCTATCTTAGGACGACAGTCCAGCACACAAAAATATTTCTGTTGTTGTTCGAGTGATAGGTGATAACTACGAGGAAGCTGAATTAAAATAACTTGCCAATTTGAAAATTAATATCATTTTGCCTGGCAGTTCTCTGTTCCATTACCAATAAAACACTTAAAGATGCAATTCACGCAGACATAAAGTACTAATGGGCACTTGTTAACATGTTTATAATGCTAATATTTTCTCTTCTGTTCAGATGGTCCTCTCTTTTTGCAGTATTAAGGGTAGTAGAGTACTAATCTAATCATGAAGGCCTAAAGAGCTTCAATCTGCATAACTGTACTATTATAGGCAGTTATTTTGATCTGCTGCAGCAATTCATATAAACAGTTATCATTCAGTAAGCCTAGGTAGTTATCTGGGGTATTGCTAAATTTCAGCCTAAAAAGCATGGCACCTATATTTGAGGGAGGGTATAGTACCTATGTTCAAAGGGGGTTGTATAGTACATATGTTCAAGGGTTTTGTATAGTACATACTGTATGTTTAAAAGGGTGTATAGTGCCTAAGTTTAAGGGGGTTGTATAGTACCTATGTTCAAGGAGGTATACTGTATAGTACCTATGTTCAAGGAGGTATACTGTATATGTATGGTCAAGGGAGTATATAGTACCTATGTTCAAGGGGGTATATAGTACCCATGTTGAAGGGGGTATATAGTACCTATGTTCAAAGGGGTGTATATTGCATATGTTCAAGGGGGTGTATAGTTCCTATGTTGAAGGGGGTATATATTACATATGTCCAAGGGGGTGTATAGTATATATAATCAAGGGGATGTGGAACTTCTTTTGCTGAAGATGCTGTTATCTGCAAGCCTGAAATAGGGGAGGGGCTTTAAGTGCTGAAGATGCTTGCACATGATCAGAATGGAAGCAACTAAATATTTGTTGTAATCTGCAGAAATGAGAAACTCTCTATTCCAAAACTTCAATTGCTAATTTTGCATTAGTTAAGTTTTACTATTGTCAACCGGGTAAGTGTCACCACTATAAATGTGTGGTGACACCATGCATACAAAGAAAAACGCCATGATAACATAGCTGAAATTTTTAATAGCAACTTCAGCAACAAAGAATTAATACTTTGGCTTACCTAACACAAATATGTTGGCCTATTAATACATCAAATGCTTGTCTCCGGCATTGGGACAGGTTGGTTGTAAACAAATGTCGGAAACCATGGATATAAGTATGCATTTGGGAAGCGGAAGGGCAGCAAGTGCGCTTTGCATGAAACAAATACAAAATATGTGTTCGGATAAGGGCAAAATACAGCTCTTAATCAGTGTACAGCAAACACTGAAGAACATAACTGAACAGTCTAAAGGTCCTTTCACATGGCCGGTCCACCCAGCAGACTCCACTTTGTTCAGCAGGGGGATCACTCCGCTGATCCCCACCATGCCGGCGAATGACAGGTCCATCTCTGCTCACTGTGCTGAGACGGACCTGTCAGAGTCCCCCTCCCTCTATGGGGAGATCTGATGAAAACGGACCGCCTGTCCATTCTCATCTGATCCGCCAGACGGATGGAAAATAGGGTCACCAACCATCTGGATTTCAAGGACAGGATCGGATTGTATCGGATAGCAGCGGGTGTTAGCGGACATGTCATCGCTGACATCTGCCGCACTATAAGAGTGAACTGAGGCTCCGATCAGGTCTGCCTGAAAAACTGACAGGTGGACCTGATTGGAAGCCTGTGTGAAAGGGGCCTACAAGTGAATTTATACTCAAATTTCAAAAGGAATATATGGTGAAAAAATACAGATGGAATTGATACATTCTAAAACAAAAGGCAAAATATATTTTTCCTGGAGAAAACTGCTTGGAGTTGCCTGTGCCTACCATGTGTCCAAGAGACTAGGCATGTGGTCATATGACCTTCACAGGAGAAGAATCAGCTAATATCAACCCATGCTCTTTGGTAACATGAATGGCACATTGGAGGGAGCCAAGACTAGCAATTCATCCTGGTAAGGTAAATAACTTTGCTTTTTCTTGTAGTCGTGTTTTGACCATTCCATACATTTTAACATAGCTGAAATCTGAATATGGGTTTAACTTGTACACGCAAGGGCTGATTAGTAGACAAAATGGGTCATTGTGTTACGTAATGGGCTATCTCCACATTCAGGGCAAGTAGATATTACATATCAAAGCAATGGGGTGAAAGACATAGTTTATTACTTTTATTCATTACATTTATAGCACAAGCGTTGTATTTGTGATTAAATGTAATTAATAATAGTAACAAAAAAGAAACACAGACAGTAAAAACTGTGGCATCACCTAACATTAGTGGCCATTGTAAAAGTGACCCTTTACATTAGTGGTCAGTAGAAAATTGTCCCCATGTTTTGGTGGTCAGTATACAATGTAGGTGGGAGATCAAATTGTGGAAGGTCACCACTGAAGACTGCTTAAAGCGGACCTTCAGTCATTTTTTCAACTTTCCATGTATTAAATCTTCTGCCCTTGTTGTTTTAACTTTGGATAGTAATTATTTTTTTTTTGCCAGTAAATACCTTATACAGCCCACTTCCTCTTTCTTGTCTGGTCATTAGCCTAGTCTTATGACATCATGTACAGCTCTCTCACTCTCGTGAGAGTTTGCCAGGAAGGGAGGGGGTATGAGTCATAAGAGGGCCAATGAGAACTGCAGGGTTGCAGAGCTGGAGGTGTGGCAACAGGTAGCAGAAGCAGATATACAAGGGAAAAAAAAGTGTCATCTGTCCATAGCAACCATTGTGTCTATCCCTTTCTATTGTGCATTGGAAAAATAAAGAATGGAATCAGCTTGCTTTGTTAGGGCATTAAGGAATTTTACTTTACCAACAGTTTGCTAATACTAAAAAAAAAACGGAAAAAATACCTCTGTATAAATCAGAGCTTTGATATAGATTATTTTCTCTTTATATGCCCAGTCATTTCATTATGTTCTACTTTAATTCTTTCATGTGGCAACTGCTCTTTCCACTTTTTGTCATTTTTAATATATTAATAGCTCAGTCACAGTTCACAAACTTGTCAACAAATGGCAGAATTGCAGAAGTTTATTACCGGCTGGCGAGGTTCGTTACGGGTTAGAGCACCCAGCCTGCGACAAACTGACGTTAACTTCTACAGCAGTTAATTCTAGACCAGGTTCATAAATCGCGTGGAGACCTCAATAAATTAGATGCTGACAAAAAAAATAAAAAATCACAATACATTGATAGTTTTGCTAATATGAAAAGGTTTTTATTCTTACTTCATGTTTGTTTGTGAATTCCCTAAGGCTCCAAACAAACGTGTACGACAAAGATCACTGTACGAAATGTAGTAACTCGTAGTAACTGTAGTAACTCGTAGCAACCATTCAGAATGTATCTGTCATTTGACAACAATTTTTTTTCGTATTGGTTTTGCTTAAGGGGAAAGGGTTAGAACCTGTGTTAAATTTTTATTGCTGTCTGTGTCCCCATTGAGATCCTTAGCAGTCTTGAGATCCTATTACGCAATTGATTCTGCTACAATGAAACGCAGCCACAGGTTCATTAAGAGTCCATTAATTTTCTTATCCTATGGTGTTGCTTCCTCACTGGGCCAGACCAGCAAGATCGACATTCAGCCGGTAATGCATAATTGTACTTTGGTGATTTTGCCGATGCAAAGGTATCACCGTAGGTTGAATTACCAGTGTGACATCCACCTAAATGTGCCGACAGACATTAAAAGACGATCAGCCATTTAAGTTCTTTACTACTGGATCAAGGAAGATTCTCGTATTAGACACCAATTGTGATTTAAAAAGCCACAAAATGTGGAAAATTAACCTTTAATTGGCATTTTAACCTGTGTGTGCCACCTTCTGTGTCTGTACCAAAGCCAAACATTCCAAACTTTTTATCAGGGCCATTTGGGTGATTTCTGTTATCATTATGATTTAAAAAGGATCCAAAAAAACTATGTGATAATAGCTTCATGTAATTGCTATCCTTAAATAAAAGACATTTTTTGTTGGCATGATCAGTCAGATTTTCAATATTAATGCCAAAATTTCTGCCAGGGCACGGCCATGTATATAAACACATATATATATATATATATATATATACATATATATATATATATAATATATATATATATATATATATATATACACATATATATATATATATATATATATATATATATATATATATATATATATATATACAAAATTATTTTTTTTTTTTTATAAAATATTGGTGTTATCAGTGCTCAATCCAAAAAAATATTCCTTGTTGCTTCACATGAATATAGCAAAAAAATCACAAGGACTAGTAGGCATTCAAAGGTGTGTATATATATATAGATATATATCAGTGGCGGCTGGTGCTAAATTTTTGGGGGGGGCGCAAAACAAACAGCCTCACTGTGCCATCAAACGCTGCCACTGTGCCCATTAAATGCTGCCACTGTGCCCATCAAACGCTGCCACTGTCCCCGTTTAAACGCTGCCACTGTCCCCTTTAAACGCTGCCACTGTCCCCTTTAAACGCTGCCACTGTCCCCTTTAAACGCTGCCACTGTCCCCTTTAAACGCTGCCACTGTGCCCATCAAACGCTGCCACTGTGCCCATCAAACGCTGCCACTGTCCCCTTTAAACGCTGCCAATGTCCCCTTTAAACGCTGCCACTGTCCCCTTTAAACGCTGCCACTGTCCCCTTTAAACGCTGCCACTGTGCCCATCAAACGCTGCCACTGTGCCCATCAAACGCTGCCACTGTCCCCTTTAAACGCTGCCACTGTCCCCTTTAAACGCTGCCACTGTGCCCATCAAACGCTGCCACTGTCCCCTTTAAACGCTGCCACTGTCCCCTTTAAACGCTGCCACTGTCCCCTTTAAACGCTGCCACTGTGCCCATCAAACGCTGCCACTGTGCCCATTAAATGCTGACACTGTCCCCTTTAAACGCTGCCACTGTGCCCATTAAATGCTGCTACTGTGCCCATCTAACGCTGCCACTGTGCCCATCTAACGCTGCCACTGTGCCCATCTAACGCTGCCACTGTGCCCATGTAAAGCTGCCACTGTGCCCCAAGTGCTGCCATTGTGCCTCAAATGCTGCCACTGTGCCCATCTAACGCTGCCACTGTGCCCATCTAACGCTGCCACTGTGCCCATCTAACGCTGCCACTGTGCCCATGTAAAGCTGCCACTGTGCCCATGTAAAGCTGCCACTGTGCCCATCTAACGCTGTCACTGTGCCCATTAAATGCTGCCAATGGCACTTACCTTGTCAGGCGGCGAGCGGTGTCTCCTCATCTTCTCCCGCGCTCCTCCTGTCTTGCAGTGATTGGACGCTTAGGCGTCCAATCACAGCGCCTGTGACTTCAGCCAATCAGGGGACCGGTAACACAGACCGGCAACCTGATTGGCTGAGAGGCGGGTCTGTGTTAGGGAAGCGATGTATTCGCTTCCCTAACACAATACTGTGTAAGCAGCGAACGCAAAGCATTGCACCCGCTGTTTACACTTCTGGAAGCCTATTAGAGCCCACCGCTCTAATAAGGTCCCCTATTAGAGCTTTACAGCTCTAATAGGGCGCTTCCAGAAACCCCCCCCCCACTGTAATTCAGATGCCCGGCGCCCGACAGGGGGCCGGACACCTGAATAGGGGGCGGCAGCGGTGACAATAGATAGATTCATGCAATGCATGAATCTATCTATTGGTGATAGAGCGGTGCAGGAGAGGGGGGGCGGCGCTCCTGCGCCCTCTATGCACGCACCGCCACTGCCTGTCATGCTTTTTTCTATTACAAGGGATGTTTACATTCCTTGTAATAGGAATAAAAGTTACACAATTTTTTTTTTCAAAAGAACAGTGAAAAAATTGAAAAAATAAGAAAAAAAAAATAAAAAGACGTAGCGCCCGCATATGAAAGCGGGGTTCAAACCATTGCCGTGATCGGTAGAGCGAGAGCAATATATATATATATATTTTTTTAAATTTGGGGGTTTTCTATTTTATATATATATAGCATTGCTGGGTGTCATACCAACGGCCACCACAAGAGGGCGCCAGATTCTACAAGGTATCATAGGACTGCACAAGGCCGCAAAGCCGGGGCCTCAATTACCGGCCGGCGCGGCCCTTCGCGATCGCGCGCGCGGCGGGGGGGGGGTGCACTATGGAAACAGGATACCCCCCAGCTGTGCTGTCCCAGGCGCCAGGTCGCTAATTCTAGTCGCCAATGCGACCTGGCGCCCGGTATTCGTCGAGCACTGTATATATATATATATATATATATATATATACACACACACACACACACATACATATATATATACATACAATAAATATATTCAGGGGTGGAGAGGGTTAAATAAACCCCTTCTTATATTTCGTACCTAGGTTTATCGCAGTGTATGCATTTAAACAATTATCAGGTGACTTAATAGTTAAATCCACCCCTGACCCAAGCTTAGCTGCTTTCAATGCCGCTACGTTACACTGTATTACATGACAGCGTTCTGCAGCAAAGATCACAAGACTGATTTCGTTTTAATTAAATTCGACAAGTATAATTAAAGTCTTTACACAAATCCATGTAGGTTTGTAGACCACTAAATAAATAATACACTGAACCGGAAAGACTGTGTTGAATACTCATGCAATTTTACTCCGATTAGGCAGTCTGTGTATGATTTGGCCCAGAGTTCTATAGGTGGTCCTGCACTTGAAATTAGGTGCAGTACTTAATTATCCCAAGAAGATTTCAGACAGCTCAGGAATTAGGAGTCCTAAAATGTCCTTTCATTGACTGCCCTATACAGTTGAATAACTTAAAAGGATGCAATGCCAGCATAATTCCAGGGGTGCTCCTCACTCTGTAAAATCTGTCAAAAGCTTGGACAAGTCTGACTGAGCAAATAATGAGAAAAATGTTTGAAGAGAGGTTGCCTTTAATGAAAATCACATGTGGGTCCAATCAGCAGATCAAGAGATATGGCCGAAAAAAAAATCCTCCCCATACTCATATTGAGCCTTTAATGGGTGGCATCACTGACCAAAAAAAGACTCAGGAGGTGTAGAAGATGGGCCCAGCCTGATTTTTACAAGAACATTGGAATATATATTCAGCTGCTCGCATCACTAAATCCACTAATTGTTTTGATGTGTGTTTTTTACAGACATTAAAGCAAATCTAAACCCAAAAAACAAAAATGTAATGTTGCAGCTTAATAGCCCTTAGATGTGGTGGCTGCATTCATTTCTCTTTTGAAGGCTGTTTTCCCTGTATTTTCACCAGGTAATCCTGTGAATAGCATACTTCTTGTTTCTTTGTGTCTACACAAACTTCTTCATTATATCTATGGAGGGAGCCATGGTTGTCACACAGACTGAGCTTTAAAGACGTCTGCATTTGTTCATCTCCCCTACATGTTGGGTTGATTGTTGTAGTAGTTTACACAAGAAAGATAAAGATGTTTGTGTTTTTTTCAGCTCACCAGAAGTGACAAGGACACTGCATTTCTGCCCAGATCAACGGGTATTTACTAAAAATGTCCTTTACCTGAAAAATGAAAACTAACACAGCCACTACATTCAAGGATGCAAAATTCAATATTTTTATTTTTATGCATGTTTGAATTTCCCACTGAATTCCGACCTGACGTCTCAAAGTACAGTCCAGACCTTGTGCCAATGTTACTTACAGCTTAAAGAGGAGCTTGAGGCTCCTTCAGAAAAAAATAAAAGCCAGCAGCTACAAATACTGTAGCTGCTGACTTGTAATATAAGAACACTTACCTGTCCAGGAATCCAGTGATGTCTTTATCCAAGCTGATTCTTCAATCAGCTTTGGGTGCAGGCGCCAGCATCTGTAGTAAGGGAAACAGGAAGTGAAGCCTTCACAGTCTCCTACTGCGGATGCCCGAGTTGTGCTGTGCTTTCTGAATGGTCCCACTGTCTTCTGGGACCTGTGTGTGTCCCAGAAGGCAGCAGGGGGAAAGAGGGGGGCAGGAAATGTCGTAGATCACTGATTGGCAATCTTACCCAGAAGTGGGAGCAGGTACCTGTCAAAACCAGGTACCTGTTCCCCCCCAAAAAGACCCGAATGTGGCAGTGGAGGGGGGGGGGGGTGCAAACAAGCGGAGCTTCCCCTTTTGGGTGGAGCTCCACTTTAACTGTACTAAAGTCTGCCCATACAGAGATTATAAGCTACGTTTCAACTGTAGTGGCTCTATTTAAAAAACTATTGCCCTGACTTCAGTTTATTTGGATACCAGTTTTGACATAGTCCCGACATGTATGAAATACGAAACATTGAAATGCTCCAGTATGTCTATAAACACATTGGCCAATCACAATTCATGCTTCCAAAGATGAAAACCCTTGCTTTAAAAATGTAAGCAGACTGTAACAAAAGTATACAAAGCATGTTTATTTCTTATGGGATACAATTTACATGTGGTATGGCAAGGCCATCCATAATACTAGAATATCGGTTTCTCCCTTATGCACACTGTGACTCCATACACAGGCAACGCTGTGAAGTCTCAGTCTGCCAGTCAGCATTTTCCAACCAAATCAATAGCTCTCAGCTTTCCTTATTCATGACCTTCTCTGGCCAAAATACTATGAAATGACAGTAAAAGGGCAAAAGTTCATGACTGCTTAAAAGTACATCAAATGTAAGTAACTCTTGGAACATCCCATGAAACTCTTTGTTTAAGACACATATAAATAACAGAACTTAGTATTTGTCAAGCCAAAAACATGTTTCTACTTTTGAAGGGAGTGGAGAAAAATGAAAACTCCTTTCAGGTTTTCACGGCAACTGGTGCTCCGTTAGAGAGACTTCTCCTCACTTCCTGTCCTGCTGACAACAGTTTAACCAGACAGGAAGTGAGGTGACACTTTCTTCCCCACTCAGCTAATACAAGCTTATTAAATTGTGTTATGTGTCTCAACTGAAGAGATCTCCCCAAACCTTCTCTCCCGGTATCTGAGGGGCAGGATTGGACACATCTCTGTGAAGGACTAAGACCACAAAAAATAAATGTTATACCCCTTGCACCCACTCTTTACAAAACCAAAGGAAATGTTTTGGCCTTAGATGGTCTTTAAAGTGGATTTTCCGAAACCGGGAAAAAGGGCGTTTGCCAGTTCTTTTTAAGGAAAAACATTTAGCATCACTGTTTTACTAACTACAATATGTTACTAATCAATATACCGGTGCTCTTACCTGGAAGAGTGGAAACATGACCTATTAATATTGTCTAAGAATTGGAGCTGTAAAGGCTTTACTGAAAACCTAAAACCAACTACCTACTTTAGAGTGGTTTGCATTTCTCTTTAAATTGGTTTATCCTATTCAGCATTACGAGATGCTGTTATTAAATTTGGCATGCAAATAAAAAAAATTGGCCAAAACCTATTTATTAAATACATACCAGGTTTTAACGAGGCAGATATATCTGTGAGAAGTGAAATGCTAAGATTAAAGACATGTTCAGACCTTTTCACTAGCCCTTGCCAAATATGTGACAAGATCCCTTCAGGGAAAAATGGATGTGGATTAGTTCACAAGAAAGAAAAAACATTTTTTTTTGTTTTGTTTTTTTAACTCAGAGGGAAGAGTGTTAATCCCATCTTTTAAACTCAGAATAAAAAGCTCCTGGTGCTTAAAAGGACTTTCCACTTAATTGAAAAGTATATTTCTATTATTGAGACATCTCTGTGTACCTTCACTGAGGATTTCCTTCCTTATATCCTCCCTGGTATTATGCTTTATTCATTGTTGTTATTGCTGTCTTGTTGGATTAAAGCTGGCCATACACATTAAGATTTTCTCATCATGGATGGTCGAATTTGCAGTGTCAACTATTGTAGTCAGAATGCTCGCAACTGCCAAATAGACAAAAATATTTTACCAAGCCCATCGACAAACAAAAGGTGATTGAAAAATCGAGCCGGGTGGTTCCGACATAGTCATCCAGGGAACACATTTTTTAACTGATTTTTTTTTTTAACTGATTCCCAATGAAAATTTGATCCGTATATGGGGAGCTTAAAGCGGAACTTCCCCCAAAAGGGGAAGTTCAACTTTTCCACCTCTTCTACTACATTTGGACTGTTTTTTTTTGTTTGGGGGGTAGGTACCTGGTTTTGACTACCACTTGGGGCTGGATCGCTGTTGCGAATTAGCCAGAAGTTCTCCTCCCTGCCCGTAGCCTTTTGGGACAAGTCACAGGTCCCAGAAGGCCAAAAAAAACATTCACAAAGCACAGTGAGGCCCCCACATGTGCCGGCTGCAAAGCCGTAAGGAATCACAGCTGGTTGCCCACAGTTAACATGCTGGAGACGGGGACCGAAGACCAGTGAATTACTGGCTCGGGTGAGTACGACGCTGGATCCTTGTAAGTGTATCAAGTGTAAGTGTATTTGTAGCTGCTGACTTTTCATTTTTTGTTCCTAGGGTGAAGAACTGCTTTATTATATCACCCAAGGGTCTACAGTTTTTCAAAAGTGGACAAGCCATAATATCTGGTTTCAGGTACACTGCTGTGGCCTTGGTGAGTAATGTGGTGGACACACATTAACTTTGCTACAGAGGGTTCAGAAGAAACAAGATGGTAGAAATGCTTCTCAGGGCTTTGCAGCAGCATTTGTGAAGACGATTTAGATCAGCCTTTTTCAACCAGGGTGCCTTGATGTTTCTTCAGGGGTGCCTTGGCAAAATGCCTAAATATTGCCCATAAATGTATACAAGCCAGCAGGTGGATCAAGCCTGCCTTTTAGTTACACAAAGCGACAAGTTTCTATTGTGCATCATTTCAACCTTCCATCCACTGGCGTCCTAACAAAGATTAATATTATCAGTGTTGATTAGAAAGGTTTTGATCGCCTGTACGGCATCCTTGTTTGACCCTCCCCTTCCCCTCTCCGTCAACACTGGGATCACATTAGCTGAGTGATGGAGAGAAACTAAGGGAGAGGAGAAACACTGGAGCACTAGTCGGTACTAGTGGGTAAAGTGTACTTGCTTTGGAAGAATAAATCACCTCTAATGTTGGGTGTCCTACGTGTGTCCATGCTGCCGGATTATGTAAAACTACTAGAATTGTTTTTTCATTTTAGAATGGGGTGCCTTGAGACTGTCCATCATTTTAAAGGGTGCCTTGAGATTATTATTATTATACAGGATTTATATAGCGCCAACAGTTTGCACAGTGCTTAACAAAATGAAGGCAGACATTACAGTAACATTACAATTGGGCACAAGAGGAATCAGAGGGCCCTGCTCATTAGAGCTTACAATGTATTGTCTATAATTTTAAAGGTTGCCTTGACTAAAAAAAGGTTGAGAAACACTGATCTAGATGATGTCATCACAGTGACATCACAATGATATCACAATCTCACAATAATAATAACAATAACAATAATATCACAAAGATATCAAGTTATAAATTACAAATGGCATGACTGCAAATTTAGTGACAGAAGGACTGCCAAACGGACTAACATTTTCAGCTTCCAGAAGGCCATTAGATTAGGGGTATAAGGGAGATTTTTGATAGGTCAGTCACGCTTTTGCAATCACTAATGATTTATCAATAAGAGAAGCAATTGCTCATGAAACATATGAAACAAATGACTCCCTATAGTGTAAACTACACTAGTAGCATGTAGTAGTTATTAATCTTGCATTTTCATGCATTGCTCCAATCAGGTGCAATTAATCAATCATTACTGCATTTAATAGGGAGCCAATTGCTCCATCTGTTTCACAATCAGTTGCTGCTCTTAGCGATTAATCTCTACTCATTTTAATGGTGAAAAATTCTTGCATGTAGCTCTAGCCTTAGCACAACAATAACTAACTCAATATAATATTTTAGCAACCTTTTACCAGTGTTCTTGTACATTATAAAAAAAATACATAGAGCAAGCATTTTTTAATTAAAAAATGGCTTTTCCACACCTCTGCTGCATGTTAAAGTTAGATGTCTATTTCAGTGAATGTGCACTGCTGCAATTCAGAAGGAAGCAACCTCAACTTGACCCAGTGGTAATATGTGACGAGTAAGATTTTCCTACTATGGAAAGGTAATTCTGATTAATCTCATATTGACCTCAGAGGAATTTTCATCTCTTGTCCAACGGCCAGCAGGGAGGAGGATGGGTATTCTCCACTGGCTGTTAACAAGACGTCCATCTGGAGAGTATGATTTAGTTCCTCGAAGGCATAGAAAGGAAACAGCCTTGCTGGACAATGACACCCAATTAGTGGACACTAGCCTCTATCAGATCTTGTAAAGAAGTGTATATATCGTATATCTTTCTTTAGATATTCTAGAAATAGAAACTTCAGAAATCCACATTTTTATGCCTGTGGGAGAAGCTCACCCTGACATATTTCTATCCACTCATTTAATCTCATAGAATGCAGATGGGGGGGTTTACATTAACGAATTGCAACCCCATAATACCTCGTACACATGGTGAGATTATCAGACAAATGACCATCCGTTTTTTGTTGCATGCGAAAATGAAGCGGTTACTAAATATCTCGTACGACAGAATAAAAAGTCAGAAGTGATGTAATGTATTGTATTGTATTTTCGGGCAAAGACTGTACTGATTAAACAAAAACTTACAATCTGGTATTGTACGAGAACACTTTTTGCCTTTGTCCCTTCGGAAAATATAGGATGAACTGTGGTGATCGGCTCTCGAAAGCGTGTACTAACCATCCGATTTTCTGATTATATGTACGGGGGCCTTAAGGCTCCATGCACACTAGCGTTTTTCTAAGCTCCTAGAAGCTATTATGAGCATTTTTTTTCTGCTTATAGAAGCTAATAGTGTTATCCTATGTCTTCATGCACACTATTTTATGCTAGAAGCGTTTTTCACGCTTTAGCGTAGGAGTAGAAAAAAAATTTCCTGAAAGAAAAAAACTAAACGCTACTAAAATGCTCCTAACAGTTTTTTTTCTAGGAGTTTTTTTTTTTTCTTCATGTACTCTAAAAACGCTAATAAAACGATCCTTGATGCTTCTAAAAACTACTACAAGCCAGCACAAAAAAACGCAATTATCAGCACTTTTCATCCAGCTTTTTTTTTGATCTTATAAAATAAGTGCATGGAGTGTGCATGGAGCCCAAGACAAAAGCTTTTGGTATCCTTTTGTGGGGACTAGCAATAGAAGCCAATTGCTGAATGATTGTTATGGGGTACAGCATACCACTATTTGTTCTAGAAACAACACATAAGCAATTCAGTACCAAATCTGAGGTTTACTCTTGAAGTAGAGATACATGAAAGTGTATGTAAACCCTAATAAACGTATTACTATTATAACTAGTCCTTTTGGTTAGTTAAATATAAAATTAAAAGTGGAACCTGTTCGATATGTGGAAAAAAAATGCTTGTTAATCTTGCCAGAAGAATCTTGCCTAACTTTCTATACATTTTGCTTTTGCTGTGCTGTAAAGCTGGCCATAGATGGATCGTAATTCAGCCAGTTCACCAGGGACCAGCTGAATTTCAATCTATGCATGGCCATTCCTGCTTAACAGAAGTTGATCTAACGATCGATTTCTGTTGAACAGGATTGTTGGCACACTTTTTGCTGCAGCCGTTGATCAGTGTATTCTGGCAGCAAAGGAGTCCCACTGTCAGAATACAATGGCACAATGGGGAAGATTCCTCCATCTATTTGTGTGGATGGGGGAATCTATTTATTTGTTTCCCAATCAGCCTGCTAACTGATCAAAAAAAAAAATCGAGTCATCTATGGCCAGCCTTAGGCTGATGACAGACGGGTGATACTGTCACTTGAGCCAAAGCACTAGCGGTAGTATCGCCAAAGAGGATATGAAATCACTATGGAGTCTCTCTCTCTGTAGCCAGATGCAGTGTGATGCCATTCTGATGCTGGCCTGAATGCTAACGAACGACACCTAGCTGCCTCAGCTACAGAGGGAGCAATTCAATAGGCACACACGGACTGCCCCATTACAATCCCATCTCTGGGAATTTCGACAAGTTGTCAGCAGCAGGATCGCTAGCGGCAGAGTTGCCCATCTGTCATCAGCCTTAGCAGTGTTATCAGGCCTACCCAGCTCTTCTTTGTGGCCTAGTCCCTCCTAAGTTATGAAGATGAGGAGAGGGGGAGATGTTCTGTAGTCCCAAACCACTTCCTGTCCTACGATCACAATACTGCTCCTCCATAAAAAACAGTACAGGGAGTGAGCGTTGTCACCCTTGGACAGACTGGTATTAGTGGCAGAATCACCAGGTAAAAATATAAATGAAAAAACAGAAAATGCTTATTCATCCACCACATCTGAGGACTGGTAAGCTTCAATATAAAAATATATAAGCACACTAAAAAAATATTTTCTTTCCTCTGATTAGCTCTGCCTTTATATAAATAAAGAATTATTTATTTTAATCATTTTTAAAATGATGTGTTAATACAATATACTATCTCAAAGCAGCCATATGCATTTGACTGCAGTTAGAACGGTGTGCATAGGAAGTGGGTATAATATTTTTTCTGTATTGCTGCCCACCATATAGAGAAGGCATAAAAACATCCATTTCGGAAGACAATTTACGCACATGATGCATCACAACGTTGAATGATCTTTGCCGAGCAGAAACACAGGCGTAAGCTGTCCATCTAAGCAAACATCTTTCCTTTTATCAGGTGAGACAAAGCCTCGCTGATGGTAGGACAATGGCTGACAATTCCTGTCCCTGTGGAGAACAGCTTGTCAGGTACCTAATCTGAAAATAGTCACCTGTGCATTTCAAACCTCCAACAAGGGATTGAGGGGAGGAAAAAAAAAAAAAAGAAAAAAAAAACCTTCCGTCATGGCACCCTGTACTTGTTGGTGCCAGATTACATTTCCACAACAGCTGCTTCTTTTGTCTGCTTTCAATGAAGCCAAACCAGTCTAAAATTTAATTTAATCTGCTGTAAACCAAAGTGTCAGGCACTTAGGTGGCAGCTAAATGCGCCACTCTCAGATAACTGACTAGCACTTGCTAATAATAGGCTTGTGCATTAACGGGGCAGGGGCGGGCATTTGGTGCAACTTAAGTTGTGTATGGGAACGGCTCAATGTGACCAGTCTCAGCTTCTTAAGCAACCAATATGCCATGAGGGCTTGGCCCACCCGGGCTTTTATGTGATTAGCCTTAGCCCCACTAATACCACCAATGACCTCTCTTTTAAGGCAGGAGGTGAAAAAAAGTCCCGGGTTTTGTTATCTGGAAAACAAAATGCCACCTTCCTGCAGCTTTGAAGGCATAGCTTTTCATCTTTCACAAGGCCTTAAGGAAAACCCCCCATTATAATACAAGATTTAGCCCTCCAATATTCCGGCTTGGGGGTTTTATCTCACAGACTACATGAGTATTATGTTGCATTTTGACTTTTATCTCGCTTAGTCAATGCAGCCAATTGTCCAGTGGCTTATAAAGAGTTAAGAGCGGTCAGTTCAAGAGAGCGTTGGAAGAAACAGTATGTTATGGAAACATCACATGTATACCACAGAGAGGAATGTGTGTCTTCAGGAAGAAATTTCAACTTAAAATGTCATTATAGGAGTCATATAAGCAAAAATGGAAAGCCATAAGCAGCCAGACAGAGGTTTGCTTTCATTTTCGAACCTACAATGGAAACATAATATATATCTTTCCTGCCTTTCAGATTTTATACATGCGCCCCAGTCTTTATACTTAAACCCAGGAATGCAACTAAATTCATGATGCACTTTAGCAAAATGTTGTCCCTGTGACACCTGTCAATGTTAAAATAGACAACATTGTAATATGGGAAAGTCTCCCCAATGGGGTTTTTCCGCAGCCAATTTACAGTCCTTAATAAAAAAAAATTTAGAAAAAGTTTTTTATTTAAGAAAATAACATGTTATTTTCTTAAATAAAAAACTTTTTCTAAAAACAAATTTATTAAGGACAGTAAATTGGCTGCGTAAAAATCCCATTGGGGGAGACTTTCCCATATTGTAAACCCAATCGGGGAGGCAGCACCTTTATCACTCATGTTCGTGTGGCTTTCCCATGTTATAGACAACATTGTAATTGAATTAAAAGAAGTATGCATTAATCAAGGACAGGTAAGCTGGAGAGCTGTCAGAATAGTCAGTGTCCCACTAGAGACCAGAGTTGTGGATAGAAGTTGCCAGAGAAGAGCGGCAGTATAGGGAATTAAAAGCAATGTATAGGATCATACTTACCTAGGTGAATGCAGCATCAGTCCAATGCTGCATCTGTCCCCCGCCAGTTCTAACACTGAGCCAGAAGGGGGCAGAGCAGAGAGCTGCTGACTGATAGTCAGCAGCTCTCTGCTCACAGAGCCCTGAGAACCGAGCGATCTGCAGTGTTAGATCGCTCGGTTCTCAGCGCTCTGTGAGCAGAGAGCTGCTGACTATCAGTCAGCAGCTCTCTGCTCTGCCCCCTTCTGGCTCGCTAAAGCGCTGGGCTGTGGAAGGGGCGGGAGCGGCCGGCTCAACCTCTCAGCGGCTCTCTGAGGTTGAGCCGGGTGCCGGTCCAGGCATGTGGGCGGATCCCCACTCCATTGCTGCGATCTTGCCCGGCTCTGTGACAAACACAGACAGCGGACTTTAGTCTTGAGTCCGTTGTCTGCTGAAAACGGGTCACAGAAATGCAGAAAGAACTGCACTCCTGTGATCCATAGGAGGAGTACAGCCAAACGAGCTTTGGCTGTACATCTCCTTTAACTTTAAACTTGTTCATACATTGATTACATTTCGGCCAATTCCAGCTTAACTGGTCGGAATTCAACCTCTGGGTTGCCCTGTCAGCAGCACCCAGTGAATCAGTCAAAAGTCAAGCTGTGGGATGCCCTGTTAGCACCACCCAGCTTAACAAAAGTACATTTTTCAATCAGTTTTTTGTCAAATAAGTCAGGTAAAAAATTGTCGGCCAAACAATGAATGCATCTAATCAGACGCAGTCACTGTTGGAGTATGGTGACAACAGTGGGCCCTGCTAGCTGCTGAATACAATAGCCAGCAGGGGAGATCCCCTTTATTCACAGTCCATAAGAGAAGTCTAAAGGTGTTTGGTTAACCTACATTTACTTAGTGGCTCACCAATGTTGATCAACATCAACTGATATTTTTTGGAGTATAAAATCTTCTTCTGTAAATTCCTAATTCTGAACATTGTGGTTTAGCAGCAAAAAAGAATACTTGTTAGTGTTCCGTTGCATGATTACATGTCTAACCTTAACACAAACTTTTTTTAAATTGTGGCTTTTTTGCCAGAATTACAAACCTCAAATGTCTTATTAGTTTTTAGCTCACTCTGGGATTTATTTAGCCACAGAAAGACTGCGTTAGGTAAAGGGACAAAGGCTGACCATACACTGTTAGTTTATTTTAACTCAACCCACCCATGTCCTGAACGAAAAATAAAAAAACTGATTCCTCCATCCACACGAATGAGATGGATGGCAGAACCCCCTCCTCAACTATATGTTATATTCTGACAGCTGCACCTGCGCTCAAAAAAAAGTTTCCGACACGTCCCTTTGACAGATGTCGATCAAACGATCGACTTCTGTCAATTGCGGGCTGCCACACGCTGAAATTCAGCTTTAATATTAGCGTGATGGCCAGGATGATTAGAAGCTCTAAAGGCAAAAAAAAAATAAAAACAATATTCACAGACGGAGGAAAGCAAAAGAAACCCGTGACCAGCAATAGTTCAGGATCAGTTGTAATGATGCAGTATTGGAACTTTATATATACACTGATTTTCCATGTTTATGTTGCTTGAACAGCCTCCTTATTGTTCCCCCTCTAATAAAAGCCTCTACAAAACATATCAAACAAGAGCAAGAATCCTTGAGAGCTGTCTATTACTCGTGTAGTGGTTTCATTAATTTTAGTACTGGTATATGAGAATCTCTAATTGTGTTCATCTTAGAGGTTCCAGTGCAGTTACTGCCTCTGTCTCCCCATTCCTGTTTTCAAAAATGTCACCAAGCCGGATATTTTTCATACTTCCTTAAAGCAGAGCTCCAGAGAACAAAAAAAATATATTAGCCCAATAAAAGATTAAAAAGTTTTTGCTGTAATGTTCACCTTCAACCAGGAGCTGCCCCTCATTCAGAAGGTGCTCCTTACCCCCCTTACCTTGCAATACTACTTCTCTTCCACTAGATGTCCTTAGACTTCTGAATTCAATGACAGATTAAACCCATTTCCGCTAAGCCCAGTTCGTCTTGTAACCACCCCCAACTGGACAGTAAAGCAGAAGCATGATGAAGTAATGAGCGTACACATATGCAGAATTTATGTTGGAAAAATCTTGGATGTTTTTTCAGACGGAATTCCGCTCAAGCTTGGCTTGCATACACACGGTCACACAAAATTTCTCTGAACTTTCGACCGTCAAGAACGCGGTGACGTACAACACTACGACAAGCCGAGAAAATGAAGTTCAATGCTTCCGAGAATGCATCAAATTGTTTCCGAGCATGCGTGTTTTTTTGCACGTCGGGAATTGCATACAGATGAACGGAATTTCCGATAGGAACTTTATCCGACGGAAAAGTAGAGAACCTGCTCTCAATCTTCTGCTCCCGGAAATTCCACCAGCAAAAGTCCGATGGAGCATACACATGGTTAGAATTTCCGACCAAAAGCTCACAACAGACTTTTTCTGGCGGAATTTCCGCACGTGTGTACGGGGCATTAGTCCAGCGCTGGAGGGTGATGGCTACAAACCACTTGAGGCATACCTCAGAAAAGTCATAAAAATGTCTATGCCACGGTTTGTGTAAAAAAGATTATAAAATCAAAGTATTCCAAGAATGGAAAGGGTTAAAACATGGCTGACAGACAATCAATGTTAAACCCTAAAGCTTGATATTGAACTTCAATCTCACCCAAACCTCGGCAGGCTGACTTGGGCATATCAAGGCCGGTGCTGGGGGCAACCAAACGGTGTATAGGTGGCAGATGTCGCATGGGCATCCACCCAATGGAAGAGGTGACAGACCACTGGTGGAACCCGTAAGGGTCAGTGTTGTGGAGAGGCCCCCAATAGAACAGACACTGGACTCCAAACCCCCGGAGGATGCAGCTGGTGTAGTCGGTAGCGCGCTGGATGTGACGTCACCAACACAGGGCGATGTTGAACCAACTCACCACAACAAGTCTTGGGATGGAACAAAGATGCAGTTGTAGAGCAGATGGAAAGCTCTCAGCAGGCTGTAATACTGATCCTTCTGAACAATACTGATTGTTCTTTTGCACAACACCATCCCCAGTGTTTTGGCTCCCCTATAGCTGCAGAGGGCTAACATTTATTACACTGCCATATGTTGGTTCTCCATACAGTGCCTGAACTTTTTAGGCGTACACTTGTGGCTATCTCTGTCACTCTGCTTTCTCCTCCTATCAACATGCTATTTGTTAGAACATGAACTGATTGTCTCCTTGTGCTGCTTTTTCCTCTCCCAATCTAGGCTTTGCTGTACAGGGACTGCTGAGGCCAATATCAAGTACAATTCAGGTACATACATTGTTTGCTTTAAAAAATACAATAAATTGTGATATTATTGTATAAAGAACTGCATTGATTGTGTATTTTTTTTTTTATCTGCCTAGAGTCCAGCTTTAATTTCGAAGAACTGTTCTGCAGAAACAGGACAGCTGAAGATCTGATGCTGATCAAATACTTGACCAAGTATACATATCACGTTTTAGGATTTCACTTGCTGCATGCTTGTTACAGATTAAGTATTAAAGTCTAAGGCCCCTTTCACACTGGGGCGTTTTTCATGCGTTTTTCAGGCGCTTTAGCGTTAAAAAAAGGCCCCTGTAAAACGCTTGAAAGAAGCCTCATCTGCAATTCCAATGTGAAAACTCAAGTGCTTTAAGAGCCCTTTTACACTGCCAGCACCCGAAAAACGCTCGTAAAGCGCCGCTTAAACTAGCGGCGCTTTACCAGCGCTTTTCGAGCGCTAGTGGGCCCTTTTAACCCCTGCTAGTGGCCAAAAAAGGGTTAAAAGTGCCCACAAAGCGCTGCTGCTACAAGCGCTTTTCAGGCGTTTTTCAGGCGCTTCCCATTGATTTCAACGGGAAGAGGCGCTTTAGGAGCCGTGTATTCACCGCTCCAAAAGCGCTGCAAAGAAGCTGCTTGCAGGACTTTTTCTGACGCCCTGCCAGCGCAGCGCCTCAGTGTGAAAGCACTCGGGCTTTCACATTGGGATTGCAGTTGCAGCTTCTTTCAGGCGCTTTACAGGCGCTTATTTTAACGCTAAAGCGCCTGAAAAATGACATAGTGAGAAAGGGGTCTCAGTGTGAAAGCACTCGGGCTTTCACATTGGGATTGCAGTTGCGGCTTCTTTCAGGCGCTTTACAGGTGCTTTTTTTAACGCTAAAGCACCTGAAAAACGCCTGAAATACGCCCCAGTGTGAAAGGGGTCTAAGACAGCCAGTCAACTTGTATTTTCAGAAGCAGGTCAGCCTTCTTTAAAAATAGATGGATGTCCTATAAAAACTCAATTGCCTGTACCTGATTTCCGGATTCCCCGTACGAACGGCCATGCTGTGGTTACGCCTGGACGACAAAGTACAACGTAAAACAATTTTGGAAACAGATATTGATCCCTAAAAAAGTGTCTTTGATCTACATATCTTTACTTATTCTTTGTCTCCAAGCAAAACAAAGGAAAAGGGTTTCCCATCACCCCTGAAACATAGTTCCGTCCTGCTAAAAGGAAGAAAGGAGTATCCGTTCCACAGACAGCGTGTCTGAGACATACAGCTGACTGAATGTGTCAGTTATGTTCCAAATGGGTTTTTGCAGGTCAAGGTTCTGTAGGCAGCAAGAGCACATACTATTTTTAGACAAGATAAGGTCATCAGGCCTATAGAGACAGTGAGGTCGACAGCAGAACTTATTGATCAGTCTCTGGAACTGGTACTCCAGAGACTTGTAGATTGAAACAAAAATTGCCCAGTCGTTTCCACAGTAGACACGCCAGCTAAAAGCATGAAGGTCTAAAGATCTTTTAAGAAATAAAATGATTAGTAAGGAGTAACAGTGTGGGGATTACTAGAGTTTATTTAACCGGATAAAAAGGAGAAAAGGTCACAAGATAGAAAAAAAAAAAAAAAAATCAGCATGAAAGAACATTTCTTTAATATGAATAAACCGTCTTTGTTTTTAATAAAATAAATATAATCTGATAGCTTGTTCCTAAATTGCAGATCTTTTTGACCCTGCTTGTCCGAAATTCAGGTTATAATTTCTAGGTGTGACAGTTGCAATTTGTGCTTTTCCTTTATACTACAATCTGAAATATTTTACTTGAACATTTGAAAGTGTATTGAGAAAACGACAATGGATCGCTGGGACATTGTACAATTATTTTGTGAGTGCTGGATTTTATGTACTGTATCTAAGAGGTTTCACTTGTTTGGATTCTGCAGTAAAACATATTTTTCACCCAGACTCTGCTCAGCGTCTAGGGGGCTTTAACACCCATCTCCACCCAAATTCTGCTCAGGGTCTAGGGGCATTTAATACCCATCCCCACCCAGACTCTGCTTAGGGTCTAGTGGCCTTTAACATCCATTTCCACCCAGAATCTGCTCAGGGTCTAGGGGCATTTAACACCCATCCCCACCCAGACTCTGCTTAGGGTCTAGTGGCCTTTAACATCCATCTCCACCCAGACTCTGCTTAGCGTCTATGGGCCTTAGCGTCTTAGGGTCTAGTGGTCTTTAACATCCATTTCCACCCAGAATCTGCTCAGGGTCTAGGGACCTTTAGCACCCATCCCCACCCAGACTCTGCTCAGGGTTTAGGGACCTTTAGCATCCTTCTTCACCCAGACTTTAATCAGGGTCTAGGGGCCTTTAGCACCCATCTTCACCCAGACTTTGCTTAGGGTCTAGGGGCCTTTAGCACCCATCTTTATCCAGACTTTGCTCAGGGTCTAGGGGCCCTTGGTACCCATATTAACCCAGAATTTGCTCAGGGTCTTGGGGCCTTTAGCACCCATCTCCACCTGGACTCTGCTCGGGGTTTAGGACCTTTAGCACCCATTTTCACACAGACCTGGTTTAGGGTCTAGGGACCTTTAGCATACAATTCCCACCTATTCTTTTTGTCTCACCTTTCAGCTGGCAAGATGGATTGCATCAAACATTGACTTCAGATCTCCATGTTGTACAAATACCACAGATAGTTATCTAGAATGGCTGTTCAGAGTAAGGTACCCATATATTTAAGTCTTTGAAAGCAAGCCTATTACCAAATAAAGCTGACCATTATCATACATCTAAACAGCATGAATGGGTGCATCTCCTGCTGCCAACTATTGTATTCAGAATACCAAAATAGGGACAACAGCTTATTGGCTGTAGTCACCGGTCAGCTGACTTTTCCTGCCCGGCTCCTTCAATTTCCTAATCAAAATTTTTTGAGCCAGGTGGTGTCAGTAGGGCCACTCACTGCTTGAATTTTTGCCAATTCACAGGAATCAACCAACATTTGAGCCGTGTATGGCCAGCTTAACTACTCCATGGTAACAGACGGTGTCTTACTATGCAGACTGTAGATACCCGTTGTTTAACCTAATCAGTAGAAGGAACAATAGGCTTTAAACCAAAAAAATCAATGCTGATGGCAAATGTCTACTGAGGGCACCTGCTAATGTTTATTAAAGACCGTACACACCAATGTCATAATAATGGCCACCCTAAATCTCACACTGTGTTTAAGGAAAGGGCTCTTGGGAGATGTAGTTCTAGAGGACGTACCTATGTCATCAGGGGTTTCCCTAAGGGCCCCGCTGATCACTCCTCCCACCAGCTGCCCCTGAAAGAATTTTACAGTAAGAAAAGCTGCTACAGGAACAAAAAAGTAAAAGTTAAAAATGATTCTAGGATGTGATCTAGAGAGGGGGAGAAAGGTAAATCTTCAACAAGTATGCAGATTGAATTCCAACTTAACTCTAATTTCACTTGCTGCATGCTTGTTCTGGGCCAGTAACTTCAACCATAAACAGCCATTGAAGCGCACATTTTCAGATAGAGGCGAGTAATGACAGAGGTTTCCTTTAATCCCGGCTTGTCTATGAGTGCCATTTGCAGGTAAAACAGACACTACAGTATTACAAGATCTCTTGTTGCCAATATAAAAATCTTTAACAAGCAATAACTTAAGCTTTAAATATACACAGATTTCATAATGCTTTAACTTGTACAGATTGCTTGCCTAATCTTTATAGAAATTTTAGACTCTAAGCTATTATTCACAGGACGATATAGAAAAAACGAGGCATCATTTCTTCCGCGATCACCTAAAATAACAGATTGGGAGATAATCTGAGTATGGAGGAATCCATGTCATGTGTATATTTTTCAGACTGCCCCACATTCTCGAACATGATCGCATGAGGGAATATTTCTCCTTATCGCATATCTTTGTGCATTGCAAGAGAACAGCAAAAAAAAAAAAAAATCAAACAAAAAAAAAAAAAAAAAAATCGCTTGAAAACGTGCAAACTGGCACCTGCCCCTCCGATCGTCTCTCTACTCTTCCTTTATGAGTCCTCACTAGGTGATTCTTTGTTACTTCTGTCTCTCTCTTCTCTTATAAATATTTAATTGCCCAAAATTCAACCATTCTGTTTCAAGCTGCCGTATTGATTATGCATTTTGCCGACTGACCTGAGGCAATGTGTGCAGGCTTTTTCTCAAGCTGAAGGTTTTTCCACCAGCCAATGGAGGTGCGGACCCGTAAACATCTTTCACGCGCACGGAAAAAACAAAAGAATCTCTCGCAACAGCAAAAAAATGTTATGTTACTGAATCCTGACAAACTTCACCTAATACAATATGTATGAAAAAAAAAAAATCACATTGAAATGTGACTTTTCTGAAGAACTAATCCATAAATTGTCTTTGCCTTTCCAGTAGTCTAAGTAGTTGTATGTGTGAGTCTCTTTTCTGTTTTTTCCACATAATTAAAGCGTGAAAAGTGTCTGAAAAAAGAACTGCTTAGATAGATAGATAAACTTTTCTCCTGTTGGTCCTACTATAGTCATTATACTATCTAAAGAGGAACTTCACCCTGGCAAAATTCCCCTTCCGCTGCTCCTCTTCTGTACCACCATCTTAAAATACCCCACACGTGTGCAGATGCGCCACAGGTTTCTGCCAGGTATTTGAAACCTGGCAAGGACCTGCTGAATGTCTGTGCACACATGGGGGGCATGCCCACACATGGCCGCCGATTTTGAGCATTTGGGACCTTGTAGAGTCCTCTACCATTTGTGCATTTAGAATCCCTCATGAGTGTGCAGACATGCTGCAGAGGTCTAGTTTCTTAATACCTGGCAAAGATCAGTCTGCGACTGAGGGGATCTCGCAGTGCACATATGCCCCTCCTGGGACTGCCAAGGAGGCAGCAGGGACCCTCTGTCATTCTCGACTAGGTGAGGAAGCAGGAAGTGTTGGGCTGCAAAACAAAAAAGGTACAAAAACGTTTCTGAAAAATGTGGTAAGGTTTTCAAATGAATAAGGGATCGTTCACACTAGTGGTTGAGGGGTGGTATGCCACACTTTTGCCACCTCTCCACCTACCACCTTTAGCTGCAGAGGCAGTGGCCAGGGATATACACATGCTGTGGCTATAATGCTTTGCTTCACAGCTGTTGCAGGAAATATACCCCCTGTCAGTTTTGGAAGGCTCTATTGGGTTGAGGTCAAGACTCTGTGCAGGCCAGTCAAGTTCCTCCATTTCAAACTCATTCATCCATGTCTTTATGGACCTTGCTTTGTGTACTGATCCAAATCGTGTGGTGGAGGGGGGATTATGGTGTGGGGTTGTTTTTCAGGGGTTGGGCTTGGCCCAATAGTTCCAGTGAAGGGAAGTCTTAAAGCGGGATTCCACCCTAAAGTGGAACTTCCGCTTTTCGGAACCCCCCCCCTCCGGTGTCACATTTGGCACCTTTGAGTGGGAAGGGGGGTGCAGATACCTGTCTAAGGCAGGTATCTGCACCCACTTCCAGGCATAAACTCCCACAGGAGTTTACGCCACTTCCTGTCCTGGCGCGCTGTCTGCCGGGACACACACGTGTCCCGGCAGACAGCGCTGACGGTTCTCATTGCGCTGCGCGACTCAGTAGGGAACCGGGAAGTGAAGCCACTTCCTGATTCCCTCACTGAGAATGGCGCCGGCAGCAGCAGAGAGCCGATCGATTGATCGGCCTCTGCTGCCCACATCGCTGGAACCTGTGACAGGTAAGTGTCCATTTTATTAAAAGTCAGCAGCTGCAGTATTTGTAGCTGCTGGCTTTTCTTTTTTTTTTTTTTTTTTTCAGGTACCGTCCCGCTTTAAGGCGTCAGCATACTAAGATATGTTGGACAACTTCATGCTCCCAACTTTGTGGGAACAGTTTGGGGATTGCCCCTTATGCCGCATACACACGTTCAGAATTTTTGACAACAAATGTTTGATGTGAGCCTGTTGTTCGAAATTCCGACCGTGTGTAGGCTCCATCGGACATTTGTTGTCGGAAATGATCATGTGTACACAATTCCAACACACAAAATTCCATGCATGCTCGGAATCAAGCAGAAGAGCCGCACTGGCTATTGACTTCATTTTTCTCGGCTCGTCGTATGTATTGTACATCACCGCATTCTTGACGTTCGGAATTTCCAACAACATTGTGCGACCGTGTGTATGCAAGACAAGTTTGAGCCAACATCCGTCAGAAATAAATCCAAAATGTTGTTGTCGGAATGTCCGATCGTGTGTACACGGCATTACTGCTCCAACATAACTGCGCACCAGTGCACAAAGCAAGGTCCATAAAGACATGGATGAGCGAGTTTGGGGTGGAGGAACTTGACTGGCCTGCACAGAATCCTGACCTCAACCCGATAGAACACCTTTGGGATGAATTTGAGCGGAGACTGCAAGCCAGACCTTCTTGTCCACATCAATTTCTGACCTAACAAATGCACTTCTAGAAGAATGGTCAATCACTCCCATAGACGCACTCCTAAACCTTGTGGACAGCCTTTCCCAGAAGAGTTGAAGCTGTTATAGCTGCAAAGGGTGGGCCAACTCAATATTGAACCCTACGGACTAAGACTGCCATTAAAGTTCATGTGTGTGTAAAGGCAGGAGTCCCAATACTTTTGGTAATATAGTGTATATAGAGGCGAACGTAGCCTCATTTGTCTTGGACTTACACATTAAGGTAAAGCACAGTTCACCTCAATCATCCAATCGTGTGCAAGCAAATATTCCAAGTGAACATTACTGTTAGATAGTTCAAATTCTCCACTCCTTTGAGAAATCAACCCCAATCCCATTGTCAACATGTCACCACATGGACATTGGGAGCTTCTGCCCAGTATTCCTGCACATGGAGGAGGCCAGCCTCTGCAAAATGGAAGTCCCAACACTTCATAATGTACGGCTTATGGATCTTTTCCTTTGTCACTGGGGGAGTCCTCACACAGTTTTCTAGCCTCAGAGCCCAATGCTGGAACCACAACAGCTCTATCAGCTTCATTATACTTCACACTAAGTTATTACAGTGGCAGATGTTTACCTTCTCAGTTGCAGAACAGTGGCGGTGTGTTTGTAGTGTTTTAGAGAGCTTTATGTATTTGCAGAGGTGTTTGCTTTTGTCTATATAACCAGATCACAAGGAGAGGCGCACTTCTTTATACTCCTTACAACAGCAGCTGCCTGGTTATATATATATATATATATATATATATATATATATATATATATATATATATATATATATATATATCTCACACATAATATGTGACTATATGGCAAGAGCAAGAGTGGCTAATCTGATACCTGTTCTTATTTGGCTGGATTCTGATCTGAGTATCCAGGCTACGCCTAGCCAAGCACAGATAGCCAGGCACAGATACTGGGAGAGGTCCATGACCTGACATACAGCACACAGCAGGCTATTATGTTGGTAAAGCCATAAAGCCAAAAAGTCCAATTAAACTTCTTTATTTATGACTGCAATGCAATACAGTCAGGTTGCAGATACAAGAATAGACAGTTTTTCTTTACTTTCTATGTGCTCCAGCAAGGGTTAGGCAGGCCATACGGGTTGCAGGAAAGAGAACACAGTGATTATTGCTAGCAGCTTTAGCCACTGGCAATAATCACATGTTATCGATGGATCGACTTGGGTATAATCAGCCTGCCCATAGATGGTTTGAATCTCGGCCGGTCCCTGCTGGCCGGCTTTAAAATACCCTGTGCTGGCAGCATGCTGGAGAGTCAGACCACGGCTCTCACACACAACACAGTGGTCAGGGTGTCCAGAGGTCCGATGTGCTTCCCTTCACAGTGCTCCACTTAACAACAGTGCACGAGGAGAGGTGCAGTAAGAAGAGTGGTGTGTCAAACCGCTGGAGCCCTAGGCCTAGACCTAAGAGTAGGCACAGGGACATCATTTCTGAGGGTGTCCAGTTCTATTAGTCATATTAGCCTTTTCTAATTGCCAAGAAAGTATTGATCAACACCTCCTCATTATAAAACATTGGGGTTTCTTACAGCTTAAATCCAAGAAAAGCTGAAATGATCCCTTGCAGTGGGGCTACATGCACACTGCAAGTGTTAATTGTTCGCTTTGTCTAGAGGAGTAGAGAAATGCTTTTACTTACCTGATCCTCCGCTCCCTGACAGATGGAACTCCCCCACGCTCCAGTGGTGAACTGTCCCTTGGCATCATCACGTCCACTGCAGGGCTTTGGACTCTGCTTTGGTCTTGATGACATCAGGACCCTAGACTGGTGAAGCATGGGGAAGAAGAAGCTTTGAGGACCAGTCTAGTTGGAGGGAGGAGTGGAGGATCAGGTAAGTAAATCTTTTTTTATTTTTTTTGGTCCCCGTGTAGACCTAAGAAGCAATTAACCCTTTCAGTGCAGACACAGCCCCCATGCAAGGGATACATTTTTGTTGTTTAGTGTTGGGCTTTAGCTAGATCAGGAGTTCTTCCTTAAAGCTGTCTTCCACTCTCGTCTCCCTTCATTGTTTTCCCTTGTTTTCCTAAGTGGTGTATTAGTGTTTTGTTACCATTTAATTATAATGAGAACATGGGAAAACGTAGCTATATGTTAATTATTCAGGGCATTCACGTGGGAAAGCAAGGAAACGGAAACCTGAGCAAATGAAAATATTGTGTAGAAATAACACCATTGTTTATTGTGATGAGCACCTCAAAAAGCATAAAGTACTTCATATTGAAAATATCACTACACTCTATAAATGTGTAAAGCTGGCCACACAGACAGATCTTTTGTTGGTTGTGAAATGATTTCTGATAATTGTATCTTTATCAAAAGGTAAGCGTCCGTATAGGTAGATGCTATTTTTACATTCTGTCTAATTTTTTTCTCTTATTCTTTTAAGCACTACGCAAGCACAATCACATTGAAAGGGTTGTCCAGTGATGGAAAAGTCATCCTATAGACCCCATAGCATCTGGTGTTGACATATTGGAGGATATTCTATTGTGATACTAGAAAGTCGGCGCCTCTAGCACTGAGTGTAGTGGTGCCTATGCTTGCCACTGACCTATCCATAACTGAAACATACACTGTACTATACAACATTTAGCTATCGATAGACTTGCTGTATAAAAACCAATGCCACCTGTATATACAGTATGGAAAATCTTGAGACTAGAAAAAAAGGTCATCAGGTGTGGTAGGTGGGAATTGGCCAAGGTCCATTCTTTATTTTACCATCAACCATTACCAGCAGCAATCTGAGTCTATCAGTGAATAATTTCCTATCCTGAACTGTTAAATTTCCAAACTTCACAGCATTCAGTGGTAGCCAACGGGCAATCCACCACCACCAGTTGACACACTATTGTGATACCAGAAAGATGCCTGTACCTCTCAGTGCATCTGAGTCTATCAATGAATCATTTCATATCTTTAACTGTTATGTTTCCAAACTTTAGAGCATTCCATGGTAGCCAAAACTCAAAAGGAACAATCCACCACCACCAGTTGACATATTGGAGGATACACTTTTGCTTGCTACTGACCTATCCATAATTTAAGCATATATTGTACTATAAAAACTTCAGCTATAGAAAGACTTATAACAATCAACATAACCTGCAAACACAGTATGGAAACATTGGGACTACAAAAGAAGCTCCTCAGGGGTGCAAGTTGGAAGTTGGTCATGCTCTTCTTTTCCATCAACCTTTACCAGCAGCTGTCTAAGTCTACCAGTGAATCATTTCCTATCGTAGTGTACTTGTCAATTTTCATTATTGCTTTATCTGTCTGTAAACATTTGAATGCATTATTGTATTGTTTCAGAAGAGTATACTTTCTGGATTACTGGCAATTTTCCTAGGCCCACACTACAGTTTCCCCATCACCAGATGTTGCCCGTGCCTTATCCATAATACACAACTCACTTGCTGCAAGAATCAACCTTAGCTGCCTTGGTTTGGTCATCCCAGTGTGAGAAAAATTGGGGAAAAATGAAAATCTCTGAATTGGTGAACTATAATTTGAATGAATCCCAAGGTCGTGTTGACCTTAGTTTAAAATGTTTTTTAAGGAAGGGGAAATAGATCACCAAGCCGGGCTCATACACCTTGGCAGAATATCTTTCACTGTGAAAATATTATAGCACTAGAGAAAATAAACGCACCCTGGGACTTAAACCGTGTGCAAAGCGTAGTCAGTCACTCGGAAAAAAGGTCTGCCTGCACCACCATTTACATTTTGAAAAAGTGCACAATTAATTACTGCAGATCTTCTCTCATGTATCTCATGCTGAATTGCCAAAATTGGTCTGCGAAATAAAAATGTATGGAGTAATTAAATGGATATTTATAATTAGAACTTAATAATTTGCATCAGGGACAAACGAGCTCTGATTTCAATCTGCGGTGCATTTAAATTAGCCTGAAGATAGTGTAATTTGATGTTTTATAGTCGCCGTCTCCGATTACGGAACAATAGTGGCTACGGAGCTGGCGTGTTTGTGTCAGGGATAAGCCGAGGAAGCTGCAATGAAAATGTTTGACAACGCAAGAGCCGCCATAAATTACATGGCAACTGTGTAAAAGCCATGATGGAACAAGTAAAAGGGCTGACCCATAACACATTTGATTCATCGCGGTACACAGCTTTCCCGCGCCAGACGTAGGCCCCGGCAAGTGCACAGCACAACTACTTAGCACGCAGAGCACTGTAAATTATCACTACTCAACAGCATTGATTTTTAGTCAACATTTCAATCAGTTTGAAGTAAAAATAATACACAACTCATTCAACAGCCTATTAACCAGTCAGACACAGGTCTGCGGCATTTTAAAGGTGATTTAACTCAAAAATCGAGAGATATCTATCACACACTTGATTAGCCAACTAAACAAAAACACAGTAATGACATGTTTTTTTCCAATTTTCATTGTGAGAAATATGTTTTTTCCTCTGCTGTATCTTTTTTGTATTCTTTTTTATTTTAAGAAGGACTGGATTCATGACATTATAGATTTTTGAAATGCCAGCAAAATTATAGGCAACATAAAAAATTTTCAGAACAGTGAAATATTACTACAGTATTGTGTACTTGATATTTTAAGAAGATTGGGCAAAATATACTGTTTAGAAAAATATTTGACAATAATGATTATTATATTTAGTTACTGTGTTTGTTTTTTTTATTATTATATGGCTACCAGTGGCATGTGATTTATGAATGTGTTATATGCTATATATTTATTCACATTTTTCAAGTACATGTAAAATCTCACATAATCTTGAACATGTTAATAAAAATACAAAGTTTACTTTAAATCTTTAAATCTGCAGCTTTCATTAAAATAATACCCTAGTAGGGAAGGTCCTTGTTCACTAATTTTCTGGTATAAGGTGACAACACTGTCTGTCGGCCGTGCTCCTGTGTTGTCAAGCAGGCTTCCAATGGAGACTTAAAGAGGCTTTTGTCACCATTAGGAAACCCATCTTGAGAAATGGCATGCAGCCATCATTGGAGCGTATGCAGACAGGATGTGCCTGCAGCAAATGGAGGGATAATAAAGGTGAAAACAAGCATTTTATTAAAACTAATTCAATGTCATTCATTTCAGTTCAGGTTTACATCTACTTTAACTACATGTTGATTGGATTCCCAATGTTTGCCTCCATCTAGAAGCTTAACTAAAAAAGTTACAGGGTCCTAGTAAAAAAAATAATAAAAAGAGGCATCCTCACATCCCATAACTTTGACTGTCTGCTTGGGCTGACCATTTATTTCATCTTACTTAAAAAGGGATAGATAAACCATTTATTTTCAGTACAAAAATTGAAAGTGAATTCACATTTATTAAATAACTTTAATTTCTGGCAATACTTGAGACCTATTGCCTCATAATGATGCATTTCACTACTTTCACCTTAAAGTTGGCCAACAATAGTAAAAGGCATCTGGAAGTACAAGCACATTGAAACCTTCCTCAGTGGCTCCTAGAGAAGAATGGTCCCCTTGGCTTATCAGGAGTAAAACAATTGTGATAAGACAAGGTTTTTAAATCTGTCCAGTTTCTATTCTCCACTAGAAGCCTTGGCCATTGGTGTCTACAGGTGTCTTAAGCTGACTATATATGAATCAAAATTCATCTTGAACTGAACTAATTTCAGTTCATCTATGGCCATTCCTGTTGAAGAGCAGTCAATCCTGTGATCAAATTTTCTTTGAATCAGCACCTGCAGCCAATCGGCTGCAGCACTGATCAGTGTATACTGACAGCAAAGAAGTACCATTATCAGAATGCAATAAGACAGTGGGGAGGATTCCTCCATCCACCTTGCTTGTGCTGATCCGGGGGACCTGTTCAGTTTAACCCATGTATGGCAAGCTTTATAGACATTAGGCCGTCTTCTGGCTGGAAAAGGCTAGGTTGATACACTATTATATCTGTGAACACCTAAATATATCTCAGTGGCTAATGGCTTCATGAGACCTCATTTGTGATTTCGTCTTCCCCAACGAAGGGATAATTGCCAGTATAACAAGTGTGGTGCATTTGAAGAGGCCTCCTGTGACCTGCAGTCTGAGTGAGAGTTATCAAAAGTCTCCCAATATACAGAAGCGTTATATGTGATGGCATCATCATATTAAAACTGCAATGAAAAAATTTAAAGGACTACTCCTGCCGTTGGCATCTGTCATAACATGTGGTTCTAAACCTTACTGAAACCAGGGTATGTTACATTTAATTTATTTTTTTCAGGCTAGCTGGTAAGTGAGCTGGGAATTTTTGCTTGTTTTTGATGTGTGTTGCCCTTCCATGTGCTCCTTAACGGTAAAGGCTAGTTATAGGTTGGGGTGGTTGCCATTTGTTTGTACACATGGTAAATTCTACCAAGACCTTCCATGCTTCAACATCAAATAAGTGTATGCTCACATAATAATTGTATAAGAATGCAAAATATGTATTGAAATGCTGGAGAGCTTTGGATGGGGCTGGGTGTCGCTGTGGAGGAATGGGGGTTCTTGAGAGGGTTAGGGAACTTGGTGGCCCTGTTGGGGATGCGGGGGCTGGGGTTTTTCTAAGAAGCTTGGGGCTTTGCAGCTAGGGCTAGGAGGCACTGTGGGAGGTATTGTGGAACACTGTTAGAGGTTGGGGAATTATGGGGGAGGGCAGGAAGTTCTGCAGCAGGCTGTGGGACAATGTGGCATGCTGGTGGCACTGTGGAAGGTTGGGGGACATTGTGGGGGCTGAGTCGCACTGTGGGCAATTATGGGAGGTTGGAAGCATTGGAGGGAGGTTGGGGGCTCAGAGGCACTGTAGTAAGTTAGGGGATCTGCAACTGTCTGGAGGCCCAAGAGGAGGGAGGCTTGGAGCTTGAAAACTACTGATGTAGATGGTTATATTTTTTCAACAAGGGGATCCCAGTTTACATTTTTCCTGCAAAATAGGTCCCATTCATAATACAGATTTATGAAAATAGTCCTATGGCACAGACCACTTGGTTAGACTTTTTACTTTTTACAGTAATATGCTCCTTACTGCAGATTTGCTTAGTCAGGCCTTAATCTAGGTTAGCTCAGTTACAATTCAGGCAGAAGCTGCTATCAGAGTTGGGGCACAGCCAGACTCTGATGTGTGATTAGACGGCATGCAGTTGCACTACCGTTTACCGAGAAGACATTAACAACTGATCAGACACTATACTAGTAACTGATGACTGCTTACATTCACTTGAGAGTCACAAGGACTTGTCACAGTTTTTATCACCATCAAAATTAATTTGTACTTTGTCTCTCTTTAGCTGTTATTTTCTTCTTCTTTTTTTTTCTCCAAAGCAGCAGTACAAGGACGATAAAATTCATAGGAAAGTGCCTTGTCTATAGACATCCACAAATATATGGCTCGCATTTCTGAGGTCTAAGGTTATGGAGCTCCCAGTTCTTGCTAAAAGCTAATAATGCAGATAAACTTTCTGCCCGCCATGAATAAAAGATGATGTGCCTCCAATTTACATAATAATGATGGGCCAAGCTTTGACCACCAGGTGTTCACAAGGTAATATTACACATTTAACCCTTTGGCAAAGAAGGCTTCGGGGCCTGGCTTATATAGTCATTCACCACCCACTGACAAGTATTTCTTTGTCTCGCTGTTTATGGGAGATGCATATAGGCTGTTGTACAAGTACATATTGTGTTCTTCATTTATGTGGCACTTGTCAGATGTCTCATACCAAACAAGTGACCTCCCAGCTGCTGCATGACAGCAGTTATGAATGGGAAGGCTATGAAGCAGGTGATAATCAAGTGTTTTAACTAGAATGACATTTATAAAAGAAGATTTTGCAGAAATATTCAGTGCATTGCTATATAAAGCAGCAACAGCAGTGCAGGAAATTAAGAGATGCCCAACCTTCTCACTGTATGCATATAACCAGTTCACGGAATAGAGGTTCTAAAGCTACCTACCGACGTCAACTTATCTGGTGGGACAGGAAGATGCAAAGAAGTAGACTATGAATAGTGGTGTTCCTCTCTCAGGGTATGTAAATCAGAAGAATTAAAGGACAAATATGTTAATACATTTCACATGTATTCCTTTAATGTGTACATTTAGCTCTCCGGTTGGTGTTCTGCTTTAAAGCTGAATTTCAGGCAAACATCTACATACACAGATCAAATACACAGAAGCTGTTTTACCTGCCAAAGGATTTGAATTTCTGTCTATCCAATCCTGATATTTACACAACTCTGTCATGCACAGCAGCCCTTTCTCTGCTGCAGTTCAGTAACACTTACAGGTTTCGTCTTTTCCCCCCAACCTGTGACTGGACAGTGAAAGGAGAACAGTTCATCTCTCCGTCACTCTGCTCGCCTTTCCTATCAGCATGATCCTTATTAGCACAGGAGCATTGTAACACCAATCAGGTTCCTTGTGCTGATTCACCCAATACAGGGGCCGCAAGAGGCCTATTGCAAATCAAATTTGGATAGATTATAATCAAAAAAGTGCAGCGCAATAATTTATTTGGATAAATTATAAACAAAAAAATGCAGTGCAATTTGTTGCGATGCCCTTTTTTGGTTATATTTTGTTGCTCTGTACTTTTTTAAATAATTATTCTTTTAATGTGGGAAAACATGACAGTGGAAAGCAGCAACAACACATATATATCACATTAAAATTATATATATATAAAAATATTTGGTTGGCCCAGGTTTTTTACTGTTTAATATAAATCAAATTTGGATACCTACGCTGCTTGTATTAAAAAAAAAAAAAAACAATATAGATCTATATATCTATTATCTATCTATCTATCTATCTATATATATATAGATATATATATATATATATATATAGATATATATATATATAGATACTATATATAGATATAGATATGGTATATATAAATATATCTATATATGTATTATTATTTTTATCACGTTAATTACTGCAGAGCTGCCTTAATTTATGTCTTTTACATGTGGAGTTCAGTTTAGTAGTATACACTAGAGAAAGAAATTGCTGCATACTGGCTGTTTTAATACAGGAAAGCTCATGCCCATGTCACAACAGCAATCCTGTTGCTAGCATTAACTTGCCAGCGACAGGATTTCCAAAGAGAACACTCACCTGCTCCTATGGTGTCACTTCCTTGATGTTTGAAAATCTGCAGAAGCTTGCTATTCAGAAAACAGCAATGACTTCCTTCAGCAAGGGAGTGACATGGTAGGAGCAAGTGAGTGTTCTCTTTGCTCTCTAAATTACCCTATCACTGGCAATGGCATTAATACAGTCATTTCACCTTTAAACTAGGTTCCTGGTGTATAACTGCACTGCAACATAATACAAGCATGGGATACAGGCATAAGCTAGACATACACATAAAGATTTCTCCATCCACGCTAAACAGCATAAATGCAGGAATCTATCCTGCTGGCTTTGCATTCTGACAGCTGATACACCCACGGCTATCTGAGTGAATACCTAATAAATAGAGCTGCACAATTAATCGTTATGAATCGAGATCGCGATTCCTACCCACTCGCGATCTTAACAAAGCATTTTCCCAATTCTATGCAGAGTTCTCTGCTCAAGCCGACAGCTGTCAAAAAACAAAAAAAAAAACAGGCAGTCTAAGCGAACTATAAACATTGTAACATTTTGTTCTTTAGATCAAAGGAATGAACTTCGGTCTGTAAATGGGAGAAGTTTAACCACTTAACCACCTCAATACAGTGCATTTTCACCCCCTTCCTGCCCAGGCCATTTTTCAGCTTTCAGCGCTGTCACACTTTGAATGACAATTGTCAATACACGTAGGACACCCAACGTTAGAGGGAATTTATTTTTCCAAAGCAAATACACTTTTTGAAAACTTGTACTGACTTATGAGACCCCAAAGCTGATGGAGAGGGGCAAGGGAAGGTCAAACAAGGATGCTATGTAGGCAACTGACATCCTCCTTATCAACTGATGATGTCATTGGTTGTTAGGAGGTTGGAAGCTAGAAGGTGTACAATGAAAACCTGTGGCTTTGTGTAACTAATGCCACGTACACACGGTCGGACTTTCCAGCAGAAAAAGTCAGATGGGAGCTTTTCATCGGATATTCCGACCGTGTGTATGCCCCATCTGACTTTTTCTGTCTGCATTTCTGACAGACTTAGATATAGAGCCTGTTTTAAATTTTTCCGTTGAAAATGCCAACAGAGTTTTGCCCGATGCAAAGTCCGGCCGTGTGTACACAGCATAAAAGGCAGGTTTCATCCACCCCTTCGGCTTATATACAATTTTTACCAAGGCACCCATGACGAAAAATCAAGGCACCTCGGGTGCCTGGGCACCCTGTTTGAAAAAGGCTGGTCTATATCATTGACCTCTCTCGGGTTCAAAACAATAATTGTCAAGAGGTAGAAACAATCCAACCAGAATATTGTCTCTCCAGCTAAGTGTAGAATCTCTGGAAAGTCTGGTTAGAAAATTCTATAACGTTGGTTTAAAGATTTGAAAAGAACTTCTATAAGGGACAGGATAATGTTTAAATACATTCAAATATCTGTAGGCTCTACGATACCACGACAGAGATCGGTCTACCTACACAGTCTGTAGTAAAGTGCTACTGACTCTCTGTACAGAAAAAAAATATGGTGACAGAATGGTTACAACAAGTGACAAGATGGCACACGCAGCTTGGGCACAGCAGGATTTCACAATGGTGCCACGTACGATTATCTACCATTGCCAAGCTCAAACACATCTGAGCTAATTCCAGGAACTATGAATGAATGCTTGGGATGCCAAATTATAATAATAACAACACATTTTTTTAGGATGGAATTCAAAGTGCTTTCATTGTGTTACTAATTAGTAACAGAAACACTGGAGATTGTTTTGTTTGGAAAAAAAAAATCCCTAACCACCCTGCTAGTAGCTGATGAGTTTCTTCAGCAGACAGACTTTAGTTCACATCTCTAAGGGCTCATTCACACTAAAAGCCATGTGATAATGCATGCAGACTGCACCTACATTTGTTTTTTACAGTACATTGCATTGCATTGCATGGCGCACCCCCCTCTTATTTTTTGTAGGGCTTCCGTCCATCCAATGCTCATTGTAATACAATTCAACCAGTCCTTTTCATTTCTCAGCACCAACATGCTATCGAAAACAATGTTTTTTTACTTCTCCTTGTGTTGGGATTGTGTTGAGCAATGGAGCCCAGCAATGGTTGTGTTAAAGTGGTTGTAAAACCCAGACATGAAATCTGAACAAAGCACATATTTCTATAGTGTTTACTTGCCTCTCTCTAAAGCACTAAGTGTAATTTCTGTCTGCTATCTCATTCCTCTGTTAACATGAGTCACTTCTGACAATATTTCCTGACACCAAGAGCTAAAAAGGTGACTGGGGAGGTACCCCCAGCTGATTGACAGCCTCAGCTCTGTTCGCATGTGGTGGGGGGGGGGTGTTCCCTTCTCTCCAATCAGCTCTCAGAGCTCTTGTACAGTGTGTAACTGCAACTCCCCGTCCCCTGCTTTCCAAGTCTGTGAAAAATCTTTTACATCTCTGAATTTTACATTGATGTAGAGGACAAATGGCTGCAGATTAACAGGCACAACTTATGTAGGAGGATTTTTTTAATCTGTGTATCACCTGTGGCCATTCACTTCACTGGGAATATGTAAGAGTTTACAGCAGGGGTCTCAAACTGGCGGCCCTCCAGCTGTTGCGAAACTACAAGTCCCATCATGCCTCTGCCTGTGGGAGTCATGCTTGTAACTGTCAGCCTTGCAATGCCTCATGGGACTTGTAGTTTCGCAACAGCTGGAGGGCCGCCAGTTTGAGACCCCTGGTTTACAACCACTTTAAAGAGCCCTATATTTATAAAGATTTATTCTCCCAAACCCTACACCTACTTTGCACCAAGTACATTTGGATGTGTGCCTCATGCACACTGCTGCTTTTGTTTTTGGCATTGTTTGCCTAAGCCCCTGAACACACCCCTAGAAAAGCCTATGGGGTTGATGTACTAAATCTGGAGAGTGCAAAATCTAGTGCAGCTCCAGTTTTTTTTTTTGACAAAGCTTATTTGAACAAGCTGAAGTTAGAAGCTGATTGGTTTCTATGCAGAGCTGCATCAGCTTTTGTAGTCTCCAGTTTTAGTAAATCAACGTGTCCATGCACACAGAGGGGTTGATTTACTCAAACTGGAGAGTGCAAAATCTAGTGCAGCTCTGCAAAGAAACCAATCATCTTCCAGGCTTAATTGAACAAGCTGAAGTTAAAAGCTGATTGGCTACCATGCACAGCTGCACCAGATTGTGCACTCTTGAGTTTTAGTAAACCACCATATAGGCTTAAGAGGAGTTTAAGGCCCCTTTCACACTGGGGCGGGGAGCCAAGGTGACGGTAAAGCAGCGCTATATTTAGCGCTGCTTTACCGTCGTTTTAACCGCGGTATTCGGCCGCTCACGGTGCGGTTTTAACCCCCGCGAGCGGCCGAAAAAGGGTTAAACACCCCCGTAGAGCGCCGCCGTAGCGGCGCTTTGCGGCGGTATTGCCACGGTTTTACCGCGGTGTCCCATTCAAATCAATGGGAAGGAGCGGTGAACACACCGCTCCTATCCCGCTCCAAAGATGCTGCTAGCAGGACTTTTTTTGTCATCCTGCTAGCGCACCGCTCCAGTGTGAAAGCCCGGCTTTCACACTGGAGTGAAAGGGGCAGGATTTTTTTCATGCGGTGAACAGGCGCTATTTTTAGCGCTGCACCGCATGAAAAACGCTTAGGTGTGAAAGGGGCCTAAGAGCAACAGCATTTAGAGGCAGTCAAAGCTCCTTCTCCTGAAACGCGTTCAAGAGAGGAGCTTTTGGTCATAAAAAAAACACCAAAAGCAGCTAAGCATGCCTAAGCGCTAGGCCCTTTTAGCGTTTGAGGCTCCAAAGACATGCTGGTAGGTTAATTGGCTTCTGTCCAAAATTGGCCCTAGTATATGAATGTGAGTTGGGGACCTTGGCTTGTGGGCTCCTTGAGGGTAGGGACCGATGTGAGTGTGCAATGTATGTGTGGAGCGCTGCATAAATTGACGGCGCTATATGGGTACCTTAAATAAATAATAATATAATAGATGAGCATCCTAATGAGACACAATAGGGATAGGGACAATTGTAGACACGCACCCACACTTACTCAGGTTGAACTGGATGGACTGGTGTCTTTATTCAACCTTACTAATTATGTAACTATTCATTTCAGTGGGCAGAATTGTCATTTATTCTGGCCATTGAAATTAATATACGCTCAAGCGCTAAAATGGCCTAGCGCTTAAGCGCGCTTAGCCTCGTTTGTTTTTTTTATGCCCAAATGCAGCTAAGCACTTTTGAAAGAAAGTGGCTTAGGTGAATTTTTAATGCTGATAATTTGCAGAAAAAACAGCTTTTACAAAAATGAAAACAGTATGCATGAGGCCTAACTGTACCTAACCCCTTCCTGACAACTGTAGGCATATATAGTGCAGAACAGAGGTGGGCCATGCTGCCACATATATGCAATCGCATGCCACCAGCACTGTGACCGTACTGTCACAAATAGCTCACAAAGAAACAATTGAGAGCTGGCAGGATGGGCTATCAATCACGTGATCACTGTAACTGCCAATCCCAGTGACATGATGACTGGGAAAACAACTCCGGCGTTAAGATCCTCTTAAAGACCCAGATGGGATGGGGCAGTGGCAGAAAGGGGATAAAGAGAGACTGTCACCTTGCCCACTTAGGGAACACACATATGGTCTGATGACATCCTTCTCACATAACATAGTTCTGGCTCGGCTACTCTGGCAATGCATTGCTGGAGGGTGAGGTCACATGCTACTCCTGTGATGGAAACTCTGGCCTAGCAGCCAATTACCAGGCCTCAAAACTGTCACATGACAAAGAAAATTACACCTTCAACATTGTGTAAATTGTACAGTAGATTTGCACTGTGGGGAGAAGCAGTAAAACACAAACACTGTGTTGCACAACAAAGCAGGCCTATGCAATAAGCAAATATTTGCATATATAATTTACAATGACACATATCATAAAGGTGTTTCAAATATTAACACACACCAATATGATTATTTAAATCAATATTATTTATTTTATATGCGTATCTAAAATAAGCTTAAAAAAAAAAAGACTATACATTCCCTTTAACCCAGTCACAGAGTTCATTTCAATGCCAATTGGTGCAGTGACCTTCTATTAATGCCTAAACATTTGCCAGCTGATAAATAAAAGAACGCGCCGCGGCCTTACTGCACTAATGGTAATAACAAGTCTCTTAAACAACAAGAAGACATTTCCTTTAATAATTGGGATTGAGCCACTTACTGTTTAATTTGAACCCTCAAAGGTGAGTGTTAATGTCCTTGCATCAGTCGTACCCTTTCCTACAATAATTGGCCGCTTACAGTCCTGGTTAAATCTGATTATCTTGTAAATAAGGTAGGGAGGAATCCACTGCAGACCACTGTATATACATTAGGGGCTCGTTAAAGGATAATAGCTAAATGAGGAGAGAATGATAGTGATTGCAACGGAACAGTAACTTGGGGGACATATTTTCGTTTTTATTAGATTTGCCCACATTTAATAGTTAACCTTAAATTGTTTCCCATCCATCAAAGCTGAAGGCAGTTCTTAAAGGAGATGTATTATTAATCCATCCGCAAGTGCAGCTAAAAGTGTGGGGAATGTATTCAAGCATTACAGTGTATTTGAGGAAGCTGCAACCTATTACACGACACTTACTGTATGTACAATGATTTTTCTCTTACTAGGGAGGATTATAATAGAACATAAAAACCATGTCTGATAAGAATAACAGACAGTATATACAGCAGCGTGAGAAATACCTGAGCCTTAGTTGGTAATCCTCCAACAAGACAAGTATAAGGTAGATTAATGGCAGCAAACGCCGACACTCACAAAACATGCCGCAGTCACAAATCTCTTCCTGAAAGTGACGAATCTACAGTGTGTGGCAGGTGTAAGCAAACGTTGGTGAATATACTGTGTCTGGAATACAGTGCCATCCTATCACCAATAGGACTTGTAGACTGAGGCTTAAAGTATTTGTAAATGCACAACCAGTACTAAGGAATCTGTCTGATTTTCAATCATTAAGGAAGGATTCCAGGTATGGGTATTTTTATAAAGTTACATTGGTCCAGCTTTCAGGACACCTGCTCAGCATGGGTGCCATTCAAAGATCTCTCTGCATTTTATCAATGAATGCAAAGCATTCCCTGATTGGTCAAGGTGGAGAGGTAGGGCATCAATGTCACACTCTCCACCTTGTCCAATGTCCGTGCTGAGTGGATGACCTCCTGTGTTCATAATGCAGCAGGGCAGCACGTGACACTGCTAGTGAAGATCACTGTAGCTGCAGTGCCTGCTATAGCTGTTTCCAGAATCTATATCAGCCTTTCTCAACTTCTTCAACACTGAGGAACCCTTGAAATAACATTCCAGGCTCGGGGAACCTCTGCTAAAAATAACTGTATCTACAACTCATGAAACATTAGTGTGATGGACAGAATGCTCCTTATATTTGTGGTTATTGGGAAGAATTACCCTCTTACAGATAGCTAAAAATTGGTGTCAATGGGAACTTATCTGAAAGGCAGAAATTATTCATTGCTCAAGAAACCCCTAGAAACCTCTGGAGGAACCCTAGATAGAAAATCCTGTTCTAGAGGGATTCACAGTTAAAACCCCAGGAGGAACCCTAGTTGAGAGAAACCCTGTTCTAGAGGGATCCCACGGGCATCTATATCAGTCTTTCTCAACTTTTTCAACACTGAGGAACCCTTGAAATAGCTTTCCAGGCTCGAGGAACCCCTGCTAAAAATTATCTACAACTCATGATACAGTAGTGCGATGGACAGTGGGAAGAATGCTCCTTATATATGTGGTTATTGGGAAGAAATATCCACTTAAAGATAGCTTAAAATTGGTGTCAATGGGAACTTATCTGAAAGGCATAAATTACTCATTGCGCAAGAAACCCCTGGAAACCTCTGGAGAAACCCTAGTTGAGGAACCCTGTTCTAGAGGGGTTTCCAGAGGTATACTATCCATATCTGAAATTCTTCTTTAAAATCCCCTGAAATTTTCTTTTACGAGGGCTTTTATTACCAGTCACATGATCACTCGGTTCCCTCTTTTCCTCACACCTTAGAGTGCTAGAGTTGGAAACTGCAAAGGATGCACAGAAAACAGTGGTGAGGGCTGGGCTATAGGACAGCAAACACCATCAAACAAGGCAAATAGGGCAGTTAAAGCTAGCCATACATGTACCCAATGGGATGAACGAGAGAAATCTATAGATTCCCCATCCCCTCTGAACAACATGAAAGCATTGATTGGCTGCAGTAACTGTTCAGCCAACCTTTCTGCTCAGCTCCTTTGATCTCTAAATCGAATTTTGTGCAGCCAGGTGGTGTTAGCAGGGCCTCCCATGGTTCACATTTTAACCGATTCACAGGAATCGAATGAGGTTTGTATAGCCAGCTTTAGAGTCACTGAATGACAGTGGCTCCTCCTGTCATTACAATTCACAGCAGGCTAGTCTTGACCACCACTCAGGCCATTCAAGTCAAAGGAGAATTTGTAGACACCCTGGAGCATGCACACAAATGGTGGCAACGCTACAGAGGGTAGATGACCCCATAGATCATTGCCACTGCCAACAAACAAGAAGTCACTGGCAGGATCGACAGGTATTTTGATATAAATTAAATATATAAAAAATAAATAAAAGTGACACAACGATCCATTGTGGAAGACCACAGTTGAGATGGCGCCGGCCTTATGAAGAAGCAGTGTTTCGGATAAATATAATATTTACAGTCTAAACTATTTTTATGCTTACTCCTAGTGTCCATTTGAACATAAATGAATAGTTATGTTATAATATTGTTAAAATCGTTTTTCTTTCGGAGGGTTTACTACCGTCTTAAGGAGGCATTAACACTTGCCGATTCATGGCAAAGTTACACTGTTCCCTGATAACCTATCAGCTCCCAACAAAGTGAACTCACAAATACATAATCCCTTACAGCCTTCCCACTGCAGGAGTCCACCTCAAGTAAGCTCCGGTGTTGGACAGCATGGGAGATTACCCACTGCCCTACCCATGTCATGGTGTTCAAAGCTGACTCTTAGCCACTCACATGTCAGTGAAAAACTGACAGGTGGACCTGATCAGAACACCCCTGTGAAAGGGGCCTTATTCTGATGCTCTACAGAATTTGGATTTTTAGGCCGAAAAGTTGGACTGTAACAGATTAAATATGGACTCTTACGATCTATTCATTTATACACCCACTAATCCAAACAATCCAAAAAAATCCTTGGTAATCTAGAAATCAGTTTACATATCTCAGTTTAGAAGTAGTATATATCAGAATAAATTACAAAGAAAATGTTGCTGCTTTCTGTTTCCTATATTAAAGTATATCTAAAGTCAAAGCTTTTTTTTTGTATTTTGGATAAGAGGGAATGGTTACAACCATTGTCAGGATGTAAGAGGAAGTCTTTCAAAAGTGATGGAAAGAAAAATTAGATAGTTGTCACTGGAACTTGTTTCCCTACTAGAAATGTTCTTCTCATTTCCTGTTGTGGCGACAACTCTAGAATTTAGATTTCCCATCACTTTCTGACCCAGTGACAGTGGTACTGGAGGACACGTAGAGAAGGTGAACCTCCTCAGCATGGACTCAAAAGTCAGACAGCAGAGAAAAAAGACAACGCAATGAGAATGTGCAAAGTCTGGTAACCAACAGCATTACTGTAATCGAACCAAGGAAAGATAATTTCTGATTGGCTCAAAAGACTACAGAACCTTTCAGGTTGCCTTTTAGCTTATTCAGCAAGTACAAGGTCTGTCATGATCCCTGTAATATCCTGCTGTGCTGTGTTTATCATCATCACTATATCTTTGTGTGGTTTCTTTATGTTTCACGAAACAGAAAAACACCATGGCACCTGCCTGGCCAAATGACTGGTCTTTACTGGTTCTAGAGAACGCACATAAAAATAGAGCCATTTTGTTTTGTTTCTGCCTTCAGCCACAAGACCTAAGAGACTATGATGAACAGTCAGCAGGTATAAAAAAAAAAAAAATATTGAATGCTCCTGGGCTATGACACTTTCTCATCAAAAGCCTGGACTTCATCCAAGTTCATCTGTTAATGGACAGCATCATCCCACCCCCACCCATCTTCTCTCTCTACACAGCTCGCCAGATCTCCTTTAACCTATTCAGTGCCACGGGAAGCTGATGACTGCTCCGCACTAACCCCTGCTATCTTTTGTCCAGGCCACAAAAGGGTTAAACAGCATGGGATCTACACTAATGCAGAAAGGACTTGCATTTTGCCTTTGATTTTAACGTTCCGTCTAAAAAGGTAAAATAATGAAGCTTGTTTTGCCGTTCAGGCTGTAGGTTAATACTCCACATGGCTTAATATCAAATATCAAGGGATTTGCAAAGACTTTTTGTACGCACTAGATGCAATGGATGGAAGGGGCGAGGAGACTGCAGTGTGATCCATGCCAGAGATGTCAAAAGAATTACAGCAGAATGTAATACATTCTAAAATGATTAATAAATATTTTTGCTCACAGTGTTTCATTTATTAACAAAAAAAATATTTGCACTAACATACAATTGTTCAGAACGAGCTTTCAGGGTATGTCCCCTTCATCAAGGTCCAAGCAGTACCCATATACTATAGATCCAAGCATGTACTGCTTGGATCTGCTTGGGCCTACTGCTTGGATCTGCTTGGGCCAGAACAAGCTTTGGGGTATGTCCCCTTCATCAAGGTCCAAGCAGTACCCATATACTATAGATCAAAGCATGTACTGCTTGGATCTGCTTGGGCCTACTGCTTGGATCTGCTTGGACCAGGACAAGCTTTGGGGTATGTCCCCTTCATCAAGGTCCAAGCAGTACCCATATACTATAGATCAAAGCATGTACTGCTTGGATCTGCTTGGGCCTACTGCTTGGATCTGCTTGGACCAGGACAAGCTTTGGGGTATGTCCCCTTCAAGCTTTGGGGTATGTCCCCTTCATCAAGGTCCAAGCAGTACCCATATACTATAGATCAAAGCATGTACTGCTTGGATCTGCTTGGGCCTACTGCTTGGATCTGCTTGGACCAGGACAAGCTTTGGGGTATGTCCCCTTCATCAAGGTCCAAGCAGTACCCATATACTATAGATCAAAGCATGTACTGCTTGGATCTGCTTGGGCCTACTGCTTGGATCTGCTAGGACCAGGACAAGCTTTGGGGTATGTCCCCTTCATCAAGGTCCAAGCAGTACCCATATACTATAGATCAAAGCATGTACTGCTTGGATCTGCTTGGACCTACTGCTTGGATCTGCTTGGACCAGGACAAGCTTGGGGTATGTCCCCTTCATCAAGGTCCAAGCAGTACCCATATACTATAGATCAAAGCATGTACTGCTTGGATCTGCTTGGACCTACTGCTTGGACCAAGACAAGCTTTGGGGTATGTCCCCTTCATCAAGGTCCATGCATGTACATACCCCAAAGCTTGTCCTGAAAAATTGTATGTGAATGCAAATAAAAAAGTATCAAGGACAGTACTTAATTGTTTCTGTTGCAAGTGGACTAATACGGTTACAGTCACCTCAAGCATTTAACAACAAAGCTAATTTCCTAGACTCTACCCGATATTTCAGGCTGGTGGGATGAAGGCTTAGGAATTGTTTGTAGTTGGCAAATGGAAAAAAGCAATAACTAGTGTTGTAAAGTGGAGGAAATTGACTGGCCTGCACAGACTCCTGACCTCAACCCAAAAGAACACCTGGATGAATTAGAATGGAGACTGCGAGCCAGACCTTCTCGTCCACATCAGTGCCTGATCTCACAAATGTGCTTCTGGAAGAATGGTCAAACATTCCCATAGACACACTCCTAAACCTTGTGGACAGCCTTCCCAGAAGAGTTCAAGCTGTTATAGCTGCAAAGGGTGGGAACTCAATATTGAACCCTACAGACGAAGACTGGGATGACATTAAAGTTCATGTGCGTGTAACGGCAGGCGGTCCAATACTTCTGGTAATATAGTGTATATGCATATGATGCCCTGAAGTGCAGGTGCAATGATCAATCATGTCCTTGGGGTCCCATTCAGAATGAATGGCAATGCACATATACACCATGTTGGCGCAAAGGTCATATTCTGGTTTAGCACAAGCACATAGGTGTAAATCCCGTCTTAAAACAAAAAGTCATAAGCAGAACTGCGCTGTGAATGATGACCATTTAAAACATTGCCGCTTTTTTGGATACTTGCTGCTGTAGACAACAGATTTACTTGTATGTGGTCTATAAAAGCACTTGGCAGCATAATATTGACTATAATCCTGTTTTTTTGCAATGGTGGCATGAAGAGGTTAAATAATATTTTCTTTGCCGTCCACCCCCCACATCCCACGAAGCGCCTACAAACTAGACACTGATTATGTCTGCTGCTTTACCCTTGCTATTCAAGATAAACAAAGTGTTTTAAGATCAGGGCACACCCTGGGACCCTTGACAAAGCCATCTATCATTCTGTCTGCTAAACCAGTCTGGCCACACTAGGACTATAGAGGCTGCAGCTCTCAGTGTACAATTTTTCCATTGTGCTGGCGGCCTATTACAACTTACTTCCATTCTTTGCCACTTTCTCCGGAGCAGATGTGATGGACCACTTGGCTTAAGCCCCTCCTAGTCCAGACAGAATTGTTGAAAGAAACCTCGGGAATTAGAAAGTACATGGCCAGGACCTAGACAACACAAAGGCGATCACTCTCATTTTTGTGCTCTCACCTCCACAGAATGCACACTATTTATCACTGCAAGCTTTTCAGTGCCATAGCTCTCTATAGCCAAGATCGGCAAATGAATCAAGCCACAGAGCAGCCTTTTCAAGCATTAGAGAGGCAAGCAGTGCATTGTGTTGGCAAGGAAAGGATTAACGAGGGTATCTATCAATGGTAGTGCTGTGTTAAAGGCGATATGTGTTATTTTTTGTTTCTTTTCTCTCTATTATTATCTAGTAGGACAGCGGTGGCTGTGTAGAATGTGAACACAAGTGCTACAGCTCTAGGACATTAAACAGCCTGAAACGTTCTTTAAAACAAATGTAATAAGTCCACCGATCTGTGAGAAATGGAGGATATCAGGCGTAGCTTACACATTTTTTTAAAAAGTCTGTATGGTGGGGGCACAATAAAGTATGGCTATGACAGAACTACCCCAATAGGACTATCGGGGTGTCCATCAAGATCTTCCATGCAGGACTAGGAGTTGGGATGCCTCATTACAGTCTGTGTGTAGTGCGAAAAAGTCAGGTTCTAAGTGAACAGCCATCATCAACAATGGTAATCGGGTACAGGAAGACCCCTAGGGCCTTATGCAAAAACATAAAACAAGGCCAACAATTCACCGTTCAGCTGGCCATAGACGGTTTGAATCTCAGCCGGTTCCACAGGGACAGGCCGAGATTCGAACCATGTATGGGCAGGCTGATTGTACCCAAGTTGATCCATCGATTTACTTGGGTACAACCAGCATGTCAGTTGTTACAATGCGTTTATTGCCAGCAGCTAAAGCCACTAGCAATAATCACTGGGTTCTCCCGGGGGGCGGGGTTGGCTCTCTGCCACCCACCATCGGGAGAACACATTAGACCCATGGCTGCAGGAAATAAAATTGCATCATCTATGTACAGCCTTACCAACACCTGCCAATTTCTACAATATAACAAATACATGTGTGTGAACTGATAGGCAAACACTCAGGGTCTTGTATAAAAATGTCTGTCGAAAAAAAACAGCTCTTTGTTGCCTGGCAACCAATTGCATTCTGCTTTATTGGGAGGAAGAAAAATGAAAATCTGCTTGGTTGCTATGGACAACACAGACTGCCTAAACTTATTCTGGCTGTAAACATCTTGATGATATACTGATAGATAAAACAGAAAGCATTCTTGAGTCAATGAGGAAACTGGCAGGGCCTGGAGCCTAGAAGCTGTTGCCCACGCTGCCACCAAGGTTGTCATGGCTCTTTTTTTTTTTTTAAGCAGATTGCATTAAAAACAATGTACATATTTCAAAATAAGGAGTGCATACTTTTAAAGCTGAAGTAGGTATGGCAATTGTTACATAGTTCAGATTGGACCAGTGTCTTTATGTATGTGTCATACACGTGGGATGCCCCTGGACGACGAAAATCACTGTGGTAGGCAATGCTACTACAGTGATCTGCACTAGCTTCTGAGTCATGTGCTGAGCGGCTGCCCTGCTGCTTACTAAACACAGGAGGTCACTCACTCATCACCGGCACTATTCAAAGATCACTGTGCATGTTCTCAATTTATGCAAAGTGTATTCTAACTGGACAAGGTGGAGATTGTGACCTTGCTGCCCTGCCTCCCCCAATCAAATAACTCTTTGCATTCATTCAGAGAATGCAAAGTGCTCCCTGAATGGCACCTGTGCTGAGTGAGCAACCTCCTGTATTCACAATGCAGCAGGGCAGGTACTTGGCATAGGACCCAGAAGCTAGTGGAGATCACCGTAGTGGTGTGCCTACTACAGTAATTTCCATCTTCCAGGGCAATCTCACATATACATACTTACATTGGTCCAAGGTGTAACTATGTAAAAATTGCCTTAAAGCTTAAAGCCGAACGCTTCTGCAATAAAATTCCCCTACCCGCCTGCGCGCTGTCTTCTCCGGCGTTGTAAACTGAGCTGTGCATGCTGATCCCTGTGTGCTGGATGAGTGGCTCCTGCACATGTGCAAGAGTTAAGTCATCCCATGCCAGCATATGAAGATGTGTGAAGACAGGGGAAGATCCCAACGCCAGCAGGGACCCTTGAAAAGGGGAGTATTAACCCCTTTAGTTTCACTTTAAAAGAGAGGTATGGGATTTTGTTTTTTTGCAGATTTATACTTGCCTATATAGATGCAGAATCAGTCCCATGCTGCATCTGTCCCTTTCCGGCTCTAACACTGAGAACCGAGTGATCAAACACTGCAGAACGCTCGGTTCTCACAGCTCCCCAAAAGAGAGACTGTCATTCATCACTCTCTGCTCTGCCCCTTCTCACTCAATGGAGTGCTGAGCTGTGGAGGGGTGGGAGCAGCCGGCTTAGGCTCTCAGTGGCTCACTGAAAGGCTGAGCCGGGTACCGGTCCAGTCAAGTGGGCAGATCCTGACCCCAGTGTTGCGATCTTGCCCAAACCTGGACCGGCTCTGTGACGTCAGCAGACTTCAGCCCGCTGTCTGCTGAAAACAGGTCACAGGAGTGCAAAACGAACTGAACTCCTGTCATCCACAGTAGAACTTAGTACAGCCAACTGAGCTTTGGCTGTACTTATGGTTGCCACCTCATCCCTTTAAAACCGAACACATTTTAATTACACAGTTTCTGTGGCTGATTAAGGTGATATTTAAACTTACTTGGTGCCTTATCTGCATGAAATTACCCTCAGAACCTGTGGAATTAATATGTGTTCGGGTTTAAAGGGATGAGGTGGCAACTCTAGCTGTAGTTCTTCTTTAATGATCACCGGGTGCCCGGATCACCACCCTTTTGGCATTCAGGAGGTTGCGATCAGTTCATACAGGGAAATTATCATACACATTCACTTCTTATAGATAAGTAAATTTCTTTTCAAATATGTTTTAAAAATGCAGCATAATGTTTCTATCAACATGCCATCAAAAGTGACATTTCAAGCCGTGACCAGCTCTTTCTCAGATGCTCCAAGCTTCAGAATTGTCCCTCTGATGGTATGTTGATGGAGTAATGGGGCTGCTAATTGACATTTTTTGTAATAATTTGCGTATTTACAAGACCTCTGTGGTGGATAATGACTTTCTTGTATATAAAGATACAATCTACAGGTATTGCTAAGAGCATTGCCGGTATACCCCTTATCAAGCCCAGCTCAGCTACCGTGTGGCAGTTCCAATCCCACATCAGCTTCTACAATTGTGGTGACATCCACATTGGAGGCCTGTGCCATGCTGTATTCTAGCCCTCTTATCACTCACTGAAGGGGGGAATCCCACTGGACTGCTTTACAGATTTACACTCAGCGAATGGCAAGAATTCTTTGGCATAAGTGTGTGTTTGTTGATCAAATGTCACATCATGTGCTCGCCTTTATTATGACTTACAAAACCTTCGCTTCAGTCCCAAGGCTTTGCCAAAGACAACACGGCACGAAAAGCAAACACATGTATTTCTGCATCATGTGAAGTGCTAGCAGCCATTAACGTTTCTCTTCATTTCACATGATATTTCAGAGCGCGCTTCATAGGCTCTGCGGAACAACTAAGCTTCTTGTCTATGGATCAGGCTTATTTGTCAGATTTCATGCTAATTTGGCTGGTCCTTTAACATTTCATTGGTATTCTTGGAGCACTTCAGAGGAAAAAGATTCAACATGGAGCACTTTACATTTGCTTTGTTACAGTAGAGGCGATGCCTCTGAATGCAGCCATTCCGGTTTATTTCGTAAGGCAGCCAGGGAGCAAAGAGGAAGTACAAAGAGCAATGACCCATAGCAACCAATCACATTTCAGTTTGATGTGGTTAGATTAGTCAAATATGAATTTTCGTTGAGTACCATGACTTATTGTAGACTCTTCTTTACAGTATTAACCACCTGCAGACCGTCCACCGTACATTTACTGTGGCCACTCTGTGCCAGATCACGAGCCTAGTATGTGATCTGGCACTTCTGTGTCTGGGGCACATGCACACCGCAGGCAACCCGATCCCACTGTGATCACACACAGCGGGAGCCCAGCATGAGGTACAGTGAGCTTGATGTCAGCCAGCACCCGCCGATTACATAGGACACAGGCAGAACATGTGTAAACAAGGCAAATTGTCATTCGGTCAAAAGGGAAGGTATTGATCCTGTATTTCTGCAAAGCAGGAACAAAGATCTTTGCCTTCCCCTAGTCAAAGCACCTCCCACACAGTGTAAGCACAGGCTAGGCACAGTAAACCCTTTGATTGCCCCTGATGTTAACCCCTTCCGAGCCAGTGTCATTAGTAAAGTGACAGTGCATATTTTTTAACACTGATCACTGTATTAGGCTACTTTCACACTGGGGCGGTGAGAGCGTCGGCGGTAAAGCGCCGCTAGTTTTAGTGGCGATTTATCGTAGTTTTAGCGGGGCTTTTCGGCTGCTAGCGGTGTGTTGTTAACTGCCGCTAGCGACCGAAGGGGTTAATACAGCCCGTGTAGCACCACTGCCGAATCGCTTTGCAGGCGCTTCAGCAGCGCTGCCCATTTATTTCAATAAGCAGATATACACTGCTCCTCCCCTGCCCCAAAGATACTGCTTGCAGGAATTTTTCTAGTGTCCTGCAAGCGCACCGCTCCGGTGTGAAAACACTTGGGCTTTCACACTGGATTGACAGGAGAGGCGCTTTGCAGGCGCTTTGCAGGTGCTATTTTTAACGCTAAAACGCCTGTAAAAAGTGGCCTTATTGTCACTGGTCCCCATAAAGTGTCAAAAGTGTCAGGTGTCTGATTTGTCCGCCACAATATCGCAGTCCTGCTATAAGTCGCTGATCGCCGCCATTGCTAGTAAAAAAAGAAAAAGAAACGCCATAGTTTGTAGATGCGCAAACCAATCAATATGCAGTACGCTTATTGGGATTTTTTTTACCAAAAATATGTAGCAGAATACATATTGGCCTAAATCGATGAAGACATTTGATTTGTCTACATTTTTTTTTTATTGGGTATGTTTTATAGCAAAAAGTAAAAATTAATGTTCGATGCCATAAGCGTATATTGATTGGTTTGTGCAAAAGTTATAGCATCTACAAAATAGGGGATATATTTATGGCATTTTTTTTTCTAGTAATGGCCTTGATCAGCGATTTTTAGCGGACTGCGACATTGCGGTGGACAGTGTTAAGTGTTCCCTAGAGAGGTGTTTCTAACTCTAGGGGTAGTGGACTGACTGGGAGGAGAGAGAGACCGCTCTTTCTGATTACTAGGGACAGCAGATCTCCCTCTACTTCCCTGACAGAAGGGGGATCTGTCTGTTTACATTGACAGATCCCCATTCTGGCTCTCTTAGGAGCGATCACGGGTCACCGGCGGACATCGCAGCCACTGGCCACGCGCATTGGCTCCGGCGTCGCACTTCCTATAGCTCTTAAAGCGGTGGACATACACCAACTGCGATTCACACAGTAGTGCCAACCTGCCGCAGTATAATGACAGTGGCTGGACGGCAGATATTTACTAAACTGACATGTTACATTAATGCCGATTGATGTAGGATTCACTGGAAACAACATGGGCATGTTTAAAAAGAAAAAAAAAAAAAAAAACGCTGGAACCCCACTTTAAGCCATGTTCACGTTTGACACATGACTTAGAACCGGTAGTTATTATTTAATACATCCAACCTTTACTGTTACAAAGCAAATTTTTGCCTAATGAGTTCTCTGATTGAAAGTATATATAAAAAGTAATCTTGGTTGTTGTAGCAACCAATAACTTTTCCTTTTCGTTCTCACCTGCTGCACTAAAGACACAAATTGATAACCTGATAGTTTTTTATTGTTAGCACTCTTTTAATGGAGAAGTCCGATGATCATAAAGAGGAACAAAACTGAGAAAAAGCGACTAATGCAAATGTATTGATGGCCACTTTTCAGGTTAGATTACCAACTCAGATCTATAGCCTGAACAGACACATAGGAGGTACACCAGAAACCTTGAGTAACACACAAGACCATCTTCTCTAATGATCGGTATACAGCAACAGAAAAGGAAAATGGCAATACCGTCACACACCGCTAGCATTGTCCAACACAGACAAGGACATTTACTCTTTTTTTATCATTTTGAAATGGTAAACTATCCATTAGATTTCATCATATCTCACTGAAGCAATTACATCAAGAAAATGATAGCGAGGGTGGAATCAATTATGCATGCACTTGGCCAGAGACCAAAGGCTATGGAGTCGTAGAGGGCAGAATCATTCGACACACACAAATAAAAAGCCCCTAGATCTCACAGATGGACCCCATCAGTTCATCTTACTGCCTAAAAAGTTCATGCATTTAATAATTTATCTGTGCTCTGGATACTGTTTCCAGGCTGAATATTAACAACTTTGAACTGAAGCGTGCTTTTACCATACCACAGCGATGAGTTGAAGGGCACTATTAGGTCCGGCTTAGGGTAAGATGTCTATTGAAAAAAGGCGTAAATAAATAACTATGTGGGTTTACTTAACGGTAGTTCAGGAACAAGGCAATCTAAATGAACTGTTAGGCAAAGTTTACCGTATTCAATCATTTTCTTCAGTGCACTAATTCTTAAGTGCAGGAACCCTTAGCAACCAATCAGATTTTTTGTGCTGGTCTGACTTTTGATTGGTTTCTGTGGGTCAATGCGCTGAAAAACTTGTATGTAATAAACAATAAGAATGATTGAAAAGGTAGCAATGAAGATCCCAAGGCATGTGTGTATGTATGAATAATATATATATATATATATATATATATATATATATATACACACACACAACTATCACACACTTCACACACAAACATATTGTCAGGGCTGGGCTCAGCCCTTCCTTCTCTGAGCTGGCCGCTCAGCTGTCGACTAATTGCCAGCTCCTATCTCTCCACAGTTACTCAGCTGATGATGATATCCTGCTCGTCAGTCCTGCCTACTTAAAGCAGAAATAAACCCAGCTATTTAACAGTTTCAAAAAACACTTACATCTTCGGCACGTGCCGGAAATGTAACTGTCACATCGGTTGTGCTCTCAACCAAACTGTCAAACCATCCAGTGGCTGGTGTCATAACTGATCACATGTGCAGCATCATGGCAGTTGAAGATTAAACAGAGGCTAAGATGGTAGCTTCCTTGGCTGAAAATGATAGCAGGGTTTACTTCCACTTTAAGCCGTCCAGTCCAGAGGAGCTCCGCCTTGGTCACATCACAGAAACTATCTCCTGCGATCCTATTCAAGACTTGCTTTGCTGACATCCTTTCTGGCTCCAGATCCTGCTTGCTATTCCACTACATTGATCCCTGACTTCTGGCTTGGCTGACTATACGTTTCCGTTTACTGAACTTTGGCTATGTTTTGACTACCTTTGTTCTTTCTACTTTTATTATTAAACTAGTGTGATATAACTGTACTTCTGTCTCGGCCTGATTTCATGGTTTCTGACACATATTAATGCATAACTAGTGTCCAAGTATTAAAAGGAACTGAAATAATAGCCTTACCCATGCTTTGAAACACTGTTCATGAATCTAAAAAGGAACTGAAATTTGATCAAACTGATGCTTTAAAATATTGACACCGTCATAGGGTATAATACTGCAAAAATGGTTACATTTTTTAAGAAATTGCAAATATAGAAGAATGGTCTTCATATTGACTAAACACTATCGAACCCAACTTATAGAGACTGGGGGCTAACTTAATAAATTCCACTAACATGTAGAAAATCCCCTATACACAAAAAAAGCAAAAAAATCAACACAGAGCCAAACTAACGTTTAACTAACTATCAAACTAACTATCTCAACGTTTTAGCGCCCTTTTAATACCAAAAATAAGCGAATCGATCTAAGAACAGTGAAATATGATTTTTTTATTCATTTGCCTGAAAACATTTCTGCAGAATTGTCCCATCAGCTGAGAATCATACAATTCATGAATCACGATCGCCTGACAGATCTGCAAATGAAAAATGTATGAATCGCAGAGTCTTCCGATTCAGTCAAAAGTTGATTTCTGGGACTTGACAATAATTTGAGAAAATAAAGTATATTCCAGAAAAAAGAAGATCCATGTCATTGTTGGGCATTGGGCAGCGGTGCAAATGCACCTTTCTGATTTTTTTCGAACAGCAGCTCGGCCTCAATGAACGATAGATCTTTCTAAAAGGCCACTGTTTATATCCTGGAATCCTGCAGCCTGGTGGAACCGCGCAAGCACTAAAGCATTCCTTCTCACCATTGTCAAATTGCTTGCAGCTTAACCTCGCTGCCAAGATCAATCCAGCTAAACCGCTGGGAAAGAAGGGGAAACAGATCTCTATTTTTGAAGGAATGTCTCCCCCAAATGGGAAACAGTTTCGTTGTACATTCCAGCAACTGTACTTAACGTAAATGGGAAAACTGATAAAACATATTTAATTACTAGAGGTTAGGATCCTAATTCCTCAATTCACTAAAGGAAAGTTGGCAAGGAGATGCATCATTTTGCAGCTTTCTGTCTGAGCAACTGAGGGGGGGGGGGGGGAGCCACTGAGGCAGCTAATACACAAAACATGATCAAAAGTGATTAACAACAGCTTCATATGCAAATTGCATTAATGAAGGAGTGCAAAGTCATCATGTAAATTAAATATGTCAAATCTCTTGGTGAACTTTCACTCTGGAGAAGAGAAGAAAATAATAAAAAATTAAAAAAATCTATTTTTTTTTTTTTTTTTTTACATCATCAATTTCCACCAAATGAAAAGTCTTAAGAATCTTGGTGCTATAAACAATTTTCACCTTTTTTTTTTTTTTTCCTTCCTTCAGCAGCCTGACAGGCCGGCCTGATGTGTGCCGAATGCACATGTTAATAAGCCAATCAAAAATGCAAAACAATTCGCAATTACTGCAAGGACCTAATGGTCATTAGAATTTACAACTAGGTAATGAACTAAAGTCTGCCCACACCATGCATATTCATAAAGCAATTTAGCCTTTGAAGATTAAAGCAGTGCTTAAAATTCAAATGAGCTTTAGCAAATTATCAGTAAAATTCATCCAAAAACACAGTGCAGTGTATCCCTCTGCTTTCCCCCCACCCCCATCCTTCTTTCTAATGCAAACCTGCAGGGTCGCGTTTATAGAGAGGTGCTTAGGGGTGCAGAAGGCAGTGGTGCCCCAGGCCTCACTATGTTTTTATGCGCCCTTATTTTGCCTCATTTCACTCACATTTTCAGAGTAAGCACAATTAACTCCTTCATTGCTTTAGGGCTCATATAGTTAAACCGCTTTATGGTAAAGAAACTTTTTGAAACACTCCACTGGGCTCCATTGTGCACCCACTCTGGTCTATTTCTGTTCTCGATCTTCTCTAAATATCACTATTTTACCATTTCTTGTGTTGTTGTGGAAGCCATAAAGAAACGGATCTCTCACTGAGAATGGCAAGAGGAAAGATTTTTGCCTATTGACACAAAAACTGCAAGGGCCAACTGCGATTATCTTGCCGATTTGGATGACAAGACAATAGGCCACTTGCACGTTAAATGGTTTGGTCCATTTTTTCTACAAAAAAAGGGAACAATGGGCGTACGGTCACAATGAGATTTTCCAACATACTGTGGATTTAACATGCTTGTTATTGCTGTCTACACTCGTAAGGCCCATTTATCAAAATCAATGCTCATATCTCTTACTCCATACTTCCCAACTTTCTAAGAAAAAATAAGAGGGCTGCCTTTCAGCACCTAGTTTGTAGGTACATGAAAATACTTCCGCCACATTGCCAGTTACACAGATCTGAGAGAATCAATACATAAAAAAATCATTGGTTAACCACTTCTGGACCATCGTACACCGATATACGTCCTTACTTTGACAGGGGGCATCGTTGTTATGGCAGCAGCTAGCTGCCATAACCCCGGTATCCTCTTGTTTGGATGGCGGTCCGCTTCAAGATAAATGTGGTCTCTGTGGCAGCAAGATTCGCCGCAAGATCACTTTTATCGGCAGCGGGAGAGGGGCCCACCGCGCTCAGGTGCCCTCGGCCGCTTACCGGAGCCATCGGCAGCGGCGGAGGCGACCGGATGTTCCTCCTTCCTTGGCATGGCGACAAGTGAGGGGAAGATGGCCCCCACCCGTCTCCATGACATTGCAGGGAGGAAGCGATGTCAAAATGTCACTTCCGCCCATAGCTCCTAAAGGGCCATTTATTTATTTTATTGCATTTTGGTGTAAATATGAGATCTGAAGTCTTTTTGACCCCAGATCTCATATTTAAGAGGTCCTGTCATGCTTTTTTTCTATTACAAGGGATGTTTACATTGCTTGTAATAGGAATAAAAGTGACACAATTTTTTTTTAAAACAGTGTAAAAATAAAAGGTAAATTAAATAATAAAAAAAAATGTAAATGCGCCTCGTCCCGGCGAGCTCGCGAGCAGAAGTGAACACATACGCGAGTAGCGCCCGCATATGAATACGATGTTCAAACCACACATGTGAGGTATCACCGCGATCGGTAGAGCGAGAGCAATAATTCTAGTTCTAGACCTCTTCTGTAACGCAAACCATGCAACCTGTAGAATTTTTTAAACGTCGCCTATGGAGATTTTTAAGGGTAAAAGTTTGTCGCCATTCCACGAGCAGGGCGCAATTTTGAAGCGTGACATGTTGGGTATTAATTTACTCGGCGTAACATTAGCTTTCACAATATCAAAAAAAATTGGGCTAACTTTACTGTTGTCTTATTTTTTCACACCTATGCAGCTTGCAGTTGATGCATATTCCAGGTGCATATCGCTTTTTTCAATACACGTTTTGATCCATTGAAGTCTATAAGAACCAAAAACACAACCTACTGGTCCCTGGCCCTTTCCATAAAATGCACAGATGTGACCCATAGGAAACCATGTTAAATGGACTGTAGTGCGTTTCTGCAAAACTGAAAACGCAACAAAAAATGCATAGGTGTGAACCAGGCCTTAGACACATTTAGATAGACTTACAATTTCTATGGCAAAAGCTTTAATCAGTTGCAGCAAGTTTCAAGGTTGTTTTTTTAATTTTATGAAAGCCTACAGCATTCTCATAGCTTGTAAATGCTACTTTCTTAAGACAGGCGCAAATGCTACTTTAAGACAGTCATGATTTTCAGTTGCACGATTGCCCATGATTATGTGTTACCGACTATGCAGCAACTGCGCATGATTAGCTACAGACATGAAATGTTAGTGGGGTGATTATTGCAACACGCGGAATTCATGGCTACTAATTCGACAACCAGTTACTGCACAATGGGGAAAATATGACGATACCAACAACCAATCAAGGGCAGAACATGTGCATGGAAAGTGTGCCCATGTAGCTTGGGCTTCGACCATCTATAACGCCCAGCGATGTTCAGATGTGCAACCCATTACATAGATATAAAAAAGTATATAAATATAATAGTAACATACAATTATTTAACCCTGCTAATGAATAATAAGGTTGAAGTTAGGCAGATGATGCTTACATTGAAAGAAGAAGCGGGCATACACATAAGAAAGAATTAGCTCTAAAGGGTAAAGCACTATTGCAGACTTCCACAAATTCACTTGTTTCTGTAGTATATCCCAATACAGCTATAGGAGGTTGCATGTCCTGTGTTTGCACGGTCAGCTGAGCTTACATTTACAGAGAAGGAACAGACTAATGTTCAGAGAAGTGAAACTTAGGCTATATCACACAGACCACTTTAAATATCTGCTGTGGTGGCTCTGGACAGTCAAATGCAAACCCGTGTCTTAAGCTACCTTTTAGAAACTGAGATTTGCATGTACTAGACAAACCATGTGAGACAAAATCAGTTATTACTGCCGTTTAGTAACTCTTTTTGAGGAAGTAGCACCATCAATCAATTTCACGGTTTCGAAAAGATGTATGTTCCAACTAATATTAATACTGGCCGTTACTTGATTTTTCCTGCCAGAAATAACTGTTAAATTAATATAAATCTATTCTGGTGATGGTTTTTGGCGGGGAAGGGTCCAGAAAAAACAAGAAGTTCTGAAATACATACATCTTTATACATATACTGTAAACGAACTAACCTACAGTAGCCCAGTCGGGCCTCTCGTATAAAAGGATAAGAACTGTAAGTAATGTCCTTGTCAACCAATAGGATTCTCATATTACTTTTTTTTTCTGAACTAGAATCAGAAAGCTGGTTGGTTGTTGAAGACAACACGGAGCCATTTCTTGCAGACATACCTGTTATGATTCCCCCATACTCAGTTAGCACTCATAGAAAAAAAAATGATTTGTCAAGTATAGATGTTTCAGCATAATAATCACAATAAAGATATATACATGGTCATGTCAATTGCAAATGATTTCTATGTTTATCTGTGTATGGGCACCATGTGTTGACTATTGCCAAGTCACTGTATACGCTGTGGGAACAGTGAAAGAGTGCCTTAGTTCTGTCCTGTTGAAGATGGGTTGATTACAGATCTATCGATTTGGTAAGGTGTGAAGTGAATATTAGGGGTACCTAAGTTTGCAAATCACACAAAGTGGGACTTGATTTACTAAAATTTCCACTGATAGGTCAGTCAGACATTTTATTATAATATGGGCCAGGGAACCATTGCTCATCTCTTCTAGAATCATCTGCAATTGATGTCCTACCAAACATGAAGAATTGCAGTTTTGCATTAGAACAACCATAGTATAAAACTGCTTATGGAAACATATGCTATCTTCTCAGTTATCTTCTGTCAAATATTTCTAAAACTTCACTGCCAGGCAGGCCAATCATAACTGTGGCCACAAAAACTGTTCTAAATGACCCTGATAATGATTGAAAAGAAGTGAGTGTATCCTCTTCTACAGACAATCTGGGTGGAAATAACAAAAAAGTGCATTTATGGTGGAGAAATCATATATTAGACAAAGTAAAATACCAAGCTAGTCATCTTCTCGAAAACTAATTAAAATTCCACCTATACCATTTTTTATCCCATGTGTAGCAGATATAGGGTAGTATCAATGACCCATATAGATGTTGCTGTCATAATTGTGTTTAATAACCCCAACTGTTGGCTAAATATTGTATGTGAATCCCCTACATTTAAATAAGACCCTCAAGAGAATACATACAGCATATTTCTTTGTTAACATCCAGTTTGATATGAAAAACAGAATGAGGTCGATAAGGAACCTCCCATTTGAATGTGTTAGTGAAACGTATGATGTCTAAATACATCCAACTCTCAGACTAAATTTATCCTTGAGGGAAACCGCCTCTGCCTTTTTTTCCAGATGTACTTTATCTCCTGTGGGTTTTCCAGAACCCCCCCCCCCCCTTGAATTGGTGTAATCCGCTATGGGAACAATATGATTGTCAATAACAGCAGCATAGTAAAGGTACTGGTTGGGTTGGATTTCCTATCAGGGCTATACAAAAGCATTGATACCACAGATAAATCTAAATTTATGAACAGCATTTTTGGGATGTCATACTCTTTGGTTTTACCAAATTTCATACAAGCCGGTTTGACTGTAGTTTTGGAAAGGTCAACAAAAAAACATTGTTCTACGAGATCCATTGACTGTTGCTAGGCTTATATAGAATGATCTTATATTTAATGTAACAAACAATATGATATTTGATTGCTTGTCAACCAATTGTAAGCCATGGTGTAGACATACAAGCTTACTTTTAGGCTTAACTTTTCATTGTACTATATAGATATCACTTATTTGGACTGTCAAAAATTTGTTCAATTAATGGATTGTTTCCATGTTTTTGTAAGTATATTTTTAGTAGTGTTTTGCTACAACAGAAATTTTACAACACTTCCAATGATTATCATATGAGATTTTCAATTATTGGGTAGCTGAAATATTCTCTATAATCAAAATGACCAAATCGTCAACAATAGCTGAAAAATATGTTACAGGGACCTAAGGCCCAGTCAATCTTTGAGCAAAACTCAGTTCCAGTTCCCAGAACAATCAACTACTAGGGTAGGAAGACAAACGTTTTCTGATAAAAAAAAAAAAAAAAATTCAACAAGTTACACATTATGTTACAAACTATGGTAGCTATAGATTATGTAGGCATGCCACTTTAGAGCATGCCATTACAATTAAACTGTTCATGGTAATTTGGACATTTGTGAGTTACTGTAAAGTTGCCATTCTTGCATTGATCTGATGATGTATATGTTTTCTATATATTCACAAGTCAATGCATTATTGCTGTATAGCCTCTGTTCTAGATTAATAGATATTTAGGATTAGCATGATTGATTAAAGAATTATAAGGATGTAGAAATAGAGATTTGTAGTCAATCAAATGCATGTGATTACAATACTCTAAAGGACTGAAAGTGTTAACAGCTCAGCTATCCAAAGTGTCAGTGAATGACTGTCTAGCTGTGTTTGTGCATATTTTACCCTGTCTATGCCAGACACATTTGTCTCTTGCAACACTTAGGAGATGGTAGAGGCCTGCAAATACAAGCACTGGCTCGTAGTCTGGGATGGTAAACTCTACCTTTGCTATCTCACGCATTCTGACCATTCTTCTTTACTAAAAGTGGTAGTGTAGAGACATTGCTCCACAGTATGAGCTGCAGGATCCTGTCATCTCACTTAGTGCCTGCCGGTCTCACTCACCAGTGGTCTCACATTTGAATTTTACACTTCCATATCATAATATTTCCATTAAGTGTGATTTGCTTGATGCCGAGATGTGATGAAGACCTCCCTTATGCATCTTGAGCCTAACAGTTCCCAATTCTTGCTAATTTTCAGTCTTCTATCTTTCACACCTTTTCTCTAAAGACTGCATGTATGTTTACAATATACCTTGCTAACAAAGCCTTGACTTCTCTAGTTTTTTCATAATTTATACACAACGGAGAAAGATGCAAAGCCAATTGTATCACTTTTAGCAGAATCTAGCGTTTGGATTTTTTTATGTCTTCAAAAAGAATCCCAATTTTCATCTATGGAATTTGTGGATAGGATCTAAACTTAAAACAAATAGGAGCGCAGCGACAGGAGCATCCTTGTATAGTAACGACTCCCACAAAGTCAGAAAATATCTCCAATGTGAAACTACTATTTTTTAGGCAATTTAAACTTAAATGAAACCAATTTAGCACATTAGCTCAGGGAAGATGAGCTTCTCAACAGATGTCATTACGTGTTTTAAATGGTCAATTTAAATTGAAATAAAATCCACACAAAAAACAAAATGTAAAAAAAAAAAATAAAAATTCCTCCAGACATCTTTTTCAGCCACAGGTCTTCGATACATAGAATCCCTCCCAGTGGTAAAGTTATTGTATAAGGAACTAGATCCCAGCAATAGTTTACATAGACGCTATCAGAGCCAAGACAAAAGACTACACACAGACAATAGCTCGCAATGCAAATGCATCAAGAATGGGCCACAATTCTTAACCTGCCAAAAACGTTTCCCCTTTTGCAGCGTCTGCAGAACACTACAGCCGTCTTACCAGGGGAGAAGAAAGAAGAAAATGTCACAAAGGGAGGTTGAAATATTTCTAAAAATTAAGCAATTAACTTTTAGGCAGAATTCAGCAAGCGATCGTGATAGACTGTTCTGCATAAAAAGCAGAAGTCGTGATCCTCGATCTCAGACCCGCGGCCCGCACAAAGGAGGCAGCCCCTGCACAATGCCTGCTGTCAGCAAGTGAATTATTTTTATACAGGAATTTTTATCTCTATTGTACAAACAAGTATGTGCCTGCACTGACTTGTTAAGCAATCCACTTGTATTGAGAATAAGAAATGCTTTCTTTCTTCTTGCTTTCCCCTCTGCTACTCATCACATAGCCTTACCATCGGAATAAAATGTAGTCTTTGAAGCTTTAGAAAGGTTTGGATTTTTTTTTTTGGTTTTTTTAAATGTTTTTTTTTTCTTTTTTATTTAAGAGCAAAAAATGTTTTTATATTGGGTTTTATATCTTTTTTTTACGATAGACTTCTTTATTTCTTTCTTTAAGATTTTTCACAGTACAACCACGCTGGCAATGCTTTAAACAACAAAAGTTATTTTTTTGTTTCTATTTCATTTGTTTTAGTTTCAGATTTTGAATGATTGATCGCAGCAATGGCATAACAAATTTGAAACAAACATATTGGCTTGTGTGGAGTTAAAATATTAAATGCCCAATCTTATGTAACAAAAACTATAGGTAAATAACCTGGTTTCTGTCATTTTTTATTACGTGCATTGCCTGGGTTTGTTGTTTTTATCTAGATGTAACAAATGCAATTGTCAAAAAGGCAATGCACGCATATTATACTGTTGCCATTTGTGGCCTACAAATGGGTCTTCACTAAGCCAGTTCAGTAAAGGCATCCTTTCCTTTTCTAATTATCTTCCAATATACTTAAGAGAAGTTCCAACATCAATATTACAACATTATGGAGGAAACCAAGAGGACCTGTAAGAAGTCATTCTACGCTTTGCCTTGTGTATGACTGCCAAAAAAAACTCTGAACCTTCTAAAGATGAAAACTGATGAATTTTAGAGGACGGTTTTTAGGAAGGTTCTCGGGTGGGAAGAAAAACTCTAGGTCGTATAAAAAAGGATGAGGCATGTTAGTTTCAAACACACCTCTTCGTGTCTACACATCTGTGCAAGGGAATTTTTTGGGGGAGTTGTTAAAACTAGATTCTGAAATTTGCTAAAGGTGAGCCAAAAGTCAACGCATAACACAAACTGCTGTTTTACATTTTACAGCCACAGAAGCTCAATAAAATGTAGTTCTATTTCGTAATACTAGCGCTTTGAAACTTCATTTTTTCACTTATAGACTTTGTAAAGATGCTGGGTATCTTTGAAACTGATATACACTAATGTATGCATTTACTACACTTTACAATTGAAGTTCTCCACTACATTTTTATGTATGTTTTATAGACTTTTAAGCTTTGTGCACACATTTACTATGGTAGCGTTTAAAATATACAAATTCTCCGAAAGTCTCTTGTGGATATTTTCCTAGTCTAGACCAAGCCTGTGTGACTCTGTGCCTCTTAGATGGCTTTGTCCTTGTTAAAATATTCCATTTCATTGTCTAAAATGCTCTCCATAGTCTGGTTCAAACACACCATATGCAGCTTTGTGATTGACAAGCATTTGTCCAGTTAACACCCTGGAGCACCCTAGTCACAAACAGGTTCCATTATGGCCCAATGTGGATTCACAAGAGCATACGAAACTGTAAAAACACTGTTAACGCTCTTTTAACTAAGCAAACTGGGAAGGGGGCGAATGTGTTCAAGTGTGTTTTATTATAAGCATGCCTCTTTCTTCTTTGTACACTCTGTTAATTTGGTCCATCTGCCAACGAAGATGTTCTGCCTGCAAAATGGGCATATTGCTAAAACTCCTTCCCATCATTAAACAAAGGAAATGAAAGTGTCTAATGAAAACACCAACCTTTCAGCGTTAGAGGGTGGGAGGTAGCCGCTGTAAGGCTAGACAAAAATCGCTTAGGATGGAATTATATTGAAGCTAATCCAATAAGCGATACCAAAAATCGATATGACAGTTTGTCAAGTTTTGTAGCATTTTTTAAAATGCATGCAGTAAAAAGTTTGAAACTGTGTGCATTTTACCCTCTGCAAACTGTAGTCGTAACTGCCAATTAAGAAAAGTCAGCCTTGGACAGAAAGAAAAAGAAAGGTAACTTGCACAGATGAAAAAGGAAACAGGCATATCGAAAATTTTAACAACCCTGTCACACGCACTGTGCTAAGGATTGTACAATTCCCTGGACTGCCTGCACATTAGAATTGCTGCTTGTAGCTGTGTACAGCTCTATTACGGAGAAAGGTGAGTACAGAATTAACATTCTGCTGTTGCACTGCCAGGAAATTTGCATGCACTGATATCAACTCACTAAAGGCTTCTCTTAGGTGCAGTAACTTAAAATATTTCCTACATAATACAAAAGTCTGCACTGCCATAATGCAGAAGAGCAGAGTCATCCTATCACACCTGCAACTTTTCCTCTACAAGTCCAGTTCCACTACTCTCTGGGCAACCACAAGTAGGCCTAATGGGATTCAGTCAATTCTCAACCCTTCGATGAGCAGCAAAATCTTTCCAAAGTGTGCTTAAATGTTTACAGGATATAGAAAGGCTTGAGGTATACAGAAAGAAAGGCAGCTGAAAAGACACATTATACTTCCCTCTAATTTCAGTGACAAGTCACCAAAGTATGCACAAACTATCTGTGCCTTCCCAGTTTCGAGTGGCGACATAAGTACCAGGAAACCTTTCTTTTCTTTACTGACCATCATCTTTAATGAGAATTGGTTCAAAAGTTAATATACATTTTGCATAACAGCTGTTAAAGGCATACAAGTCTTACTAAATAATTAATTGGGGTATATAATCCACTTTGAACGTTCAGTATAACGTTTATAATAGGCCTTGCATATAACATTGACCATAGTTCTCCTAAAAGCGATTATTAAATGTTGGCAACTATGCCACATCAGGCTTAAAAAGAGTCTACAAGGGGGATGTAGTGGGCACCGAGGCACACAAAAAAATCTGCATATTAGAGCTAACACAACCATCCTTCTTGACATACCGTTGTTCTTGCTACTGTAAGAAAACAGGTAGTCCAATCTGGTATATTCATAATGTTTTGCTATAATAACACCTTAAAATGCCAACAGTTGACAGCAATTTCAGGATAAAGTTCAGCTGTGATGAATATTACTGGAATATACCGTCTTGACAAGTTTTTAAAAAATACACGTATTGTGGACTTCAGTATGAAGAGTCAGTTTAAGCAGATTTATCACTTAGTGGATTCATTCATAAACATCCATCTCCAGAACCTGAACGGATCTGTTAGGCAGCACAGAGGAAATCTATCAGTGTGTGCTCAGATACAAATAACCTAAGCAGGAAAGCCATACAATAAGATCTCCAGTGAGGATAAGGGTGTATTAGGTGTGCGTCTGGGCGTGAATAAAAGAGGAACAAACCCCTCTATCTAATCACATAACTGCCAGCCTACCCATGGCACAAACAGAACCTTCACCAGCAGAAAGCAAATAAAGATGCTTACTGATTAGATCTCATAGTAAGGGATGGCAAACTGCCAAGCCATGTCCAGCTTGATGCTAAGCGTCTTTTATTGCAAAAAACTGGTACCCTAGCATGCAAGTGCCAACTACGTAGCTGGCAAAACGGTGCCTAATTCAATATGAAAGGAGCCATTGCTCCTGCCTTTGGAATAATCAGCTACTTTAGCGTCTCCAAAGGGCATCTCAATTTTTATACGTTTCACGTAATAAATGCACCCGTGGTTGTTGAACGTAAAGATTGGCAATCACATGACAAGGAAATCAATTTTGTTTACGTTGGATGAATCAAAATTCCTGACTGAAGCACCGGCGTCCCTCACTGCAACTCCTTCACAAATGTTATCATTGTCTCCACTGACAGTCCCTCCCACGGCACAGCATTGTAGCTTTAGATTAAAAGTGCCCATAGATAAATGATAACTGTAATGTGAGAGCTTAGCAATGCTTTCTACACCCCTACCCTACAATTATGGACAAGCTAGGCAGCACTAATACGAAGATAAAAAAAAAAACAAAAAAAAAGTTTGAATCAAAACAATTCTATTCTGTATTTAGAATTTCACACCTTAACCAAATGTCACTGAATCTCTCCATATCACAAATTAATATGAGGGACACCTTTTTCTTTTGTATTTCAAAGACAAACTTGCACAGTTACGCAGCCATCATTATCCTCTTCAGTGCCTTTTACAGGCTTTCAAATTAACGATTTATCAGTATTTAAAGAATGTGCACACTATTACAGAGACATAACACATACAAGTCTAATTATAAATACGTGTGCAGTTACCCATAGCAACCAGATTACAGCAGTCAGCATAATGGAAGATTATTTGTAATTGACTGCTATGCTTTTCAACACTTGCGCTTGGCCTTATTAAATAATATGGTTAACTATGCAATATTGCGTTCAGATAAACAGTCTATATATTTTTGTTACTGCTACCAATGTGGTACGACAATTAACCCAATAAATGCTGGGAAAGCCAGCAACATCTTCAGCCCTCTCAAGGCGATTGTAAATCTTTCCAGTGTAGGCAGCTAACATCATGTCCCCCGTTTAGGAACACAATTCCTCAGCTGCAAGGAATACGTTTGTGATTTCCTATGCATTTTGCAGACATTCTATGTTATATTTACAATGCAGCAGGGCCTCTATAATGACTGCATGTTAATTAAATCAATTCAAGCCATAGATGTAGGGAGGTCTTTTTGATTTTTCCCTTTTTTGAGATAAATGTAGTATTTTTGGCAGCATGCCAAAAACAGAGGGCTGCATTCTGTCATTTTTAAAGTGTATAGATCAGAAACAATTGTATAAGTGAAAGCTGTTTGAACTGATTTGGCGTAAAGAATATTCATGTCTGTATATATACATCTCTAAGTGATCTTGTAAAAATGTGTTGTTTTACTCCCGGTTATAAGGAAAGTTCTGCCAACGAAGCAGCATGTGTGTGATAACAGAGATCTGGAAAATGTGCCTTTCTTGACAACTAGTAAAAAGATAATGATGCCTTGCTACTACTACATGGGTAGTACCTGTCTGTTTAAACAAAGCAAGGAGCTGATTGCAGCTTTTCAGATTGCACGCTATGGTATTTATCTAAAGAATATAGAAAAACACAAAATGTCACAAAGTTCCATCTAGCGAAGATCTAATTGTCTGGCTAAGCGTAAAACTAATAAACAATGGTTGGCCATACACAGACAGATTTCTCTTCACAGCAACGGGTGGTAGAAGATTTGCCCAACCTCACTCAAGTCACAGGCAAATGGAAACGATCTTTTCTCTGGCTCCACTTACGTACAAATACAGGACACACACGAGAGAGCAAGATAGAAAATTTAGTTATCACTCTCTACTTAACCCCTATAGTTCGCAAGTAATGCTCAAATCAACTGCGTAATTGGCAGATATGGAACTTGGTTTAAGTTTTGGTATGAGTGATACTTTATATTGCCAGTCTCAAATCACTTGAAGGTAGCTGCATTTGACCCATGGTCTAAGAATACAAGTCCTGTGTCCTGTATTGTACGGTTAGAATATCTTGTTATCATTCTGTACGTAACCCCTCCAGTTCATAAGTGATGCTCCAATCAAATGCATCATTTGCAGATACGGCGTTGTATTTAGGTTTAGGTATGAGTGATACTTTATGTTGTGGATACTTATCTAAGACGCAGGATACAGCTAGGTATAGTAAACAGCTTGATGTACTACAGGGGTCATTTATACACTGACTGTTCACTTCAAATAATAAGATTATGGGAATTTCAATGTTTTAAATTCCCCTGAAGCTAATTGAGTACATCTAGTGTACACAGGTTGGAGTAAAATTGACCCCATTGGTATTTGAGCCCCATGGTCCTCTCCATTCCATGCTCTACACACGTGGGTAACAACTCAAGAACCAGAAGCTCTCTGTTCTAAAATGTCATCACTTGATGACTTTGGTGCTATGTCAACCCAGAGGAAAAGATATCCAAATATATTCCTGGTTCTTATTTTGAATCACAAAAGAACAGCAAGTAGCTGAAAACATAACAAAGCTTATTTAATAGCATAATGCAAAAAAATAGGGTGCCATAGCCAATAACAGACAGTCATTAAGAAGGTTAGTAGTCAGTCACACCTCTAAAACAACTGGAAACTACTTTCCGATGGCTCACTTTGGCTTTAGCAAACCCATTGCACTTTGTATGGCCTTATCAAATGCGACGTTGTGTGATCGATAAAAAGGTAGATCTTATTTTTTTAAATCTCTTTACAAACATATCTGTATATACATCTAGGACAACCTGTAGGTGTCACATAGTGTAGGAAATGCACAATGCTGGGCATGCTAGCACTTTTAGTTGCCTGAAGTTGGTGGGCTTCAACTTGAGAGTCCATCTATGCCAGCTGACCGTAAACCCAGCTGAAGCACCTAATTACGTTGTGTTTATTTTGTTTGCTAGTTTTAACCCCATCCCATACTGGATCTTGACTTGAACTGTTTAGTGGGATTAAGTGGAACTCTTGACTTTTAGTAGGTGACCCACTAGTGTTATTTTTACATATACATTTTCAGTACTAAAAATATAAAAAAAAAAAAAATAAAATAAATAGTATTCTTGTAAGTAAATAGAACTAAAAAATTGAGGTCTTGCTATTAGCCTAATTTAACCACAATAAATCTAATTGTCTTTATAGCTAAACACTAGACCTATCAAGAATCCCATTTCTGGCAGTATTTGTATATGCAGAAGGATGTGTTCTGTAGAGATTGAATTTTGCACCTGATAGAACAATCCTTAGATCCATTTCAACTTAGTGTAAAGATTACACAGAACACCATTTACTGAACTACCGTGCATTCGGAATTTGCTTGTTAAAGAACGTTTGAAATAATCCCTGAAGGAACTTAGCTGTATTTTTAAATGGATCCAAATCTCTGGATTAAAACTATTAATGGATCAAAGGCCGTAAATGCAGAAACCTGTTAGGATTACATTTTTAAAAAAAGTTGCTATAACCTTAGAGGTAATAGAAGCAAACTGACACAAACTGTAAAAACAGATTAGACTGAAGACATCTATTTGGTACAGTAGCATCAAGCCCAGCATGTGGAATTTATCAATTGAGTGACCTGTTTGGGACAATGGCAAGCAGTCTGCTTTTAATTCCTTCTTGACAGATACTGTGTTTTGTCTTTTAAACAGAGCTCTCCGATATGTAAATACGATGTTACATCACTCTAGCGTTACTCCATATTTGGTTATTTAGAATGACTTTGGATCTCTAAAGGCTACAGATCCCTTCCACCAAGCTCTGGCTTCATTAATCATGAGCTGCTCTTTTGCTGCAGGTCCCTTCAATGAAAGACAGCAATTGGAAATGGTCACTGGAAACTTGGCCTTCAGGAGAGGAAAGAAGCTTAACCCCACACACACCAAAAGCAGCAAACCAGTGCTTCCATTCTTTCACACATAGTGTGAAATAGATCTGCGCACATTACAAGCACTACCTGCACTCTTTTGTCACATACAACTAGAGATCTGTTTCATCCCAAATGACCTGAAGTTGTTTATACTGAATGACTTGCAAACACAGAACTGTTTTAATGTCATTTTTGTAGATAGCACAAGGCTATACAGTCATACATTTTCTTGCTAAGGTACAATATGTACAAGCATGTCGGGAGACTAAAGCTGGCTATACATTATACAATGTTATTGTTCAATTTCCTTTAGATTTGCCTTCAACTATGTAGTGCAAGGGCCTGCCTGATTGCATACAAATTATAAGTGTTTAGGTTTGACCTCATATTATATGGTTTTGGTAAATCTAAAGGAAAGTTGTATAATGTATGGCCAGCCTAATATATGCAAGACCAAATCTGCCAATAAGCACTGTATGAGTACGGGAATCACAACCAAATATCTGATCAGCTACAATCAGACATTGACTCTTTAGGGTTGACAGTTCGGTAGCACATCCATTAGTGTAGGGGAGCATTCAAAATCAGTATTAAAGCCTCTTGTGTTCCTTAAAGATTCTAAAGCAAAAAGATCTACAGGATTTAGCTGCAATTGTATATGGCCAAAGCTCAAAAAGATCCTGCTGTTTAAAAAATCTGGTCAGCCAGTTGGATCTGCTGGCTCAAGACTAGCTTCATACCTGAAATCTGGCACTGATAATGAATCTAGGATGATTTCATAAGTTTGCCAGATATTCTAGTCTACAGACCCATCATACACCTACTCTGACATTGAGGGTAAAGAACAAAACCTAAACTGCAATGCCGAGTTTACCATCACCCCATCATATGAGGTTTTTAAAACAATACGGGTCAACCAGTGATAAAAAGTTCTAGCTAGAATAACATACAGTAAGTATAATACTTTTGATCGGTCCAGAAGATCCACAAAACTCAAAAACATTTGAAAACGCTTGGTTCTTCTCATTACGCATGGACAAGAACCCCAAAGGATGATTCATTTCCACAAAATTCTGCCACCCAGGAAGAGTGTGCTGGTCTCCCCTGCGGAACAGGAGCTGGTAGTATGTGCCAGACACTCCTGTAGTTCACAACACCATCCATCTTGCATTGGGGAGAGAGCTACATTAAGATGTAACTGTTTGATTTTCACACACAGTGACCTGATACTAAATACACTACCCAGTGCTCTTTCTCACACTGTGCTGGGCTGCAGAGTCAATTCACATTTCATTGTCTGTGTCTAAAAGGTTAAAACAACAGATACAAAAGAGAGGGGATCTCATAAAGAGTAATACACTTGTGACCTATTCTTGGGAATGAGGTTTGTCTAGAGTTGAAACGGCAATTCCAGGACTACAGCAGTTTTATAATATAATTTCCGCAGCACTGAAAACTTCATCAGGTTTTGGAGTCTTGTTGTAAGTTCATAAAGAACGACAACTAAACTAATGGATTCCTTGTTAATGTATTTTAAAGCTATAGGTTTTCCATATCAATTTTTTAATACAACAAATAAAAAAAATAAAAAAAATCAGTGCTTGGCTCATACTGAAGAAATGTGGTTGTGTAAGCCGCAAAGAAAATAAAGATACATCTGTCAAAGCCACATCAGAGGTATGGGAAAGCACAGAGAGGCATTTATCATTTGGCTGAAGAGACAGGCTGCAGAGAGCGGCCTTTCCTGTCAAACCAACCTTTTGAAATTTCCAACATGCCCTTAAACTTTTCGAATAAGCATGTCTGTGCGCTTCAGCAACTGCCCTCTTTACTCTGGTCTGGCCAGTCGAAAATGGCATCTTAAAGTCAAGGTCAGGGTGTCACTATGCCATGGGGCTGTGTTTAATTACAGTCTGCATGCTGACAGCCACTATGGATCCAAGGCTAGCTGAAACATGTTTTAACCCTTGCAGCACCTACTTTAGATGTACTCTGTTTTTCTGCTGGGTTTAAAGAATTCTGTAGCTTTGTGAAATACATATTTAGAGCACTTTACATTTAAATGCCTTTAGATAGGGATGTTCTACAAATTAGAAATAGATGCAAGCTTACTAAATTAAGAAAATAGCAATGTGTAAAGTGCAGTAAGCCATAATAACCAATCATCTTGCATTGTTGCTAACTGCTGCGATCATGAAATCTGATTGGTTGCTATGGGTTATTTCCTATGCTATGGCTGCTGTTTAAACACCTTACTTATGACTCTTAGAACAGTTAAACTGTTTGTGGAGCCCATGAATGAGAAGTCATAATAATACTTTTGTCAACTTCGAAAGACATTGTCATAGATGACATTGTGAGCACCTAGTGCAAGGACATCGCACAGAGTGGTCAAATGAAACTTTTTCAGGGCAAAGGTCATGTTTTTCAAGGTACCAAGAGAAACATACAGTAACATTCCACTCATTGGATTTACCTGCTGCATTTTCCTGTTTTGGACAAATTCCTCGAGATGACGTTGACAAACAGTCGTCATCCTCCGGAGTGACCTGGATGCCAACCTCCACAGGATTGGACGCTTTCTTCAGTTCACTTGGCGAAGGCGAGGGCGGCTTATCCACAGCCTTCTCTAAGCAAAGGCTGCCATTGCATTGTTTCCGTTTGTGCTCAATAAAAATAAGAATGTCCCCCAATGGGAAGTTCATCTGACACTGACCACAGGTAAGAAGGTCATGGTCCCCTTCTCCAGTTCCCAATGTGCTGTTGTCTGGTTCGTCGTCTGTTAAAATGGCTTCGACAGGTTCGGCTGCAGGATGGAACACAAAAGAAAAAAATATCAGCTCTCTTGAGAAAGAGAAAATAGGGGGAAAATAGAATGCAACCCATGCTACTTACTACTACTTACTACAAACTCTACAGCTATCAATGTCTTTAACAGACTGGTGGACCCATCGTAACCTGGAAAAATTTCAGTGTTTCACCAGAACTTGCACCCGTTGTTAGAAACGTGATGAGATGATATTGTTAAAGCTTGTGAATGTATGTTGAACAAATACCTATGTAAATGATGCTTGAAAAACGATTTAACCATTGGTGTTTACACTGCCCTAGCCTAAATCGCTGTTTGCAGCTGTCATCGGAATGAGGAAAAAAGGAGCTGACATGTTCTGTATATGAATCAGAATAAAGCAGGGGGGGAAATACTGGCTTCAGCAAAAATCAGCTGAAGATGCATCCTCCAAATACTTCTGAGTGATCGATACAAGTGCAGCAGTTATCAATTTATTTTCAACGTGGCCAGAGAAGCTCCTAAAATATATTCCAAACGTGTTTACACTCATGTTTCACCATCATGTAGAAGTCAGTGTGGTCAAGTGAATGCCACATTTCATAACAGCTGATAGGACTCTATTCCTTATACTTGAAATACCTATTCTAGTGCTGTCAAACTTGACAGATTGTCTGCATGGACTTCCAAGTCGTTTTATAAGATGGCTAAAATAATGCCTCCAAAGAAACCCTATTGACAGTGTCAGTGCCCTGTCGTTCTTAGAAAGCAGCTTAGTGACAATATTTCCCTTTGCAAATAAATGAAAATCCTAACAAGCCAAAAAAAATAAAAAAAATGAAAGAAAAAAGGTGCCCTGCAATTTGTCACATGAAGACAACGGTGACACCACAATGTCAATTAAAGCACAAAGAAAACCCATTTAAAAAATATCAGGGTGCCCAACATAACTATCAAACAGTTAATCACTCTGACCTTCTTAAGAAGACTGCCAATTTCACATTTTAATGAACTTAAAGCCACAGAGAATCAAAAAATAGATTTTAATTTGGTGGAAGACTATTGGAACAGATCTCGGTAAAGTGCAAAAATCTACTGAACTCAGGTTAAATTTATTTCAGCCCCACGCAGAGTGAATATTAAAGGGGGAGATCTGGAGTAGCTCCCAGTTGAGCAACATGAAAGACACAAGAGTGATACCTCGCTAGACATGAGCCTCAACTAGGACAAAGTCCTTCCATCCCAGAAGTTTTTGCCTTTAGGACTGCAGACCTTTACATCACCCCTAACTGTATAGGGGTTCCATTTGACCACAATCATATAGATCTCTTTATTGATGTCTTATTCAAGCATGATCACTTAATTCCATGCCGTAATGAAGGGATGCATATCAGCAATAAAGCTCATGAATTTTACTGACAAGCAGAGATGAATTCATTTCACAATTAGGTAGACTATAGAGTTAAGTTAATGAATGGCTCAGATGTCATTTCAAACACTGAATCTGCTAAATCTTGTAATGGATTAAAATAAAATCAATACCAGGTATAAAAATAAACTGAAATTCAGTGGCATTCTGGACTGTCAAATCATCGAAGATGTAGTCATGTTAATGAGGCTCAGGAATAGTTAAAAAGACAGGAGCATAAAATAGGCAAAAGTCTACTGAGTGCTGTCACCAGCTTGATTTACAATCAAAACCAGGAAATGAAGTGGTTATTCAGAGGTAGCTGATTACTCCTCCACATTTCACCTAATTAATTTTATAGGAGGCAAAGTTCTTGAAAATAACAAGATGATCAGATGTACAGATATAAAATCCATAACCTTAACATTTCCGGCGCACTCAACGTAAATTATATCTAATTAGCTGGGAATACATCCTGATAAATAAGTACAATCTACATGGCGTTCAACACATATATTTGGCAACTGATGTATAGAAATAATGCAGGAAAATGATTTCATTATCAAGTGTTGCCATTATTATTAAAATGAGATTCATGTGGAGTCTATGGGTGACAGCTCAGCCACATTACACACGTGTAAAAGAAAAAGGTGTATGGGCATGAAACCTGTGTTCGATTTCACATGGACGCTGGACTTTGGTAGTAAAATGTAAACCTGGCGAGTCATTAGGGTGAGTTTGAGTTTCTGAACTTTTGTAATTAATCGTATTCTGGCGTGTCGTTCCTATTCTCCCTGGAAGAAAATACTTGCACTTTCTCATTGACGGTTGGAAGTGCAAAGCAGGGAACAGCTTAACACAATAATAATGTTATCCTGTGCCCGGGCTAGTCTGGGATTTACTATAAATAATAAAGATCTCGGGCCGGACAGCCATCGTTTTTGATGTGAACTTTGCAAATAATAATGGCACAATGGGAGCTTGAACAGAGGGCTCTATCCCTCCCTCTTCCTCTCTCTGTCCAAACACGTGGATGAAAGGCAAACATGTCAGACAGTCAACAAGGAACCTCTCTGTTTTAGGAAAAACCTGTTTCCCTCCCCTCCCCCCTCTCTTACACAAGACTTCTTGCTTCCCTTCATCGGAGTTAATAGAGAACAGAACAATGTAAACTTAAAGAAAAAACAAAGGTCTAGAACTCGGAATGCCAAAACTCAACTCAAAAAATAAACAGACTACTTCTTTAGGAATAAAACAGGATATAAAATGTTAGCTGGAGCAATGTTTTTTTTTCCTCTTAAACACTAAATGTATTTTTAAATGTAATGTACTGCGTAAACACGTCATCTAGTTTCTAGAAGCCAAATGTTTCCGCATTCTTATTTTTCAAAACCTCAAATATTTCCTTTAAGAGGATCAAGAGCATGTCTCAGACGTTAACATATGTATATATGGCTAAAAAGCATGACCGGCAGCCAAAGTGTGAAGGAGCAATGGGCTCAATTTTTTTCCAAGGTAGTTTAATTCATGGTCCGTATTGCCTCATTTACATAAAGCAACATAAATTGTGGATATGGACAAAGAAATGAGAAGGAGGAAAAATGTGCTTCCCATTCCCCCCCCCCCCCCACCATGAAGAAAAACAAATTATGAAAATGTAGGAATATGTGTTGAACTGGTCAGGTTCAAGTTTGTACATGTTTCCTGATCTCTCTCTGCTCCCTAGCGGTCAGGTCTGGTATCACAAAGCATGTCTTAAGTGAAACCTCATGTTGTCGATCAAGTCCCCCGGAGCTCCCTTGGCAATGGGGAGGGGGGTGAGCAATACCAGAAATAAACATTAAAGCAGTCAACAAGAGCAAAAAATAACAGACAATGGAGAAATTCTAACCCTACGTCTAATCTGAGATCTAAGCTTAAAAACTTAAGCCTTAGCCTGATGTGAGAATGAATCGTTAAATGAACCTCCTCGAAAGTCCCATAGGGAAAATAATGCTATAGGGTCATATGTGGTTATTTGTTACATTGTAACTTTGCTGCTCTTTCTGTTGGTACGTTAGAAGGTCATAAACCTAAGGTAAATCTACTGAGAAAATGAGCCACTATTTATTTATGATGAAAAACACAATTTCCTATCATACTGATCAATATCTGGAAATTGGAATGAGCTGCATGAGCTCGGGGGGGGGAAGGTGAGACCTGTCAGGTGGACATCAAAACACCTGGAATGAAGAAAAAAAAAAAAGGAAAAAAAAAATCAAAAATCCCCAGTGCTCGCCTCTAGACATTCCAGGGTTGTTTAGAAAAATGCGGACGCCATTAAGAATACATACATGTAGATGGTTTAAGCAGGGCTGACAGAGATCATACGCATGGTAATTTTACATTGCAAGTTTACAAGCTGCTGACAATTCACTCATTGTTTCCGAGATGAGGGAAAACGACTACGGCTCCTTTCAGAAAAAATAACATTAATAATTTCCTACAGAATACCCTCCGCGCTTTATTTTTTTTTTAAACGTTTTGTAGATTACAACTCGACAGTCAATTTGATTCCTTCGACAGAAGATCTGCCTCTTCTGATCATTTTTTTTTTTCCTCTCTCTCTCTCTCTCTCTCTCCCTCTCTGCTGACTTTTTTTTTTTTTTTTCTGGAGATTATTTTGCTTTTCCTGTCTCAGTTGTTGGCAAGAAGCTCTGCACACGCGGTGCTTGTAAACATTCAGACACGAGGATTTTTCCCAATCAAAATCCACTTCCACTTTTTTGAAAATCTTCCAAAAAATAGTAAAAGAGAGAGAGAGAGCGAGAGAGAGGGAGCGGAAGGGATTTCCTCTGCCAGCTGCAAACGAGGAGAAGTTTTGAAAGAAGAGTTTGGGGAGAGATTTCTTTGAAAAGGGCTGCTTGCCTGGAAACATCAGATCTCCCCGTGCAGCACACACACACATACTGTGTGCCTTGCTCTCACAGGGCTCCATGGAGCAAGCTCGCTACAGCAGGACACAAGCAACGCAGGGAGCAGACTCAGACCCTCAGCTCGCCTTCCCTTATGCAAAACCACAAAGCCCTGATCCCTTTGCTAAACCTTGCACCTAAAGGTTGCAGCGTTCAAACTTCAATGATAAAGAAGAGTTTGCCTTTCAAAGGACATCGCTGTGCCTCCTTTGGTGCATTTAGGTTCATCCGGCATGCAAGCTTGAGTTCATGGCTGCACGATCCCTGTCAAATGTCCAGTGTGGATTCCTCAAGGCATTTTATTCCCATAATTTCTTTAAAAAAAAAAAAAGAATAAAAAGTAGCTGATCTCTACAAACTAGAAGAAAGTGAAAGCTATTAAGTCAAGATGAAATTACTTTTTTTTTTTTTTTTTTCCTCCCTTTCTCACCTTTGTACAAAACATCTGTGAAGCTACGTCCGCCTGCAGGTAAAGCACGGATTAAGCAAGGTACTTACGTGAGTATTCCCGTTTGCTTAAGTGCTGGGGCTTGCCTTGCTTGCGGCGAGACATGTTGGTTGGTGGGTGGCTTGTGAGAGCTCGGTTCACATCGGGAGAGCAGGGTTAGAGAGAAGGAGACTCCAGAGAAAATACCTTCATCAAATGCCTTTGACATCCAAAATAAATTAGAAATAATACAAAGATGGTGCGGGGAAGATGAATTGTGGGACAGCCGTCATGCCTTTTTTTTTTTTTTTTTTTTCCTTTTTGGAGGGGGGTGAAAAAAAAAAAAAGAAGAGAGAGAGAGAGATAGAGAAGGAGAGAAATGAAAAAAATGGCAAAAGCCCCCCTGAGCTGCAAGTTCAAGTGCGGACGTGACGTCCCTGCAAACTTGAACGTCAGGAGCTGGATGGACAGAGACATACAAAACATGGGCAGGGCCAGGGGGAGAGAAGAGGAGGAGGGACGGCAACACCAATGGACACTCATAAGGGGCTGGACAGGAAAACCAGACCCGGGCAAGCCAATGGACAGTGATCGGAAGGAGAGGGGGTGGGAATGAGGGCACTCACAGTACAAGGGGGAGGGTGAGGAGTGAGAGAGAGAGAGAGAGAGAGAGAGAGGGAGAGAGGAGATGGGGCTAGACACAAGCTGCTGCTTATTGAAAGAAAAAAAAAAAAGAAAATAAAGAAGCACAATGTTGAGCTGGAATCTGATCCTGCTGTGGAGATAGCACAGAGGAAAGAGATCACAGCCTCTATCACATAAACACACTCTATACGTCCAACCCTGGGAGATCCAAACAAACACTCACAGGCTGCATGCAAGGGACACGGGAAATCAGCAGAGAAGAAAGGTGACACACAAGATGATGCTGGACTAGGAAAGGCTGCTCAGGTCGATGATGAACAGGAAAGGGGGGGGGGGGGGGCACACAACTATGCGCTACCTACAGGAGCAAAAAACTAAAAAGTTTTCCAGATGGGAAAAATGACAGATAAATAGAAGTTAAACAAGAGGGAGGGGTTAGGAAGTTGAATTAAAAAAAATAAATAAATAAATAAAAACTTACTCTGGGAAAGGAGGGGGATAAAACAACACTTTAAATTTTATTATCTGTCACAATTATGTTTTGTGCCTTATGTTACCTATGATGCAAATTAGAATAAGCGTTGCAATCTACTTATATCTGCGTTACAGAATGTTGATTGCGTGGTTATTCCATTAAATGTTTACTATTTAATATTTATATTAAAATGTTATATTATATTTATAAACCCTTACACTCATACATATAATATATATATATATATATATATATATATATATATATATATATATATATATAGAGAGAGAGATAGAGAGAGAGAGAGAGAGAGAGAGAGAGATAGAGAGAGAGAGAGATATTGATATAGTTATAAACTCATACATATAAAACATGTTTTTTATATATATATATATATATATATATATATATATATATATATATATATATAATATATAGATATAGTTTTATATATATATATATATATATATATATATATATATATATATATATAGATAAATAGACAGATAGATATAGATAGATAGAGATATATTAATATAGTTATACCTTGACACTCATACATATAAAAACATGTAATATACTATATACATATCTATGTATATACTGTATAACATTCATATATGGATATATATTTATTTGTGTGTATTATATATATATATATATATATATAGACTAGACAAAAGTAAGTAGATAAATCTAGGATAGATAGATAAAGTCATAGGTAAAATATGAATGCATGACATAAGAAACATTTTAGAACCTGAATACCCAAATTATGTGGCAGGATAGATAGATAGATAGATAGATAGATAGATAGATAGATAGATAGATAGATAGATAGATAGATGATAGATGGATAGATAGATATATGACGTTAGGAACATTTTAAACCTGAAAAGGTTGTGGCAAAGTATAAGTAGTTAAGGAGAAAGAGGGGATGTTCAAGATAGATAGATAGATAGATAGATAGATAGATAGATAGATAGATAGATAGATAGATAGATAGATAGAAAAAGTCGATAGATATATTGAAGATGAATGCATGCCATTAGGCACATTTTAGGATTGAAAATGTTGTGTCGGAGTAGAAGGAGTTAAGTAGGAGGAGGGGGTGTTTAGGGTAGATAGATAAATAAATAGATAGATAGATATATTGAAGATGAATGCATGCCATTAGGCACATTATAGGAGTGAAAATGTTGTGTCGGAGTAGAAGGAGTTAAGTACGAGGAGGAGGGGTTGTTCAGGAAGGAGAGATAGGTATGTGCAGACAATGAAGCAGGGAGGACATAAGATTCTATAGCTGGAAGGCCACAAGGAACGAGGGCAGAGTTCAACTGGTTTAAGGTGACTGGTAAAGCCAGCCAGTGGTCAGAGAAACACAAGTGCTCAGAAGGAATGAAAAGAAGTCCAAAGTCTTGCCTTGGCCAGTGCAACTTAAAGCACAAAAAAACTGTATCTAGAACAAGCCAATAAAATAAGATGTCAAGTGCTGTTTTCAGAACTGCTGTTGCCATTCTTTAAATCATACAGCAAAGTATGATCTGCTAGCTGAGTAAATTCTATACCGAGAGTTTTTAGCTTATAAAACTTCTATCCTTAGTGGTAGTCCAAAAATGTGAAAAAGTTGCAGGCAGAGGTGACACAGAAAAGCCTTGCTCATATTCATTATTTTTAGAATAGGGTGCCTGGTGTCTCTGTAGGACAATAAAAATCTAAATGGTCCCTTTAAAAAAATAAGTTAAAAGAACAATGCAAATTGGCTCAAATTTAGGTCTATTTTCAACTTTCTAGTGATCGATAATAAAGAGGATACTAGTGGTGGAAATGAGTGTCTTAGTCCTATGTCATAGCCATCCCATGTTAGTGAATTGTAGAGGTACTCTAAGATAAAGAAAAATAATGTAAAGTAAACTGTAGCTGTGTTTCTACTGACAGGACTTTGTCTTGGGGGCACAGACGGCTTTGAAGAAGCTTATTAAGGAATGTGCAGAAAAGCTGTTGGAAATAAGACTCTGCCTGGATCCTACACACAAGTTGCTGCTGGCAGAGAGCCCTGTATATTAGAGGCAATGTAGTTCCAGCAGTAGCACCCCCTTGGATCTGAAGTTTATTCACAAACAGGGAACTTCCCAGTACAATCTACAGAGGGGAAAAAAAAAAAAAAAGTCTCAACCGGGTTACAAAAATTCTTCCAATCTTAAAATCGAGAGGCAAAGTAGTGGAACGGGTAGGTAGGATTGAGAAGGTTCTTCATTGGGTCCATTCATTGCATCAAAAGTGTCCTCCAGAGCTTTAAGCTTGGCTAAAAAAAAAAAAAGACTTTCCAATCGACATCTACCACTTCCTTTTGTTGGCATACATTTTTAGCAAGATGCGGAAATGCAGCAGGACTTCTGAAATCTGCTTTCCACACTGTGCTGGGTACAAGGTGTGTATTATAAATGAACGTATATGGTGGCAAAAGAGAACATGTTAAGTTCTTTAAATCAGCATAACGCTGATGCATCATTTCTGACTCTGCATTATTTATTGTCATTTGTATTAGTGCATGTATAAAGGGGGTGGGTGTTTACATTCAAAGAGTGGGAGGAGTTTGGAGGTATGGCGTCATGTCATACATTCTGCATATGTTTCTTAGCTTACCTTATGAGGAAAACATATATTTATCTAGATCTCCCACTGAAGTACTTGCTAGCATCTAAAAGGCATTCAAAGGGCTCATTTGAATTCTTCACTTCGGGGCTGGAAATTTTTGCACTCGATGTGATGGAATTTTTGATGTTATTAGAAACCATTAATTCATTTGATTATTGTTCTTGTACAGATTTTATGGAGTGCCAGCAATTTACACTGGGCTGTACAATCTCTAAAGGGTTTACAGGTATTATGAAGAGGAACCTAGGCAAAAGTAGACAACGCCTAGCTTCTAGGAGTTGACAACCAAAAGAGCTGAATATTTTCCTTTTTTTCTTGGCAATGAAAGTAAATATACTGGTTTATCAGTAATATTTCCCAACCCTCGCACTGTAAGAGCTTCATAACTTGCTGGCAGATAATAAATTATACAAAAAAAAAAAATCAAGTGTTCTACAGAGCCTATTCCTATCAATAAATGACCAGTGAAAAGGCCTCTGGGTAAATATGCAGCACAATATACCTAAACACGTCTTATACTAGTACAAAAAAACTATTTATGATTAAACATTAAAAAAAATTATAGTTGTAGAAATTATATTTTTAGCCCAATAACGTTTCAGGGATGTCAGACTTCCACCCCTATTTATATACATATATATATATATATATATATATATATATATATATATATATATATATATATATATATATCGGTTTCATTTGCCGCATTTACAATTCATTTTTTTCTTTTTTTACTTTGTATTAGCCACACTGCAAACATCAGCACAATATCCCGAAAATTTGCAATGTTCGAAAAAAAATAAAAAAAATCCATTTAGAAGTGTTATTCAAATTGCTATTTCCTATAGAGAATTGTGTAACCGTTAGCCGTCAAGATTGCCCAGAACACATCTGTAGAAAATACAGAAAAAAAAAAAAAAAAATCACTTACCGAAGTAATATATGCACCCAGCAGCTAATATTGCTCCGCGCACAGGTATATTGATAGATGACACGGAGAGGAAATGTATGCATTGTTCTAATGCTCAGACCACACAGAGTAGCTACTGTAATGAAAAACAATTAATTATATAAGTTTAAAAATGAGAGGGGAGGTTATGGAAAAAAAATCCTTCAGTGGTTATTTTCAATCAATAAATTGCATTGTTATATTGATTTTCTTAAACAAAATTCACAATAAATTCAAAAGCACTTAGTTACAGTGGATTTATTTATTATTATGCAGCCGTTAGACCAAAGAGGTGACTTCCCAACCACAGTTCGAGTGCACATACAGCTCTGTGTATATGCCCATAGCTACTTTCTCTTCTACACTTTACTTATACCTTAAGATCAGTAAAACACAGCCTGCACTGTCATCGTTTTATCATTTTTGACACATGTGAAAATGTATCTGGATATTAGTAGGAATTTCTAGAATCTAAAGATCCATCAAGCCAAGGCTGGGCACCCATGAGGGATTTTTGTTAATGCCAACGTGCTACTAAAAATTGCCCCAATTGATCGCTAGTGATCGAATAAATGCAAATAGACTGTTCACTTTGCAAGGGAATTTTCCCCAAAGCTTAGTGAATGAAGTGAAGCTCTGCCAGTGTTGATTTACTAAAGGTAAATAGACTGTTCACTTTGCAAAGGAATTTTTCCCAAAGCTTAGTGAATGTGGTGAATCTTTGCCGGAGTTGTCGGGTAGATGTACTAAAGGCAAATAGACTGTTCACTTTACAAGGGAATTTTCCCCAAAGCTTAGTCAATGAGGTGAAGCTCTGCTGGTGTTGATTTACTAAAGGCAAATAGACTGTTCACTTTGCAAGGGCATTTTCCCCAAAGCTTAGTGCGTGAGATGAAGCTCTGCCAGTGTTGACAGGTTTGATTACTCAAGGCAAATAGACTGTTCACTTTGCAAGGGAATTTTCCCCAAAGCTTAGTGAATGAGGAAAAGCTCTGCCAGTGTTGCTGGGGTTGATTTACTAAAGGCAAATAGACTGTTCACTTTTCAAGGGAATTTTCCACAAAGCATAGTAAATTAAGTGGAGCTCTGCAGGTCTAGATGTACTAAAGGCAAATAGACTGTTCGCTTTGGAAGGGCATTTTCCCCAAAGCTTAGTGCGTGAGATGAAGCTCTGCCGGTGTTGCCAGGGTTGATTACTCAAGGCAAATAGACTGTTCACATAGGAATGGGATTTTCCCCCAAAGCTTAGTAAATGAGGAAGAGCTCTGCCAGTGTTGATTTACTAAAGGCAAATTGACTGTTCACTTTGGAAGAGAATTTTGCTCAATGCTCAATGAGGTGAAGCTCTGCTGGGGTTGATTTACTAAAGGCAAATAGACTGTTCACTTTTCAAGGGAATTTTTCCCAAAGCATAGTGAATGAAGTGAAGCTCTGCCAGTGTTGATTTACTAAAGGCAAATAGACTCAGCAGGTGTTGCTGGGGTTGCATTACTAAAGGCAAGAGAATTGTCCCCAAAGCTTAGAGAATGAGGTGAAGCTCTGCCGGCTTCCATTATCCAATCATGTGCAAGTAAAAATATTTTTATTTCCCTTGCATGTCCAAGACTCTCATATAGGTGTGCTGGTCAAATGTTCACAAACATTTGGCCATATAATGTACAAAATGTATTGAAAAAAATGTCTGCTAGCCACACCTAAAATGAGAAATAAGTAGATAAGAAAAATCGGTTCGGTCATGTACCACTCTATGGGGATGATTTATTAAAGCGGTTGTACACCCAATATGATGACTTTTCTTCCTGTGGACAATGGCAGGTTTTAGAATGATTTGCTTTAGAAGAATGTCTCCTTACCTGCTTGCCTTGGGAGTTATAGGGCTAATTGTGGCTAATGACGTAGCCCATGAATGCGCCGCATGTCCAAATATTCAAAATTTACCGGCAAGCAGAGACCCTGCCGGAAATATGCAGTGTCTATGCCGGGGCTGCGTCATTTCCTATTGCCCACGTCAGCCCCGACATCCCGCGATGCTTCCAATTAAGCCAGCAACAGGATAGTCTCTGATTCGCTCGACATTCGTTTCCGTAGTAACCGGAAACGAAGAAGAGGCTTAGATATGGCTATTAGTGCGCATGCATAAAGAGAAGAAAATTAGATTAGAATACAGACACGGAAGACCACAGTTGATATGGCGACTATTACAGAGCAGCAGCCTTTTGAATATAAAGTGTTTTTACAGTAAGAATGATTTTTGGGTCTACTCTTAGTGCCCATTGTATTTCTAAATAAATATTTAGATTGTAATATTGGTTAAATCGTTTTTCTTTTGGCGAGTTTACTATCGCTTTAAAGGCAAAAAAGACTGTTCACTTTGCAAGGGAAGTTTCACTTTGTAAGGGAATTTTCCCCAGAGCTTACAGACTGAGGTGAAGCTCTGCTGACTTCAATCATCCAATCAAAAATGCTGTTTTTTTCCCCCAAGAATCTCATATAAATATGATAGTCATTTGGCTATATAATGTATTGAACAAAATGGCTGCTAGCCAAACATAATATGAGAGATAAGAAGATAAAAAATCAGTATGGTCATGTACCACTCTATAGGGATGATTTATTAAAGGCAAAAAAGACTGTTCACTTTGGAAGGGAATTTTCCCCAGAGCTTAGAGAATGAGGTGAAGATCTGCTGACTTCCATCATCCAATCATGTGCAAGCAAAAATGCTGATTTTTTGTCATTTTTTTTTCTTGCATGTCCAAGCATCTGATTAACCTCCCTGGCGGTATGATTCTGTCTGGAATTTTGTGCTGAAAGCGGTACAATTATTTTGCATGGAAATTTGGCGTTTTTATATTGTAGGCATGCAATTCTTATGAATAACTCACTTAAATCTGTCCAAACCAGAGTCTAGTAGACATCCCGGGTATGATAAAGTTTGAAACACAAAATCATAAATTATAATAAAATAAAAATATATATAAAAATGATTCAATAATGTAATCAAATCAAAAACACTGAAATTTGCTCAGTTGCAGAATAGTCGCTGTCATTAAATTTATTGTTTGATGATAAATTGTGATTCTAATTTTTTATCGGTGTTTTCTAGCTGGTCTAAAACCACTTTTGACATAAAGGGACACTTTTTGGTTGCTATGGACAATCTCCAGTTTCCAGGCAGAAAAAAAAAAAATTTTTATTATATAAAATGACATGCAGGGCACTGGGCAGACCACTAGGGACAAAGGGGATGTGTATTTTTTGTATACAGTACTGTAATCTATAAGGCCCCTTTCACACCGGGGCGTTTTTCATGCGGTGCAGCGCTAAAAATAGCGCCTGTTCACCGCATGAAAAAATCCGGCCCCTTTAACTCCAGTGCGAAAGCCGGCGGGCTTTCACACTGGAGCGGTGCGCTAGCAGGATGACAAAAAAAGTCCTGCAGCAGCATCTTTGGAGCGGGATAGGAGCGGTGTATTCACCGCTCCTATACCGCTCCTTCCCATTGACTAGAATGGGACACCGCGGTGAAACCGCTGCAATACCGCCGCAAAGCGCTGCTACGGCGGCGCTCTGCGGGGGGTGTTTAACCCTTTTTCGGCCGCTCGCAGGGGGTAAAACCGCACCGCGAGCGGCCCGAAAACCGCGGTTAAAACGACGGTAAAGCAGCGCTAAATATAGCGCTGCTTTACCGTCACCGCGGCTCCCCGCCCCAGTAAGAAAGGGGCCTAAGATTACAGTACTGTATGTGTGTTGTGTTTTTAAACTTTTTTAATTTTGGCGCCGATCTCTGCTCCCGTGCGTCGTAACGTCGCAGGGAACGGAGATCGGCGGCACCCGGCACTGTGTGAATCAAGCGAGCGGACGGCTCGCTCACACAGCGGGGAGACATCGCAGGATCCAGGGGAAAAGGTAAGTAACTTCCCCCCCTGTATCCTGCAATGCAGCCCGAGTCTGGCTCGGGGTTACTGCTCCCAGCAGAAAAAACTGAGCCCGAGCCAGACTCGGGGTTACCGCTAGGGAGGTTAAGGTGTGATGTTCAGGTGTTCATAAACATTTGGCCATATGATCCAAAAAGTATTGAAAAAATGTCTGCTATTCACAAGTAAAATAAGAAATAAGGATAAAAAATCAATACATACCTGTAACCACCTGGGGTTGATTTATAAAAGGACTAAAAGACTGTTCATTTTGCATTGGAAATTTCTCCAGAGCCTAGAAAATGAGGTGACGCTCTGCTGACTTCCATCATCCAATCATGTGCAAGCAAAAATTCATTTTTTTTTCTTCTTCTTACATGGGACTGGATATACTTTGCAAAGTGTGAAATTTCAACACATTCACTGGGGAAAATGATATAGAAAAGCGATCCACACACCAATAGTTGCTCTTAAAAAAATCTTCTCCTTTATTCAAGAACCCCAGTACATAACCACAGATAAGATCAGTTGACGCGTTTAGGCCTATGAGGCCTTAGTCATAACTCATATATGCACTCAGTGAAATGGCTGTGGATCGGGCACCCAGCAGCTCTTTCATTGCTATGTTGTATGGGTAGCAGCACTGTTGCTTCTGTCTGAACTGGGGAAAATTCCCTTTGCAAAGTGAACAGCCTATTTGCCTTTAGTAAATCAACCCTATAGAGTTGAATGGAATAGCGCTTGATTGCGTAAGTTAAGAGCAATGTGCGTTCGTTAGACTGTTCATTTTGCAAGGGAAATTTCCCCAGAGCTTAGAAAATGTAGTGAAGATCTGCTGACTGCCATCATCCAATCATGCACAAGCAAAAATTATTTTATTTTTTTTATTCTCCTTGTGTGGGATTGGATATTCTTTGCAAAGTGTGAAATTTTTAAACACATTCACTGGGGAAGATTCCCTTTGCAAAAGTGCAACTTCTTTGCAAAGTGAACAGCCTATTTGCCTTTAGTAAATCACACCCTATAGAGTTGAATGGAATAGCATTTGATTGCTTAAGTTAAGAGCTCTGTGCGATCATTAGGCCCCTTTCACACTGGGGCGGTTTTCAGGCGGTACAGCGCTAAAAATAGCGCCTGTATACCGCCTGAAAAAACCGGCCCCATTCACTCCAGTGTGAAAGCCGGTGGGCTTTCACACTGAAGCGGTGCGCTAGCAGGACGGCAAAAAAAAGTCCTGCTAGCAGCATCTTTGGAGCGGTATAGGAGCGGTGTGTTCACCGCTCCTATACCGCTCCTTCCCATTGACTTGAATGGGACACCGAAGTAAAACAGCGGCAATACCGCCGCAAAGCACCGCTACGGCGGCGCTCTGCTGGGGATATTAACCCTTTTTTGCCCGCTCGCGGGGGTAAAACCGCACCGCGAGTGGCCGAAACCCGCGGGCAAAACGACGGTAAAGCAGCGCTAAATATATCGCAGCTTTACCGTCACCGCGGCTTCTGCCCCAGTGTGAAAGGGGCATTAGACTGTTCATTTAGCAAAGGGAAATTTCCTCAGAACTTAGAAAATGTAGTGAAGATCTGCTGACTTCCATCATCCAATCATGCGCAAGCAAGAATTCAGTTTTTTTTTTATTCTCCTTGCATGGGATTGGATATTCTTTGCATAGTGTGACATTTTTAACACTTTCACTGGGGAAAATTCCCTTTGCAAAAGTGCAATTTCCCTTGCAAAGTGAACAGCCTTTAGTAAATCAAACCCATAGAGCTGAAAGGAATCATTAACGTGTAATCCTTTCTACATGCTACGCTATGTTGTTCCCTAAGTGTATAGAATAATGATAGTGATTTAAGGTGGGCAATTCTAGTAGCACAATCACATGAAAAAAAAAAAAAAAAAAATGCCCAACTGTGTCGAAACTTGAAAATGTAAAATAATTTTTTTTTTAAATTCACGTTTCTTTACAAAAAAAAAAAGTTTGGATTATTTTAAGCCAACTTTTTTTAATAAGCACCGGCAAAGTGTAGAAGCCCAACCAGTCGTTATATATATTTCATTGTTCTGATTGGTTAAAGTGAAGCCAGCCTTGGTTGTTAATGGTTATTGCACTTTGCATATCCTCATTACTCCAGACACCACCTTACATAATCCTCAAGTATTTTATCTTTTTTTTTTTAGGTAGGTGACTGTAATGAATTTTCAGACATTATCGGCCATCTGGAGCTAAGAAAAGGCTGCCCGCTGTACCTTTCTATGGGATCACTGGACAGGAAGTCAGCTGTGCACCGCCAAATATCTTTCCCCCACAATCACCCAATTTATCTCAAATCTCCTCCCGTCTCATAAGATCTCAGAACTTTTTTCAGAAATATCTTTGAATGTCATTGACAAGTCCCTTGTATAAATCTTCATGTATTTCCTGTAATCATGATATGCACACAGTGACACATTTGGCGAGATCTCTAGTATTCTGTATGCCATTTTCTCCAGAAATCTCTATAAATCACAGTCGTTATACTATGCACCCTTTTTTTTTTTTTTCTTTTTCATGCTGCAGTAAATAAAGGGAATGTTAAAATAATTTCTCGCGAGTCAGTTTTATTGTGTTTTGCAGTGGGATGCCTGCAGGGATTTTATATCTGTCTCATAATTACGGACAGTTGGGGCTTTATTCAATGGTCCTGGGGTGGCGTGTACGCAATTGCGGTCTGAAAACCAGCGCTCATGTTGTCGCTTGTTATATCCTTTCAACATTACTTTGGCTTCATCGTCATTCTTAAAGGAGAATCACAGTGAGGATTAAAATGATCGATTACCTTGGGCAAAGATTTATTTGCATTTTTGTACAATTTGTACCCGTATTTCACCATTTGCAATGCAATAACAATCTTCATTGCTACAGGATTATTACTGAGTCTGGAAATGTACGCTGGAAGAATGAAATATCAAATATATTAATAGTTGGGACAAAACTTTGCTAACCACTTCGGCCATTTTTTGCGATACGGCACTGCGTTACTTTAACTGACAATTGCGCGGTTGTGCGACACTGTATCCAAATGGAATTGATGTCCTTTTTTTCCCCCTACAAATAACGTTTTTTTTCTTTGTGGTATTTGATCACCTCTGCAGTTTTATTTTTTGCGCTATAAACAAAAAAAAAAAGACCGACAATTTTGAGAAAAACCCCAATATTTTTATTTTCTGCTATAAAACATATCCAGTAAAAAAAAAAAAATAAAAATAATAAAAAATCGAATTTCTTCATCAATTTAGGCCAATATGTATTCTGCTACATATTTTTGGTAAAAACAATCACAATAGTGTATATTGATTGGTTTGCGCAAAAGTTATAACGTCTGCAAACTATGGGATTTTTTATTTTTTTTTACTAGTAATGGAGGCGATCAGCAAGTTTTAGCAGGAATGCGATATTGTGGTAGACAAATCGGACACTTGACAATTTTGACACTAATACAGTGATCAGTGCTAAAAATATGCACTGTCACTGTGCTAATGACACTTTGGGGGTTATTTACTAAAGGAAAATCCACTTTGCACTGAAAGTGCACTTGGAAGTAAAGTCACTGTAGATCCAAAGGGGGACATGCAAGGAAAATAAAAAACAGCATTTTAGCTTGCACATGATTGGATGATAAAATCAGCAGAGCTTCCCCTCATTTCTGATCTACCCCTTAGATTTAGAGCGACTGCACTTCCAAGTGCATTTGCAGTGCGAAGTGGATTTTCCTTTCATAAATAACCCCCTTTGTGTTATAGACTTTCTGTTTTTTTTTATTGTTTTTACTAGTAATGGCAGTAATTAGCGATTTTTAGTGGGACTGCGAAATTGTGGCGGACAAATCTGACACTAAGTGACACTTTTTGGGGACCAGTGACACCAATACAGTGGCCAGCACTAAAAAAAAATGCACTGATCGATGTATAAATGACACTGGCAGGTAAGGGGTCACATCAGGGGTAAACAAATGGTTAAATGTATGCCTAAGTTGTGCTTACTAAGGCCCTTTTCACACTGGGGCGGTTTTCAGGCGGTACAGAGCTAAAAATAGCGCCTGTACACCGCCTGAAAAAAACGGCCCCATTCACTCCAGTGTCAAAGCCGGAGGGCTTTCACACTGGAGCGGGGTGCTAGCAGGACGGTAAAAAAAGTCCTGCTAGCAGCATCTTTGGAGCGGTATAGGAACGGTGTATTCACCGCTCCTATACCGCTCCTACCCATTGATTTCAATTGGACACCGCGGTAATACCGGGTAATGCGGGGGATTATAACCCTTTTTCGGCAGCTCGCGGGGGGTAAAACCGCCCCGCGAGCGGCCGGATACCGCGACTAAAACGACGGTAAAGTAGCGCTAAATATATCGCTGCTTTACCGTCGCCGCGGCTCCCGCCCCAGTGTGAAAGGGGCCTAACTGTGGTGGAGGTGCTTTGACTAGGGGAAGGCAAAGACCTGTGTTCCTGCTTAGCAGAAACACCGGATCAATATCTTCCCCTCTGACAGAACGACAATCAGTCTTGTTTACATAGGCAGATTGTGGTTCTGCCTCTGTACTGTCTAATCGGTGGACATCAAGTCCGCAAAACTCGCCACTGGGCTCCTGCTGTGTATAATCCCAGCAGGATCACAGATCACGTGGCAGATCACTTACTAGGTACATGATATGGAGCAGCCCTGCCACAGTAAATGTACGTAGGGTGGTCGCTAAGCGGGTAAAGCGGTTTTAAACCCAAAACCTAAAATGTCACATATTGCAGCTTACCAATCATTAGATGTGGTGGCTGCATCAGTTTTTCTTTGCTTTTTCCCTTTGTTTTCACCTGGTTATCTGGCCAAAAACACACCTCTTGTATTACTGAGACACAACTCTGGAGGAAGGAGCACAGGAGTCACAGCTGACAGCAGCATTATCAGTCTGGGGGGAGAGGAGTGTTAATATTAGCACATTTAAATACAAATTGAAGCCAAACTCCAGCTCACACTTTATAATCAGTTACAGCAGTTTTTTGGGATAAAGGTTTTGCATGAATAAATAACAGCTGATCATTATAAGCACCCCTGCCAATGTTAAATGGTTTGTCACATCCGTATAAACTGATACATTCTTCTGGAGAGCTTGTGCTTTTGGAAAACAACAGACTTGCTGGCTGGATCACCAGATGAAAATAGAAGAAAGCAAGCTTAAAAAAGAAAACAAATGCAGCGAACACATCAAATAATTGGTAAGCCGCAACAGAATAATTGTTTGCTTTTGGGTTTAATACTGCTTTAAATGTGTTATTCTGCATGTTGTAATAGATACAAGTAGTAGGGCATTTGCAAAACAATAAAACCATTAATTAAAATCTCATAAAAGCTTTAAAGTAGAACTATAGACAAAACTTTTTTCATTTTGAAAGGGAGGGTTATAACCCTTGTCAGATTAAATTTTTTGCTATCTGTGTCCCATTGGGGAGATTTCCCCTCACTTCCTGTCCTTTAGCCAAACAGGAAGTGAGAGGGAATCCCTGTAAATGAAGAGAATTCCTTGATGACCCCCAGGTCGCCTGAACTAGTGTCCCCATTGGAAGATTTCCCCTCTGTTACTTTTCTGAGAACAACTCAAAATGTTGAATTATCTTTTTACTTTCACTTTCAATGACAATGGTAAAGGGCAAATAAATAAGGTGGATCTCCTTACCGGGGGCACAGCAGCAATAAAAACTGACAGGGGTTCTAATCCCGCCCTGCTCTATACAAAACTTTAAAAAAAAGTCTTGCCTTTAGTTATAATTTAAGCCCCCATTCACACCGAATCTGACTTGGAAATCTTGCGACTTCTTTTGAAATTGCACGACTTCAAAGCTGCAGGTCAGTGCGACTTCAGGTGCGACTTGGTTGACATCTGTGCGACTTCATACAAGTGCAGGAACCTTTATTTTCAAACCGATGCGACACCGCAAAGTCGACGCTGCACCGATTTTACCAGTTCAACTACCGACAATAGGGTGCAACTTGCCATGCGATTTGGACCTGTCAAAACACATGACAAGTCACACCGGTGTAAACGGGGACTTAGAGTAATGGCATTTCAAAAGTAATTTTTTTCAGTATTCCTAAATCTGCAGCTTTCATTTGAGGTGAGCTCGCACCCGAACCACACAGGAACACGATCCCCATTCTCCTGTGCGATGTGATTTTGCATCCTATTCATCTGAATGGGCTGAAATCACACCGGATTGCACAATGCATGCACTACCTTTCAAAAATTCACCGCACCGAATCACATGGTACTATAGTATGCCAATGCACTGTGTCTGCGATCTGCTTGTGGGGTGCCGTTAACAATGTATTGGCACCTGCAGCAGATCGCAAAAGCAGTGCATTTTGAACAAGGTGCGGGAAAAACGTGCACAGAATGCGTCTTTTCGGCACTGTGTTTTGGTGAGAACTGACCCTAAAATAATCTGATACCATACCTGATCCAGCCATGATTGTCCACTTATAGGTTAAAAACACTCGTCTCGGTCGCGGATTGTGTTTTTGCTTTGTCCTACAGGCTTCCAATCGACGTGGCAGGATAAAGCAGTAACGCGCTAACACGTTTCGGTCGAAGCCTTACGCATACCAAAAACATTAAAGTGGAACTTCAGTCATTTTTTCATCTTTCCATCTATTAAATCCTCTGCCCTTGTTGTTTTGACTTTGGATAGTAAAACATTTTTTTTTCTGCCAGTAAATACCCCTTATACAGCCCACTTCCTGTCTCTTGTCTGGTCATTAGCCTAGGCATATGACATGCACAGCTCTCTCTCTCCTGAGAGTTTGCCAGGAAGGGGGGGAGTCACAAGAGGACCAATGAGAGCTGCAGAGCTGGAGGTGTGTGTCTGTGTAAATCCAGGAAGTGAACAGGCAGCAGCTTCAGCTGCCCACAGTTAAAATGATTGCAACCAGACTCAGTGGAGGGAGATTTCTGCAGCATATTTGGCAAGTACAGAATCACAGTATATATGAAATAAGATGCAAAGTGGTTGGAGGGAAACTTCAGAATAGCAAAGATGTTTTTATTACAGATTGTGTGAGCAGACTGCAGTTCCTCTTTAACAATGCGTCAACGTGTTACTGCTATATCCTGCCATGTAGCCAATAAAGAATTTCTGCAATGGATGTTACCGAGTGGTCGGCTTCATTGTATTAGGATTATTGCTACATTTCAAAGGCATCTGGGCCAGAGTTTCCAGTCTCCCAGGTAATTTACAGTACAGCATGTTTTCTTTGTTGTTCCGATAGATACTACAAGAGGCCATTTCAACACACAAGGTTGGCACGGTCCACTGGTGTCACCACTGGGAATTCACTGGCCATGCAGACATCGCTGGATCGCATGCATGTAGACAGGAAGTGGCTATAAAAAGCCTAAAGGAGATCTTGTGCTGCAGAATAAAAAAAGAGTAAACAAAAGTATTTTTTCTTTAACCTCCCTGGCGGTATGATTATGTCGGATTTTTGCGCCTCAAAGCGGTACAATTGTTTTGCATAGAAATTTGGCATTTTATATTGTAGGCCTGTAATTCTTAGCAATAACACACTTAAATCTGTCCAAAGAAGAGTCTAGTAGATATCCCGGGTATGATAAAGTTTGAAACACAAAATCATAAATTATAATATAATGAATAAATATAAATAATTCGAAAAAATAATAATATAATAATAATAAAATACATTTTTCCACGATTCACTATCGCTCAATGCTGCAAGTGTTCTAATTTACTATCGCTGTTTTCTAGCTGGTCTAAAACCACTTTTGACATAAAGGGACACTTTTTGGTTGCTATGGACAATCTCCAGTTTCCAGGCAGAAAGAACAGTATATATAATATAAAACTGCATGTAGGGCACTGGACCAAACCACTAGGGACAAAAGGGATGTGAAATGATTTCATACAGTAATGTAATCTGTAAGATTACAGTGTACTGTATGTGTTATGAACTTTCTAGTTTTTTAATTTGCCACCGGACTCCGCCCCTGTGCGTCTCAACGCTCGCAGGGAACGGAGCCCGGCGGGGGGACATCGCAGGATCCTGGGGACAATGTAAGTAACCTGCACCAGGGTCCTGCAATGCAATGTGGCTCAGGGTTACCACTAATGGTACTGAAATTTCCCCCCCGAGCCACACTCGGGAAAACCGCCAAGGAGGTTAAGATGGTAATAGTTTTTTTACGATACACAGAGATTTATATTGAATTTCCCCCAAAAAAAAGACTTAATTTGTTGAACGTGCACAACACCTAAACTGGAGGTTACAAACAGGCCACCAGCAGCTGAGGGCACATATCTAATATCTCATAGGAATGTGGGTGAGAGAGTTCCCAAACTGCTTGTCGCATTGGGGCTGATTTACTAAAATTGGAGAGTGCCAAATCTGGTGCAGTTGTGCATGGTAGCCAATCAGCTTCTTAATTTCAGCTTGTTCATATAAAGTGTTACTAAACCCCACAGTAAAATCAGTCTGTATATGCAGTAAAGCATCCTTGTTATACTCACTATGAAACACAGGGGTTAATCCTCCGCATTGTGTAAAAAGGCTGTTTGATCCTGTCTCCTCTGATCCTTCTCTTCTTCCACTGTCTCCAACTCATCTCCTAATAGTACAGAGCCTTTGGAGTCACTCTGCACGTGCTCAGTTTTGTTTGTATTGCTAGAGAGTTTTTTTTTTCCTTGGCAGGGTTCACGTGATCAGCACAGGGCCAATCAGTACTGTCCTGGGTCAGGGGTCCTGCAACCTCATAGGACAGTCAGAGTAGAATGAAAACTCCTCCTACCAGCTTTACCAAGACACTAATAGAAGTCACAAACCTGCTATATACTACTGATGAGAAAAGGTATTTAGCAGTTTATATTTACTAAAATAATTGCATTTCCATGTTCTGTGTACTGTGGGAGACCAGATATAGTGAATGCAGGGTCCTGGGTTTAGTAACATTTTTAGATTTGACAAAAAAAAAAAACTGGAAGCTGATTGGTTTCTATGCAGAGCTGCACCAGATTTTACACTCTCCAGTTTTAGTAAATCAACCCAATTGTGTATAATGTCTAGGTGGTTTCCGAACACCATATTTTCCTACAGGCCCAAAACGATCCATGATCTAATTTTGTGAGCTATCCAGTGTTCTTAAAGAGAAGTTGCCAAGCTGTATAACATAGCTCTGATTTTTATCGGCCAAATTCTCGACAAGAAGACACAGATACCGGTGCGGTTAAGAACTCGTATGGAGTCTACTAGATCTATATCCTAATGCGCTGGAAGAGTGTAAATCATAGAGGATTTCATAGCTCTTTCAGTAGTTTTCTGTATGAAGTATGAGCAGCGTGGCCTCCAGACGTAACCTTTTAGAAAAAAAAGACAGTGCTTTTATTTTATGGTGTAAAGTGCTTTTAGCTCCAGGGCTCAGGACGTGAACGTGGTCAGCAAATAGCTCCTCAATCTGAGCTTGATGTAGTTGTATCATGTGCTCCGGAGCAGCTTCTTGGAATCGCGAGGCAAAGGGGTTAATGGTTTATTTCAGTGGAAAATGGCAAGATCACAACAAAAATCTCCACACGTGACTTTCAAGTCTGACACTCGCCATTATTTACTTAAGGATCAATCTATCTTCAAAAGACAAGTCAAAATCTAGGACTTTTTTTATTGAGAAAAAAAAAAGTAATTGCATAACAATTTTTTTTAATCGTTTGATCACATAGGGGTTGATTTACTAAAAGCACATAGGGAAGTTGCATGTTGCAAGGGTATTTTCCCCAGGGCTTAGTGAATGTGACGACATTTGGTTTTGCAAAGAATACATAATCATGTGAAAGGAAAAAAAATAAATGAATTTGTGCTTGCACATGATTGGATGATAGAAGTTTGAAGAGTTTCACCTAATTCACTAAGCTCTGGGGAAAATTTCCATGCAGAGTGCAGCTTCCCTTGCAAAGTGAACAGTCAATTTGCCTTTAGTAAATCAACTTCATAGAGTGGTTGCAGGACCATACCGCTTTCTTATCTTCTTATGTCTCAGAAGCAGCCATTTTCTCAATAGTGTACAATATATGACCAGAATTTTGGGGACAATTGGACATCACCTTCCAAAACTACGGCCATTAAAGTGAACCTGCACTGTGGAAGCTGTGCTTATTACAAAAGTAAGCAAAAGGCCAGTATTGGCTATAGACTCATTTCTTCCTCATTAGGAATTTACTATGACTTAAAGGAGAAGTCCAGCCAAAGCTCGTTTGGCTGGACTTCTCCTATGGATCACAGGAGTGCAGTTTGTTTTGCACTCCTGTGACCCGCTTTCAGCAGAGAGCGGATTGAAGTCCGCTCCAGGCACCGTGTCATCCCGACAATAAAGCATGGATCCGCCAGGTGCCTGGACTGACACCCGGCTCAGCCTCTCAGCGAGACAAGCATGCAAAAAAATAAAACAGACGATATTCTCATCGTGTGTACGAGGCTTTGGGCCGCATTCACACCTGAGCATTTTCAGCTCATAAAACGCTCCAAAAATTGCCCAACAAGCAAAATTCCATTCATTTCAATGGCACGCGTTTTGTCACCTGAAGCAAAACGCCTGAAAAACGCCTTAAGGCCTCTTTCACACTTGTTCGACACTATAGTCGTACGACTGTGGATCCAACTTTGCCCTGCGACTTGAAGTCAGACATGCGTCCGACTTCAATGAACAGGGATCCGACTTTGATCCCCGGCAATACCAGGCACTGTCTGGTATGAATTTTTAGGGGGAACAATGTAAAAAGAAAAAAAACGCATGGGATCCCCCTCTAAGAGCATACCAGGCCCTCCGGTCTAGTATGGATTTTAAGGGGAGCCCACACGCCGAAAAAAACGGTGTGGTTGTCCCCCCAAAAATCCATACCAGACCCTTATCTGAGCACACAACCCGGCAGGTCAGAAAGGGGGGTGAGGACGAGCGCCCCCCTCACCTCAAAGCACCTTGTCCCCATCTTGATGAGGACAAGGACCTTTTCCTGACAACTCTGGCTGTTGGTTGTCGGGGTCTGCAGGCGGGGAGCTTATTGGAATCTGGAAGCCTTTAATCCCTATTGCTGGGTGTGCCACTACTTATATTGTCATGGGGCAGGGTCATTGGGTGACGTCATCTGGAAGTCCGTCCCTTATGACGTCACCGTATGGCCATGATGGGCGGTGATGTCATAAGGGGCGGGCCTCCAGTCCCATGCCAATATAAGTAGTGGCACACCGCACATCCAGCATTAGAGCGGGAGAGAGCGTTGAATCAACATCAGAAGAAGAACAGAGGGAGAAGACATTGGAGAAGACCTGGCAGAGGCAGAAAACAGCGGACAGAGGGAGAAGAACTGGAGAGGGCTAGAAGACATCAGCGGAGAGCGGAGAAGACCCAGAGAGGGGAGAAGAACTGGCAGAGGGAAGAAGTCGGGAGCTGCCTAATAAATTACTTTAAAAACCTGTGTACTGCATTTTATTTTTGACACTTTTTATTAGGTGAATGGGTAGGGGTAATGTACCCCATACTCATTAACATAGGATGGGGGCCGGGATCTGGGGGCCCCCTTGTTAAAGGGGGCTTCCAGATTCCGAAAAGGCTCCCCGCCCGCAGACCCCGACAGCCAACGGCCAGGGTTGTCGGGAAGAGGCCCTTGTCCTCATCAACATGGGGACAGGGTGCTTTGGGGTGGGGGCACAGGGCCCCCCCTGCCCCAAAGCACCCACCCCCCATGTTGAGGGCTAGCAGACAGGTACGGTTCAGGAGTGGCGGGGCGCTAGCTCGTCCCAACCCCCTTTCCTGACCCGCTGGGCTGTGTGCTCGGATTAAGGTCTGGTATGGATTTTGGGTTTTTTCGGCGTGGGAGTTCCCCTTAAAATCCATACCAGACCGTAGGGCCTGGTATGCTTTTGGAGGGGGAATCCACGCCATTTTTTTTTACATTTTGCGTGGAGTTCCCCTTAACCTCCCTGGCGGTGTTCCCGAGTCTGGCTTGGGTTGAGTTTTTTCTACCAGGAGTGGTAACCCCGAGCCAGACTCCGGCTTGCGTTGCAGGATACAGGGGGAAGTTACTTACCTTATCCCCTGGATCCTGCGATGTCTCCCCGCTGTGTGAGCGAGCCATCCGCTCGCTCGATTCACACAGTGCCCGAGTGCCGCTGATCTCCGTTCCCTGCGACGTTCCGACGCACGGGATCGGAGATCGGCGCCAAATTCAAAAAAGTAAAAAAGCACACAACACATACAGTACTGTAATCTTACAGATTACAGTACTGTATACAAAAAATACACATCCCCTTTGTCCCTAGTGGTCTGCCCAGTGCCCTGCATGTCATTTTATATAATAAAAAGGTTTTTTTTCTGCCTGGAAACTGGAGATTGTCCATAGCAACCAAAAAGTGTCCCTTTATGTCAAAAATGGTTTTAGACCAGCTAGAAAACACCGATAAAAAATTAGAATCACAATTTATCATCAAACAATAAATTTAATGACAGCGACTATTCTGCAACTGAGCAAATTTCAGTGTTTTTGATTTGATTACATTATTGAATCATTTTTATATATATTTTTATTATATTATATAATTTATGATTTTGTGTTTCAAACTTTATCATACCCGGGATGTCTACTAGACTCTGGTTCGGACAGATTTAAGTGAGTTATTCATAAGAATTGCATGCCTACAATATAAAAACAACAAATTTCCATGCAAAATAATTGTACCGCTTTCAGCCCTGATTTCCAGACAGAATCATACCGCCAGGGAGGTTAAAGATCATCAGAGCACAAGTCGCATGCCAAAGTCGGATCAGTTAAGACAGCGACCCGACTTTGGTCCGACTTCAGTGATATTCAATGGCCTGAAGTAGGATCAAAGTCGGACCAAAGTAGTGCAGGGATTACTTTGAAGTCGACACGACTTGAAGTCGTATTAATATGAATGGTAGTCATTGGAAATCATGGGGAACGACTTGTCATACGACTTTACAGTTCCAAATCGTAGGACAAGTCGTATGGGTGTGAAAGGGGCCTAAGCTCAAGAAAGAACATAAGCTCCTTTGGGGCAGATTACAGGCGTTTTTCTGCTTTTTACATTGGTGACTTGTACAAAAACGCACGACTTTGAGACGCTCAGGTGTGAATGCAGTCTAACTGTCAGAGAAGACATCTCGGATTGCCAATGCTGATAACAGACACCTAAAAAAATGCTGTATAACAAAGGCTCAGTAAGGATCACATGAAAGTACAATAAAGGATTTGTTAACTTACAATTTCCCTTCCTCCAGCAGCCAGGACAGAATGCCTTACAGCTTGACATTGGGATGACGTTTCTGCTCTGACAGGGGGAAAAGAAAAGTGAATAACAGCACATGTACTTATCTAGGAGTAGTAGAAATTCTGTTTTTATTTTTTCAAGCATATGTAAACCCGCTCACTGAAGCTTCCTATATAAAGTCATATCATTTCAGATGTAGTTTTCAGTATTTTTTCCAATCTACAGCTTTCAAATTAATGTCTGGTGATCCTGATCTGAAGGTCCTTGTGAAGGTACATCCTGTTACAGGGTGACAATGCTCTGTCCCTATCTCCCTGCAACACAGTCTCATAATGGAGACTTTACCCACTTCAATACCGGGCACTTTCACCCCCTTCCTGCCCAGGCCAATTTTCAACTTTCAGCGCTGTCACAATTTAAATGACAATTGCGCTGTCATACAACACTGTACCCAAATTACATTTTTAGCTTTTTTTTTCACACAAATAGAGCTTTCTTTTGGTGGTATGTAACCACCACTGGGTTTTTATTTTTTTTGCTAAATAAACAAAAAAAAAAAAATTTTGCAAAAATAAAAAAAAACTGAAAATGTTATAAAATTTTGCAAATAAATAAACTTTTTCATAAATGTAAGTCAAAATGTATTCTGCTACATTTCTTTGGTGAAAATAACCCAAATCGGTGTATATTATTTAGTCTGTAGGAAAGTCCATGAACTATGGTATACATCTGCAAATCTATCGATCCTGATGTACTGATCGATTCTTGAGGCCAAAAATGTCAGGACAGTACAAATATCCTCCAAATTACCTCTTTTTGGAAAGCAGATAGTCCAATGTATTTAGTAAAAGGCATGGCGAGTTTTTTGAAGTTGTAACTTTTTGTCACAATTTTTTGGAAAATTAATAAATTAAAAGAAGTTTAAACGTTTTTTTTTTTTTTTAATACTGTTACCAGTGCAGTACAGCGTCATCATGTAACTGATGTGGCAGTGATCAGGAACACTGACTGGTGACAGTATGTAAAAAAAATAAAAAAATAATAATATTTTCTTTTACATTTCTTTTACCGTATATACTCGAGTATAAGCCGAGTTTTTCAGTGCATTTTCTTGTGCTGAAAATGCCCCCCTCGGCTTATACTTGAGTCAAGCATTCTTCTGCTGCAGAAAATTACATTTTCCGAACCGACTTTGGGGCCCCGTATCTCGGGGCCACTTGGTGCTAGGAACCCCAAATTTGGTGTGCAAACCCAGTGGAACATGCAAATGCACACAGTGAGGCTGCAAATGGGCATTGTTGACCGTCTTTTCCACTTACATTTCTCACCCTAGGTTTATACTCGAGTCAATACGTTTTCACAGTTTTTTGTGGTAAAATTAGGTGCCTCTGCTTATACTCGAGTATATACAGTAATTTTATTTTGCTTTTTTTACACTTTTATTTTATTGATTTTTTTAAACACACTGTAACCAGAGCAATACACTGTTACAATAATAACACTGTAACAAGTAACAAGTGATCAGGATTTTTATTTTTACACATTTTGATTGCTTATCCCAATTGGTATAAGCAACCATTTTTACTGAATGGAACTAATTAATTTCAATGGTATAAGCAACCATTTTTACTGAATGAAACTAATTAATTTAGTGAGTATTGTTGAGTCGGCTTCCTTTCATGCAATCTATTGTGTACAATTGTGTTGCTAGTTGTGATTGGCCACAGCTAATCACATGGTACAGATGAGCTGTGATTGTCCATGTCTGTACCATGTGATCACTGTGACCAATCACAGCTAGCAACACTATTGTACACAATGGATGGCAACACTATTGTACACACAGTGAGATCAGCGCAGCCAAGGGCTCTATAGCCAAAGCGAACAGGACGGGAGACAGGGGGCAGCCCTGCCTCGTGCTCCGACCCAGTGGAAATGATTCTGACAGGCAGGCGTTGGTGTAGACTCTCGCTTGGGGGTCCCTGTACATTGTTTACTTAACATTACAGTGTTCAGTCTGTTCGCCAAGATCTTGGCCAGAATGTTGAGCAGAGAAATCGGTCTATATGAAGTACAGTGCGAATCCTTCCCTGGCTTGGGAATGACCACAATCACTGCATCTGTCATATATAGCTTGTGGAGTCTTGCCGCTAGACTGGTATCCGTCTCAGGGCGGGTCTGTCAAGGATACCCCTAGCTTTGTCAGTGAGGACCGGTATGTCTACTGTGTTTACATATGTGTCAAGTTCGCAGTGTTGCTCTGGAGGTTTCTGGTAGTAGGTGACAAAGGCAAAGGAGCACCCCGTAGAGTCTTGTAAAAACAGGAGGCGATCCATTCAGGGTGCAGCACACCCAAGAGTTGGGTCGGTATTCTCCTGAGCTAGTCAGGGGCCGAACACTTGTGTTGCAACAGTAACAAAAGAGAAAAACCAGTAAAATAAAACTTGTCAGAAAACGTTAGTGAATCGCAAAACAAAAAGTAGTGTCCCAAATCGCAGGATTTCAGCACACGGTTTCCCTAGGATTCTGCTGGGTCGCTGGCAGGGGGTTCCCTTCAGGGCCAGTCTCCAGAACAGGGGCATGTATCGGAGAGTCAGGGCCCTGTTGCATAGGGGGGAGACAAGTCCCATTCACGGTAACCAAAAAGAGGGGATCCATCCGTGGGTGCAGCGGGCCTCTGGGCATGTGAGGGCAGTCAATGGGGGGGAAACCAGGGGGGCCCAGCAGACACGTCCCCCCGCCAAACAACAGCAGTAAAATGTGGTGAAGAAGTACTCACAGTCAGGTGGCTAGCGATGCGGGGGCAGGGAATCCAGCCATGTTGAGGCCTCGCGGGGTGTGTTGAAGAATCTGAAGGTCTCTCCGTCCTGAACCCTGAGTCTCGCAGGGAACATCACGCTGTACTTGATACTTCGGGCTCTGAGTGCCCCTTTAACTTGGTCAAACGATTTGCGTAGCCTCTGGGTCTCAACAGAGTAATCAGGGAAAATCATCAGCTTTGTGTTCTGGAACCGGAGCTCACCCTGCAGCCTGGAAGCCTTCAAAACCTCATCCCTGTCACGGAAGTTAAGCATTCTCAGAATAAATGTCCTTGGGGGGGCCCCAGGAGGACCCGGCTTCGGCGGAACTCTGTGTGCCCTTTCTGCTGTGTAATAGGGGGAAAAGACAGCATTTGGGAGAAGGGACCTTAACATGGCTTCCACGAACGCTGTGGGGTCCTTGCCCTCTACCCCCTCAGGCAGGCCTATGATCCGGAGGTTGTTCCTCCTGTTTCTGTTTTCGGCATCTTCTGCCCTAAATTCCAACGCCTTAACCTTAGTGTGGAGGGTGCGGAGGGAGGCCGTGTGCTCCATGGTGTCATCTTCTATCAGGCCTATACGTTGTTCCGTCTCTGTCACCCTGGAGCGGATCTTATCAATGTCCTGCCGCATGAGGCCCACATCTAACTGCACCTCCTCTATCTTGGCCGTAAGTGTTGCCTGGCAGGTGGCTATGGCCGCCATCACCTCCGCCAGCCAGGGCGGTCTGGTGTCCGGTGGGTCTGCTGGGGGAGTCTGAGACGCCATGTGCGTGTAGCGCTGGGCGCGCGTCTCCACGTGGGGAGCCGGTTCTAGGCCCGGCGGCGATCCCCCCGGTCCCGGAGGGAATTTAAGCTTCTTTGCCTTACCGGACTGTGCCCGAGGGGTGTGCCGCCTCATCCAGCTGCCGCTGGTCGAAAATAGTGCGGGTATGCGCTCAGGGAGCCGGGCAGAAGGCGCGGAGTCGGCGGAGCTCGTGGGAGATGCGACCGCTCACGTCGCCATCTTGGACACGCCCCGCCATCCATTGTTTACTTAACCACTTCAGCCCCAGACCAATTGGCAGCCAAAGGACCAGGCCCCTTTTTGGGATTCGGCACTGCGTCGCTTTAACTGACAATTGCGTGAACGTGCGATGTGGCTCCCAAACAAAATTGGCGTCCTTTTGGTGGTATTTGATCCCGGTTTTTATTTTTTGCGCTATGAACAAAAATATAGCGACAATTTTGAAAAAAATGCAATATTTTTTGCTTTTTGCTATAATAAATATCCCCAAAAAAATATATAAAAAAAATTTTTTCCTCAGTTTAGGCCGATACGTATTCTTCTACGTATTTTTGGTAAAAAAAATTGCAATTATCGATTATTGATTGGTTTGCGCAAAAGTTATAGCGTTTACAAAATAGGGGATAGTTTTATAGCATTTTTATTAATATTTTTTTTTTTACTAGTAATAGCGGCGATCAGCGATTTTTATTGTGACTGCGATATTATGGCGGACACATCGGACATTTTTGGGACCATTGTCATTTATATAGCAATCAATGCTATTTAAATGCATTGATTCCTGTATAAATGACACTTGCAGTGAAAGAGTTAACCACTAGGGGGAGGGGAGGGGTTATGGGCTGTGACGTGTGTGTTTTTTTTAGCATTAGGGGGCGGGGCTGACGTCTGACAGGGAACAGCCGATCAATGACAGGCAGAGTAGGAAGCGCGGGGAGAGGTTTGTTTACACATACCTCTTCCCGTTCTTCAGCTCTGTCCCGATCGCGGGACACCAGCGGCAATCGGGTCCGCTGGTCCCGCGGCCGTGGTCACGGAGCTCCCGACCGGGTCGCGCACGCGACCCACGGCTAGGCAATTAAAGGGCAACGTACCTGTACGTACTTTTGCCTAGCTGTGCCATGTGATCGGCTGTGATTGGTCACAGCGATCACATGGTACCGGCAGTGGGTCGGTACAGTGATCTGTCATTGGCGGAGTCCGGTGGTCATATGACGTCCACCTGGAACGAAAGTCCTGCCCGGCCGTCATTTTGCTATAGGCCAGGTGAGAAGTGGTTAAATTCCATGTAAACTCTCCTTGGATGAAAGCTTGTTTGACAAAGCACTGCATACAATAAACAATTGCAATAAAAAAAAAAAAATTACTGTTTTCACGTTTTTTTTTCCATTGTTGCATATCAGCGCTGCTGATCTTATACAGCCTCTTCACAGCCACTTCATGTCTAAATACATGCTCTACAGCAAAGTAATGTCTTAGGACAGGTTTTCTGATAGTGATAACAGTGGAGAATGCCTGCGCAGTGTGCAATGCACAGTCTCTTAACCACTTTCAGACCGGACCAATTTGCAGCCAAAGGACCAGGCCCCTTTTTGCGATTCGGCACTGCGTCGATTTAACTGACAATTGCGCGGTCGTGCGACGTGGCTTCCAAACAAAATTGACGTTCTTTTTTTCCCACAAATAGAGCTTTCTTTTGGTGGTATTTGATCGCCCCTGCGGTTTTTATTTTTTGCGCTATAAACAAAAAAGAGCGACAATTTTGAAAAAAAAACGCATTCTTTTTTATTTTTTGCTATAATAAATATCCCCCAAAAATATATAAAAAAACATTTTTTTCCTCAGTTTAGGCCGATACGTATTCTTCTACATATTTTTGGTAAAAAAAATCGCAATAACCGATTATTGATTGGTTTGCGCAGAAGTTATAGCGTTTACAAGATAGGGGATAGTTTTATAGCATTTTTATTAATATTTTTTTTTATTAGTAATGGCGGCAATCAGCGATTTTTATTGTGACTTTTATTGTGACTGCGACATTATGGCGGACACATTGGACATTTTTGACACATTTTTGGGACCATTGTCATTTATACAGCAATCAATGCTATTTAAATGCATTGATTCCTGTATAAATGACACTGGCAGTGTAGGGGTTAAGTATGCCTAGGGGTGTGTTTCTTACTGTGGGGGGGGGCGTGGCTGTCAGCTAGTGAATGCTGATCTCTGCTCCAATCACAGGGAGCAGAGATTGGCGTCACTAGTTGCTAGGCAGAACGGGGAGATGCTGTTTATTTCCGCATCTCCCCGTTCAGCCTTCCCGTGAGACAATCGCGGATGTCCCCTCGGCGATCGAGTCTGCGGGACCCGTGACCGCCCTCACGGGGTCCCGACTGGCGCGAGCGCGCGCCCGATGGCACGGCTGCATCTTAAAGGGGACGTATATATACGCCTTTATAGTTTAATTAAATGAGGGGCGCTAGTACCAACATGAGATACTAAATTAATTAATAGGTTAATTAATTGTATATTCTGAACTGTATAGTAGAGACTAAGAGCTTATTGAAAAAAGGTGTGCAGACACAATATAGATCTACCATGAACTAAGCTAATTAATAACTATTTAAAGTGACAATAGTGAACCACATTTGGTTACTCATACATTACAACCATTATAATGTGAATAATTAAAATTGAAAATAGGTTACAGTGTGTTTATACAAACAATAATAACACCAGACACCTAGCGTGACTCAGTGAGGTATAAATTAATTGTTACCCCATTGTTACGCCTTTATGCCTGTCCGTGCCATTCTGCCGACGTATATCGGCGTGCGCCGGTCGGGAAGCAGTTAACCTCCCTGGCGGTATGATTATTTCTGGTTTTAGGTGCTAAAGTGGTACAATTATTTTGCATGGAAATTTGGCGTTTTATATTGTAGACATGCAATTCTTAGGAATATATAAAACCAAAATGTGGCGCTGTGATAGTGAAACTTAATACAAAAAAGTCTATAAGTGTGGAGGCAATGATCCAGAAATAATAGTGACAGTCCATCAATCAGACATAAATGGTGCTGTGTGAAGAAAGTAATCTTCTACCAAAACAATGGTGCATATATATATATATCCCTCTTGAAATGAACAAATAGTGCAAAAATCCCGCTTAAGGTGATAGTAATCTGCTTACCAGATAGAAGCAGAAAGAAGGCGATATTAATCACGTGGTGCCATGAAGAAGGTGGATAGAAGTCTATAGACTTTTTTGTATTAAGTTTCACTATCACAGCGCCACATTTTGGTTTTATATATTATTTTTGTTTGCTGATCACAAACTGTGTTGGCTGCTTATTGTTTGTTGTTTTTTTATTTTATAATTAGCGCAGTTATTGTGCACCCTAATTCTTAGGAATAACTCACTTAAATCTGTCCAAACCAGAGTCTAGTAGACATCCCGGGTATGATAAAGACAAAATCATAAATTAAAATATAATAAATAACTATAAAAATGATTAAATAATGTAATCAAATCAAAAACACTGAAATTTGCTCAGTTGCAGAATTGTCGCTGTCATTAAATTTAGTGTTTGATGACGAATTTCCCCACAAATCGATATCGCTCAATTCTGCAAGTGATTCTAATTTATTATCGCTGTTTTCTAGCTGGTCTAAAACCACTTTTGACATAAAGGGACACTTTTTGGTTGCTATGGACAATCTCCAAATTCCAGGCAGAAAGAACAGTATATATAATATAAAACTACATGCAGGGCACTGGACAGACCACTAGGGACAAACGGGATGTGTATTTTTTTATACAGTACTGTAATCTGTAAGATTACAGTACTGTATGTGTATTGCGTGTTTTTACTTTTTTGATTTTGGCGCTGATCTCCGCTCCCGTGCGTCGTAACGTTGCAGGGAACGGAGATCAGCGGCATTCGGGCACTGTGTGAATTGAGCGAGCAGACGGCTCGCACACACAGCGGGGAGACATCGAAGGATCCAGGGGAAAAGGTAAGTAACTTCCCCCCTGTATCCTGCAATGCGATCCCGAGTCTGGCTCGGGGTTACCGCTTATGGTACTGAAGTTCCACCCCGAGCCAGACACGGGAATACCGCCGCCAGGGGGGTTAAAGAATCTCATTATTCTCCAAAAGTACTCCATACACATTTACTACTTAATAGCCCTGTAATCTATTTTCGAAGAAATTGTCTCTTATGCCACCTACACACGGTCGGACTTTCCGACGGCAAATGTGCAATCGGAGCTTGTTGTTGGAAATTCCGAGCATGTGTTGAGATCTGGTTCTTAAATTTTCTGACGACAAAATCCGCTGTTGGAAATTCCGATCGTGGGTACACAATTCAGACACACAAAGTTCCACGCATGCTCGAAATCAAGCAGAAGAGCCGCACTGCCTATTGAACTTAATTTTTCTCGGCTCGTCGTACGCGTTGTACGTCACCGCGTTCTTGACGTTTGCAATTTCCGACCAACTTTGTGCGACCGTGTGTATGCAAGACAAGTTTGAGCCAACATCCGTCTGGAAAAAAAATTCCATGGATTTTGTTGTCGAATGTGCGATCGTGTGTACAGGGCATTACTGTGTTTTTCCGTCTCCTTGTAATGTCCTCTGTGAGCTCCCAAACCCCTCCTTTTCCCTCTCACTTTGTTTATGAAAAATAAATCTGTTTTGTTTTATTTATTAGATATATATAAAAAAAATTATTTTTTTTGGTCTTTTTTCCGTTTATAAAATAAAAAAAAATAAACTCAGTTGTGTTCAAATACATTGGATATAAGAAGTCTACACACTCCTGTTAAAATGTCAGGTTTCTGTGATGTAAAAAAAATGAGACAAAGATAAATCATTCAGAATTTTTTCCACCTTAAAGTGGGGTGCCCCTTACCCCGCTCCACTCGGCGATGCCTGCATTCTTACTGTGGGCTTCACAGCTGGGTACCCACTGCGCATGCACGAGCGGCGCCGCACGCCGTTATACGCCGTGCAGTCATCTGGGACCTGTCACGTGTCCCAGATGACTGACTGCGCTGAGGGGAAGTGATGTCAGTGCCAGGGCACTGAAGGAGGCAGACTACGAGGGACCCCCTAGCAACAGGCATTTAGAGGTCAGTAAAAACATTTTTTCTTTTCCAATTATTTTATTTTTTATTTTGTTTATGAATTTTAAGCTATTTTTTATTTTTTTGGTGGAAACACACGGTACGATTGTTGGCAGGGGATTGTCTGTTAATAGACTGTTGTCCTAAAATCTTACCATTAGTACAGTCCTTTTGACAATTCTCCAATTTTCGGCCAACAAATGTTGGATGGCAGGCTAGTAAATTTTCGATGGACAACGGTTTGACGTCAGATTTTCGTATGGTCAGTACACAAATCCATCACAAACAAGTCAAAAGTACAAACACGCATGCTCGGAATCAATGCTCACAAAATACAAAATTAGCAGAAGGGGCCCAAAGGGTGGCGCTCAAGAGCTGAAATTCCTTGTACTACGTCACTACGTTTGTGTTTGTGGCACGACAATTGTGTACCGTTAGTATGAAAGACAAGATGCTGGCACGCGCCCTTTTGACAAAAATCAGACGCTGACCAACAATTGTATCGTGTGTGCAAAGGCTTTAATGTGACCTATAAACTGTACAACTCAATTGAAAAACAAACTTAAATCTTTTAGGGGGGTAAAAAGAAAATAATGTGGTTACATAAGTGTGCACACCCTCTTATAACTGGGGTTGTAGCTGTTCTAGTAGGTCTTTCCTGACATTTTCTTAGTCGTATCCTACAGCAAAAGCCATGGTCCGCAGAGAGCTTCCAAAGCATCAGAGGGATATCATTGTTAAAAGGTATTAGTCAGTTGAAGGGTACAAAAGAATTTACAAGGCATTAGATATACCATGGAAAACAGTGAAGACAGTCATCACCAAATTGAGAAAAAATGCCACAACAGTGACATTACCAAGAACTGGACGCCCCTCCAAAATTGATGAAAAGACGAGAAGAAAACTGGTCAGAGAGGCTGCCAAGAGGCCTACAGCAACATTACAGGAGCTGCAGGAATATCTGGCAAGTACTGGCTGTGTGGTACATGTGATAACAATCTCCCATATTCCTCATATGTCTGGGCTATGGGGTAGAGTGGCAAGTCGGAAGCCTTTTCTTATGAAGAAAAACATCCAAGCCCGGCTAAATTTTGCAAAAACACATCTGAATGTGATCAGTCTCCAAAAAGCATGTGGGAAAATGTGTTATGGTCTGATAAAACCAAGGTTGAACTTTTTGGTCATAATTCCAAAAGATACGTTTGGTGCAAAAACACCACTGCACATCACCAAAAGAACACCATACCCACCGTGAAGCATGGCGGTGGCAGCATCATGCTTTGGGGCTGTTTTTCTTTAGCTGGAACAGGGGCCTTAGTGAAGGTAGAGGGAATTATGATCAGTTCCAAATACCAGTCAATATTGGCACAAAACCTTCAGGCTTCTGCTAGAAAGCTGAACATGAAAAGGAACTTCATCTTTCAGAATGACAACGACCCAAAGCATACATCCAAATCAACAGGAATGTCTTCACCAGAAGAAGATTAAAGTTTTGGAATGGCCCAGCCAGAGCCCAGGCCTGAATCCGATTGAAAATCTGTGGGGTGATCTGAAGAGGGCTGTGCACAGGAGATGCACTCGCAATCTGACAGATTTGGAGTGTTTTTGCAAAGAGGGGGCAAATATTGCCAAGTCAAGATGTGCCATGCTGATAGACTCATACCCAAAAAGACTGAGTGCTGTAATAAAATCAAAAGATGCTTCAACAAAGTATTTGTGTAAGGGTGTGCACACTTATGCAACCATATTATTTTAGTTTTTTATTTTGACTTCCCTCCACCTAAAAGTTTTCAGTTTGTTTTTCAATCGAGCTGTACAGTTTATAGGTCACATTAAATAGATGGAAAAAGTTTTGAAATTATTTATCTTTGTCTCATTTTTTACATCACAGAAACCTGACATTTTACCAGGGGTGTGTAGACTTTTTATATCCACTGTACCACCAAAAGAAAGTTCTATTTGTGTGGGAAAAACAAAAATTAATTTGCGCACAGTGTTGCATGACCGCGCAATTGCCAATTAACCCCTTCTCGCCCGTGCTATAGCTGAATGACGGCTACAGCGTGGGCTTACTTTGCCGGGAGGGCGTCAATTGATGTCCTCCCTTGATCACGCTGTCCGCACGCCCCCTGCAGCACACAGGCAGCATGCTCTGTGATCACTGAGTTCTTCGGACTCGGTAAAGGGCCAATCACAGCGGCCTTTTACCATGTGATCAGCTGTGCCCATGACAGCTAATCACGGAAGTAAACACAAGCTGGGTTATCGGCTTTTCTTTCCTCATGCTGTCAGCATGACCAGAGAAAAAGAGAGCTGATAACCGGCTTGTGCTAAAGGGACCTCAGCACTGATAATCAGGGCACTGATTTCCAGTGTCCTGATTATCAGTGCAGTTCCAAAAGTGTCCATCAGTGCCGCCAATCAGTGCTGCCTTTCAGTGCCCATCAGTGTCACCCATCAGTGCTGCAAATCAGTGCCCATCATTGCTGCCTATCAGTGTCCATCCGTGCCACCTATCAGTGTCCATCCGTGCCACCTCATCAGCGCACATCAGTGCCACCTCATCAGTCTCCATCAGTGCCACCTCATCAGCCCCAATCAGTACCACCTCATCAGCGCACATCAGTGAAGGAGAAAAATGACCTGTTTGCAAAATTTTAGAACAAACTATGAAAGATGTTTTTTTTTTTAATCGGTGGTCTTATTTTGTTTGTTTAGCAAAAAATAAAAAACCCAATGGTGATTATATACCAACAAAAGAAAGCCCTTTTTGTGTGAGAAAATGATAAAAATTTCATTTGGGTACAGTGTTGCGTGACCGCGCAATTGTCATTCAAAATGTGACAGCGCTGAAAGCTGAAAATTGGCCTAGGCAGGATAAGGGTGAAAGTGCCCAGTAGGCAAGTGGTTAAAGTAGCGCAGTGCTAAAGAGCAAAAAATACCCTGCCCATAAGGGGGTAAAACCTTCCGGAGTGGTTCATTTACAATGGACTTTCAATGCAACACAACAGATGAAAAAAACGTCTCTGCCTCACTTTTGGAACGCGGCACATCACGGGCCATGGCTTGTGTATTGTGGTGCGCTGTAATCTAGGTATCTTACCCACCGGTGTACTTGTGTGTCTGGGTACCATTTTAAGACCCCTGCACACTCCCCTCTATGTTAGCCTATGTGTTAATGCACACTACAGACCTTTACAACAGTTTAGAGGCAGAAAAAAAAAAACCCCACTTGTGCATTAAGGAGAGGAGCTTTTAAGCATAAAAACCATCTGACGTACCTAAACGTGTGTAAACGTGCGTTAATGCTAGGCACTTTTAACGCTTAAGTGTTTTTTTTCTTTCATTTCAATGGCCAGAATACATTTTTGTTCTGGCCATTGAAATAAATAAACGCCCCTAAACGCACTTAAGAAAACGTGCTTTAGAAGCGTTTTTTTTGCATCTGCTTTTCTTCTACCAGTGTATCCCCTTACCATCCGTGCAGATCCTTCCTCTGCCCATCCACACACACTCACAGTACTGACCCTCTGTCTGGACAGTGCTGATTGGCCCTGTGCTGATCACATGCACCTTCCCAAGAAAAAAAGAAAAAAAAAACTCTCCAGCAACACACACTATACTGAGCATGTGCAGAGTGCCCCCAAGGCTCTGTTCTATAAGGAGATAGATTGGGGACAGCGGAAGAAGGGGAGGATCAGAGAAGACTGGATCAAACAGCCTTTTTACACAGTGCAGAGGATTAGCCTCTTAGGTTCCACAGTAAGTATACCAAACATGCTTTACTGCATTAACCACATGCCGGCCAGCGCACGACGATATACGTCGGCACAATGGCACGGCTGGGCAAATGGATGTACAGGTACGTCCCCTTTAAGAAGCAGAACTGTGGGCGCGTGCGCCCCCGTGTGCTCCGTGACCGCAGGTCCCGCGGACTCGATGTCCGCCGGGTGCCTGCGATCATGTCATGGAGCGGCAGAACGGGGAGATGTAAACAAAGCATTTCCCCGTTCTGCCTTGTGACATGACAGAGATCATTGCTCCCTGTCATCGGAAGCAGCGATCGCTGTCATGTGAGTAGTAGCCCATCCCCCCACAGTTAGAATCACTCCCTAGGACACACTTAACTCCTTGATCGCCCCCCAAGTGTTTAACCCCTTCCCTGCCATTGCCATTTACACAGTAACCAGTGCATTTGTATAGCACTGATCGCTGTATAAATGACAATGGTCCCAAAATAGTGTCAAAAGTGTCCGATGTGTCCGCCATAATGTTGCAGTCATGATAAAAATCGCAGATCGCCACCATTACTAATAAAAAAAATTAATAATAAAAATGCCATAAAACTATCAACTATTTTGTAGATGCTATAACTTTTGCGCAAACCAATCAATATACGCTTATTGCGATTTTTTTTACCACAAATATGTAGAAGAATACGTATCGGCCTAAACTGAGGACAAAAATTTGTTTTTTATATATATTTTTGGGGGATATTTATTATAGTAAACAGTTAAAAATATTGCTTTTTTTTTTAATTTTCGCTCTTTTTTTGTTTATAGCGCAAAAAATAAAGACCGCAGAGGTGATCAAATACCACCAAAAGAAAGCTCTATTTGTGGGGAAAAAAAGTTTTGTTTGAGTACAACATCGCACGACCGCGCAATTGTCAGTTAAAGCGACGCAGTGCCAAATCGCGAAAAGTGCTCTGGTCAGAAAGGGGGTAAATCCTTCCGACGCTGAAGTGGTTAACAGACATATTTTACTGTTGTGGGTTTAGTAACACTTTAACTGCTTTGTGCAATGGTTTTGCACAGAATGACCCCAAACCTCCTCTTCTCAGATCCCTCGTTAGCGCTCTCCACTCCTCCTCTTTTTGGTGCGCCCCTATAGGAATTAGTTCACCCGCAGACTCACTCTCCAACTGAGCTGCCTGCATCCATAGACACAACAGCGCAACAGGCCCCTCCCCTTCCCCACTCTCTGCTCACAGAATTTGATTGACAGCAGCAATGGCTCCCGCTGCTGTCTCTGTGAGAAGAGAGAGCCATTGCAGAGGGGCACAGCTCTGGATAGAGATCAGGCTCCGGTTAGTATAAAGGGGGGGTAAAGGGGGCGATACAAATACAGGGACATTTTTTTACCTTAATGCAAGGAATGCATTAAGGTAAAAAATGTCCAGCCTTTATACGCACTTTAAGGGCTCATTCATACATGCTGCAGCCCATGCCGCCCTTCTCAAAAGCAACCTGCAGTGGATTGCTTTTGAAGGTGTTTGAGTAAGGCTTAGCACTGAAACGCGTAAGCCCTCTAATACTGGAGTTTACAATGTGAGCCAATTAGGTTTTTGTATGTGGAAGACTTTACTGAGTTGCCGGATTGTCTGCTCTGGAGAATTTACTGCCTGTTTGAAACCTGTAAAGGTCACACCAGCGTGCTGCAATGGCATGCAATCCATGCGGTTGCAGGGTGGTTGAGGTTCCGCCCCATACACTTAAATAGGATGTGTTCAGCGGCATTCGGTACCACCTGCCAAATGTGACACATTGTTTTATTTTAGCTGCTGCATGTGTACAGCCCTGAGCGGCTGCGTGCCCTTCTTTAAATGGGCGTCGGGGGCAGTAAAACACAACTCAA